>JAPYKT020000045.1:180000-552719 GCA_028749325.2 Caryopteris x clandonensis
AGGCAACACACTAATTTACCCAAGGATCGATTTACTACTTGTGTTTGCCCATCAGTCTGTGGGTGATAGAATTTACAAAAGTTCAAATTGGTATTAGTTAGACGCCACAAGCTACACCAAAACTGACTAAGGAATCATGTACGATCAACACAATAGACGATGGGAGACCATACAAATGATAAATTTCACGAAAAACAACTAGGCCACATGAAAAGACTCCAAAGCGCACTTACAAGGAACGAAGTGCACCATCTTTGAAAACTGAGCCATGGGCATGCTGAGTGCAGGACAAACCTAAGACAAAATCCATACACACACCTTGCCAAGGGAATTTTAGAATGGGAAGAGGGTCAAAGCCCCACATTGGTGGCAATACTCTTCAATAGTTAGCAATGTGGCGATCAGCGATGAATTTGGTGAGATCAATCTTTCTCTCAACTATAAATACCACATGCAAAAATCTGATAACCAAAAAGCAAAATTGTGTCGGTGAAAAAGGAGCACCTACACGATGTGAAAAAAACTTCTACGTATGTATAATTAAGAGAACATCTCATAAATGTGCCAAGTGCGCTTCCTTAGACTTGATGTAGATAAGTATATCGTTGGAATAAACAATGTCACACATCCTGATCGAAGGTCACTGTACCTAGTTCACGACTCACATGAAGGTGTTAGGGGCATTAGAAGGACATAAGGGCATGAACAACCACTAAAAAAAACCCTTTTCTTATCTTAAAGACGATCTTCCATTCATCACCAATTCATGGTACTCATTGCAAAATCTAGTTTAGAAAACATATAGCAACGATTGAGCTAATCCACAGGCCATTGAGGTTTGGAATATGAAACCTATATCAAACAATAGTTTTATTGACAACCTAGTTTTCCACAGATATGTGATATGTGCCATTTTTTTGGGGTAAGAAGGGATGGTATGACACAAGGACTCAAACTTTCTTGAACCAAATCTCATCGTAAATATCTTCCATTTGTCGACAAAGCTAGATGTGTTCTAAAGGGCTCATGTGATAATGTGGTCAATTAGGCGAAACAACCCTAAAATCGAATGTTGAATATATCAAAGGAGAGGAGAGGCAAACCCTTTGGTAGTCATCTGAAAAGAGTTTAAAGAATTCCTGTATTAATGGCTAAATGAAAGATGGAACCAAAACCCTCACTAATGTCATGAGCAAAGATAAGAAAGTCTGGAAAACTTGAGGACAACTCAGACTCGCAGGCTGAGGAGGAAAGAACTAAACTAACTAATCCACTGTGACTAAAGGTGGTGTCGGGTTAGAGGGATGCAAAATTATTTTAATGCCGCAAAAGGATAATGTATACATGTTCAAGTGACCATCATAAATGAAACGCTTATCAAATTGACACAAATGACCCAATAACACTTTAACAAGGGTCCTTAGGCACCATATACCAAATGGAATCATTATATTTACTCTAATAGACAAAGTGACCAAAACCTTTGCTACATAAATCAAATTATCACATTTTAACCATATAGTACAGGATTTGGGGTGAATAGTGTTGGAATATCTAGGTCATAAATCATGCAAAATAGGCAGCGGAAGTAAATAACTAAAATCATATTTACGATCTATGCATATACTTGCATATTCCCATATATGTAATTAAAATAAAGTTTTACAATTATACCAAGTGATTCATGTTCTTAGTGAGAATCCTTTGGATAACCGGATCACACGTTTGATAAAGATTTTATCACGTGTACTTAAAAGATTCCATGTATAAAAATTACTTCTTTGTAATTGGCGTCTCCTTATTCTTTAACTCTCTCTATAAATTGATCCCCTAATATCTCCTTATGGGCTTAGGAGTCACACTTCTTGTGGGCTTAGGAGTCTCAATTCTAATGGGTTTGGGAGTCCTACTCCTTGTAGACTCCCTGTGGGCTTAAGAGTTCTACTTCTTATGGACTCCTTGTGGGCTTAGGTGTCGCACTTTTTATGTGTTGGACCTATTTTCAAGATGAGGTCTTAAATTATATTCTAGGGCTTAATTAATTCTTAGAATTAATTCCTAAACTCAAAAGATTACTCTCCAATTAATTTATTTAATTCTAGCATTGACTTAATTAATTATTTATCCGACAAATGAAATTAGCTTACTTATTCTGTCCATGATTAATTAATTACTTGGGCTTAAATAATTATTTGTACAATGAATCTTATTTAACTCAATAATTAATTTATCCATGAGTAATTAATTATTTATCTCCATTCTAATGCACCAAAATTTGGTTATGCGTGTGACCCTTTAGGTTCATCACTTCATCTAGTGCAAGAGCAAGCAATCCAATTGTAAGATTAATTAATCACCTTTGGATATCCCAATCCTTAGGTGCTCAAGACAACCTTTCGTTCATGTCCAGCAAACACTACTAGGACTCATAGATAAAATATGAATTCATCATGCAAACTTTTCATCCTTAGTTACTGTACATATACTGTACATTTGCTCGATTCTTCAATTAATGTCTAGGGCTTGGTCATTTCTTACAGACCCATTATTGACATTAATAACCATAATGATCCTCACATACTCCGTTGATCAGTTGGCTAATAATGAAATCTCATCTCTTATGTTCTGGACGGATGCCTTGCAGAAGGTCTTCATTGGACATGATAAGTGTAGAAAATATAGAGAAACGATCCCAACATATTACTTTGTGGGCCAATGAATTCCGTCTTGCGAATACACTGATCATAAATATAGTTTCACCATAACCCACGAGTCCCCGTTTGCCTCTCTAGAGAGATTTAAGGAACATGTCAAATATATTGCTTCTCTCATGCATGACCATACGCATGCATACAGTTTAAAGACCAATTAAAACACCTACAGAAATCAGAACCTCAATTTCCCCGTTGCCACTACGACTACCAAATGGTTCGAGTTTTGATGCATGATCAATTCAATGTGATCACTTGGGATGAAAATTTCCATTAGCCTATGTGGTATCTCAGCACTAATAACCATGGAATAGTGTATCCACTCCCCGAGTGACGTACCGCTCAGTGCAAGACTATCCAAATTCTACAATATACCATATCGTAGATTCTATGACTTGAAACATTTATGATCTCATCCCGAGACTTATTCCATGACCACCAACCCATGCGTGACAAAGTCTCCTAGTTATCGAGATTATGGAATTTCGATATCATATATAATGTAAATACAAATAAATATGATAAAGAAGAAATACCTTAAACTTTTATTTGTATTCGTAAAGAATGTACTTGGATATCTCTTTTAGGCCAGCCTAACACTTGGCTGTGAGGCCATATATTCCTACAAATAGTAGTAGTAAGTGTTAATTTGTAGACTACATCAACATAAATCACATTTTTTCTTGCACCCAAATAAATAATGACTCTGCAAACTTTACCATTGATAGTACACATAGATTGGAATAGGTGATTGCATTGAATAGTATCCTCATCAACCTTGGGTACAAGTTATGTACGGCAAAGGACCAACAATGGATCTCATAATATGTAAATGTTCCTTAAAAATTTGTTCACAAACCATGTCATAATAAATCGGTTTGTACATCATAGGCCGCATCAACCTCCTCCATCGACAAGAAAATTATGGCCACTTTGTGCAGTGGCACATGCTCATTGAAAAAGTAGCTCAAATCCTGGGCCCCGGGATTGGGGATCCTGAGTTAGAATGGGTTGATAAGGGGTCCGTCCCATTCTGCTCTGATATGTAATCCCAGGTTGTTCGAGTTTGTTCAATTACATTTGTATCTCTCATTTTAACTGAACTTCACGACTTTCCCCATTTTGCATACAACAATTCGCATTCTCTAGGAACCCTAGTTACCTTACTGCGGTGGATGAAGTGAGGCGTACATTCTCCGACAGATAAAGATTGGCTCCGTCCTTCCGGCGTAGGTCCTCTGAACTTTTTAATGTATGTGTTTCTTATATTTGGTTTCACATCTTGTTAAAGTTATTTTGCTGTTTAATGTTTAGATGAAAAACAAACAAATCGTGATTTTGTGATGCTCATGAAGAAATTGTGAAAACCTTGTAGTGCGTTATTCCTCTGTGAAGGTTGATTCGGTCATTAAGGTAATATGTATCTTAAATAATTTGCATAATTTTAAAGATCGTTGTTTCTACTTTGTCGAATGTATCTTCTGTTTTGGGGGAAAATTGCATCGTTCTAATTTTTTTCGTATTTTTCATATATATTATCTGCATCTCCCACATTATTGTGTTCATAACTTGCATCGGATGCAGAAGAGTGTTGTGATACCAATTTATTCCTATTTTGAATAGTTCACCCTCTTATTCGACAGTCATCTATAAAAATAGAAGGTGCGCGTGGATGTTTGAAGGGTGAAGTACAACAATTTGATAGATTTATCTGCATTTTAATGTTTAATTATCTACCTATTTCTGAGTTCATAGTCTCTTTTATATGAAAAGGTTGTGCTTGTACAATTTAGAAATGCAAATTGCATGATTTTCCTGTGACAGCCTTTGTGACCCATCGTGGCTGCTTAGTGTTGGTATTAAATACGCAAGTGTACGTAGTCAACAAGTAGTACAATGATAAGTAGATCGTCTCCTCAGGGATTGAAATTAAAATAATTTGCAACTACCAATTACTCACAATTTGTAATAAAAGAAAATGAATAATAAGTGGAGTGGATAGTTTGGTCCTACTTCTACAAATTAAACAAGAATTAAAGAAACTATTTCTAACACTTTGTTGATCAAATGACACTAAATGGCAGCTCGAAATTCACAAGATGGATGTATTAGACTTGAATTACTAATTGTCAATTGAATCGAATTTATGATCAATGTTAAACGACATTGTTTTTAAGTGAAACGTGCTAAAGTTAACATGAATTCTCTTTCGGTACATAGGATTTTTCCAAATACTATGTCTTACATTCCTCTTTCTAATTGAACATATTCCTATGCCTAATTGAAATTGGAACATCGATGCAAAAATCAATTCATGCAGTTATGCAAGGCGCATAATATATCCCTATACTATTCACGACAACAACCTTTAATCGGTCATTCACTTGCATCATTCAAGCAATTTCCACTAGACCTAACCCTTCCGGTATTAAATCTAGCTTGTAGATTCATTATTGCTGGCCAAACAACAACAAACATTAACCATATTCCTACTTGAATGAACAATAGCACAAATCACCCAACAATGCAATAAAGTCTCAATAAAATGATTTAAAATCCATTAGCAATTCAAGCCTAAATGATGTTTAACTCATGCTTAATTCTGGAAATACAGTCCACAAAGCTAACATATCATCCATACAAAATCCGAAATATAATCTCAAGAGAAACAAGGAAATAAAGGGAGTTAAAGAGAGGAGGGATAAGCTGTTCGGATGACAGATTTTCGAGCTCCTTTCCTCCTCTTTTTCTTTGAGTTGATTCCTTCTTTCTCCCCTTGAAATCTCCGTGAAAAACTGGTGAGAATTGTGGAATTTCGTCCTCCTTCAGTGCCTCCTTCTTGCTGCCCTGCGTGCTGTTTTTTGCTGGGACTGCTGCTGCGAAAATCTGCTGGGGCTGCTCTTTCTTTGCCCTAGTTGTTTTCTTTTTGGGACTGCCCTCTCCCTCAAGGCCCACGACCCACTTCTTCTTTTAGCAGCCCAGTCAATTTGTCCATGTTGACTTCCCAGCTGAGTCATTATTCTTTGCCAGCTGGTTAAATTTAAGCTGTCCAGTCAACAAGTCAATCTCGCATTTTCTGGTTAGGAAACTTGGCTTCCAGCATGCTGCAGCATCTCGTACAGCAACTGGGGACTTTCCAGACTTTCTGCAATTTTTAGCTTTAATTCCTCAATTTCAGCTCCATTCCTATTTTTTTACACAAAATCAAAGAAAAATTACACATTTAATTTACATGATCTACAAAATAAAATAAAGATCTAATTATGTCACATTATACTAAAATTCACCAAATTCATCACTATTTCCTACATGATTTCAAATTAAAAGGTATAAAAATAACTCTATTATATAGAGTTATCACTTAGTTTAATGGATCCCATGATTGAACATACAATTTGTGCAATGTGATGACGCAATGTGATGGCTAAGATTTTTGGTCTGTATGTGCACACCTTGTAGTGAAGTAGAGTATATGTATGTTGTACTGTTTATAATGTTGTTGATGTAATATTATGGTGATTTTTTATGATAATTTTGTGTTTTTACTTTACAAATGTTCCTAATTGTATGTGGGTCCTGATTTTTCTTCCAAACATGTTTTATGCTTCCTACTGTCTGTGGATGTGCTTTTGCAAAAGACGAATCTATTTTATTTGAAATTTTCTTTACACGTTAGTTAAATTGATTGTGACATTCCATTTATCTTTGCATCATGAAACATAAACCATGAATTGTGTAGGACATATGAAGTGCATGAAGATTTGCTGGGATAAGTTCATAAATGATCCTAAAGGCCTGGTAAGACATTCCTCACATAATTGTTGTTTCTTATATTATAGGCTAAAATATCTTCGAAAAAGTGTTAATTCCTGATGTTCGTATGATTTTCAATTATAAAACTTTTATTCTTATTGCAACGACTACCCCCAAAGTTTACACAAAAAGTTGGTCGTAGGGTTCCAAATCCTGTAGTACTACACAATGATTCCGGCTCCAGCTGGACTATTTCAACTGGTCTTGATTATGATGGAACTATACTGCTGACGGACGATTGACCCAAGTTCTGAGATGAAAATAAAGTTAGGCATCAGGATATTTGTCTATTTTATTATGATAGTGGTTGTAATTTTCATGTAATCGTGTTTAGGAGAAATGCAGTTCAGAAAATGCCCTCCATCGAACAAGGTTACGTGTGTATTACATATTTCTGTTAACTGGTTTTATTCTCTGTTTCAATATTTTGTCAATATTTGAGGGCTGAAATTCTTATGATCATGTATGCCATTCTGAGCAAGGTACTATTTGTAAGAGGTTCTTTAAGGTTTACTATCCAAAGAACTTAACCCAGCCAGTTGTTTGAATGGTACGTGGCTCGCAGTATTTTCTTACTAACTTCTGATTTCAGTGTATGAATGGCCATGTTATATTTATTTATCTATCCTACTGTGTAATTAGCATAGGTTATATCATCTTTTTATGTGAAATAAGTCATTGTCTGTGTTCTCATTAATTGAACAACCAGTATTAGCATAGATCTTGTTGTGTTATCAAAGAATGGTGATTTGTTTTTTTTGGTTTATTTTTTATTATTTATTTGTTCCCCCTTTTATTATTTATTTCTGCACGGTGATTCTTGTGAATATAAGATGTAGAGAGTCACTACTTGTTAACCTAGCAATTTATTTAAGTCTTTGATCCAAAATTTTTGGGAAAAAATATGTTGTGTACTGTTATTTATGTTTCAGAAATGTTTTAAGTTTTTCATTATTTGTGTAGGGTTTGCCTCCAATGTTCAGGCACAATTTGATTAATACATATCCGAGGAGCGTGACTTTGGTTAACAGATTTGGTGTTCGGTTGGTCGTCGGGATCGAAATGACTTCTGCAGGAAGTGTTGTGTTTAGTAATGAGTTCAATATGTTCCTTGTTTAGAATCAGATTAGGATGGTTGAATTCGTGTTCTTTAATGTACTTGGTGATGGGATGTTGAGGGTTGAGATCTTTGAGACTAGCTGTTACAAAAAAAAATGATATTATGCAGGACTATATTTATAATAATGTAGTTGAGATATCAGAGATTGATGGAAGTGAGGGGCAAGCAAATGATTCTTTGAATGTAAAGTGTGAAAATGACAGCTCGAATGAATGGGGTTGAATGTATGGATATTCTTGATAGTGGAGGCATGAAAAATGTTGATCACATGGCAAATATTTAGTTTCTACCATCCTGACAACAAGTACCTCCTTAATAACTGCAACTTCATTCTACCATATACATTGTCAAATGCCGCACCGAATTCTAAATTCATATGACGAATGGCGGAACCGATTGCTTCAGAGTATGCTCCATTGAGACCAAGACCTCTCTGAATCTTTAGTTCTATCAGAACATCCAAAAATATGTTATCCACTTCTTTAGTCCATGTTATGTCTTCGGAACAAAACAGAGCACGTGGCTGATGGTAGTAGGGAAAGCTTGAGTCCATTGGATAAAAAATTAATAGTGGACGAGATTTCGATGAATTCTTGACAATTTTATCGACCCCGGCCTTGTGCTCTAAATACTTAAACGTTTGAAAGAGGAATCTGCATAATTTGGTGCTTGGGGTCCCATTTCATGTACAAATGTAAGGGAAGCATGTGACTTGAATGCATAATTTCTTCGCATAAGTAGTGATACCAAGACAAACATCCAAAAATTATGCAAAAGTTGAAGTGTCACATTCTGCAAATAAAAAAAAAAAAGATAAAATCTTGATGGACATATGTGCAATGTATTGTCAAGGCATGTTCTATCTTCACGTGGCCTCTGACCCAAGATGTAACTGTTATTTGCATATAAGAAATATAAGTATAAATATAAATATATATATATATATATATATTATTTTCGAGTGAGTGAGAATGTCTTTGTTGTATGTATATAGATACGATGCATGAAATTACTTGTAAAAATAATTGGAGGTTTATATAACTTACAGGGTGTATTATCTCGATTCCCTATAACAAAATATATTTATATATATATATAAATTAAAAATATTAAAATGAAAGAAGGAAAACATTGAGATCTTAACCAATTACCCATACAGATTGGTCTTTGTTGATTTATATTAACAAAAACTTCTATGACATACACGTACCTCGACAAATAACACTAGTATGTTTGTGATGTACTAATATGGATCTTTAACAAAAAAAGTGGATCTAGATTTCAAGCAATGCATGACCGAGAAACGTGGAAATATTTAATTAAATACGAAAAATTCCACGCATACATAAATTATATGAAATGAGATGTGGGAATCTATATTAAAAATAAGTTTGCAATATTAGTTAACATAATGCAATTACAATCAAATAAGGCAATCCATACTGACACGAGTCACGTAGGCCACATAATAATTATCCAGTGAAGTACATTATACACTAATATTACTTGTAACATATCCCATTTAATAAAAACGAACATTATTAACACATTAATAGTCTTGGAAACCAGACCACAAGATACCATAAAGAACAAACAAATGATAGATATTCAAGATTCAACGCTTCTTGAATGGAGACCAAGATGCAACCGAGCTATGTTCGCCACTATGATAAAGACCTTGGTTTGATGATCCCTCAAACTTAGATGGTTTGATATCGGATGCATTATTGATCCATGCTAACTCGGACCAGAAGGAGTTCTGACTATTAATTGAGCTGTAGTCAAAAGAGTGTTAAGAGCTCTGTTGTAAGGGATTTGGATTCGATATCTAAATTATAGATGACCCGTCAGGAGAGTTCGTGTCCATTCCGCTTGAAACCTGAATAACCTCTTTGGGAATGTCTATAGAAGCTAGACTAGGAGCCTGCCAAAACAAGATCTGCAACACATCAAATGATGATTCTCTTTCTCGCTTGTACACCCTTGCTAGTTGTTTTTCCTTTAAACATTTGGTTAAATCAAAAGCCATATAAAAAATCCACGTTTAAATTTGTAAATTTACATTAATTTACCTAAGAAAAAAATTACTTGACTTAGAGTCATTAAAAACACATTCAACTGACATATAGTCTTCCACCGTGACTCCGAGCAATAGACCTGATGAGTGGTGGGGTTATGGACGAAGCTGTCTATCTCAGTAAGCTACTTGAAAATCTTGTAATGCATACTCAATTTATCTAGCCGATCAACAATATATTCATATGATAATTTTGTACCAAATGTTTGATTCACAACACCCATTGCTGTCAGCACGACGTGGTAATTGGGTTACCCAAGAGTCCACGTACCACCCTCGACTTATTCAAGGAGATAGTCAATGAACATGGTCTCTACATCTCTAGTCCATTCAAGTGTGAAAAATATCTTTTCTTGAGTTGTTTTTGGAGCCATTGGTTTGAAGAAGACTTTGGGTTGGCAATAATACAAATGTTTGGATAAATGTTGGGTGTGAGAGGAAGCGTGTTTTTTATGAGGAATGAGGGTAATGATGGTGGTATTGTTATTTATAGAAACATATGTGGGACTGTTACACTATTCGTCCTATGAGTGTAATTATTATTATTTGACTGAAGAGGAGTCTTGTGGCATTATATCTGCCCTGCACAACAAAAGACACTTATGTGTGCATACAATCTCATGTGTTGTGTGTAAGATCCCACATAAACTTAACCATATATATTAATTAAGATGTCTACACACCCGGGCTCCATACTTAGTTACACAATTAATTATATTTTCCAACGTACACATCATAGTAGCAGTAAAACTAGCTAACAAATTTACAACCATTTTTAGCCACTTATATTGGTACTCATCAGTTATAACGACATCCATAACATATTAAACACATCCTCAGTCCTAAGAACACGAAAATTATGCGAATGAATATAGCAAACACCAAGCATCCAGTTCTACGATGTATGTTATGCACATTACCAACCAACTGCAACGCAACCTGTCACAAACGCCAAAGCTGCGCCTCTAAATCTAACACCTTAGTCTGAATAACCTAGCGACACTCAAGTACCTCTATTGCAACCTCCTGCTTATGTATTGTCTCTTGCAACTCTGTAAAGACAATACGACCACGTCGAGTATGGCTAAGCGCATCTAGTCCATGACATTTATAGTTCCTTTCGTTTGTGTATGGGATGGTTAACGGATAAGTATATTTAAGTGACATACTACTTGTTGAGTTGGCAATTGAAATGTAACTATTAGCAGTCGCTGCGTGAAATTGTAATGGAATGAATGTTAGCAAAATAATATATTTGTGTTTCAAAATTCAGCAGGCAACCTAAAACACATGACATGGAATTACGCACAACCAATACAACAATTAGAAATTATATTGCACATATTATTTACATCCTCCATTACATAAACCTACACCTCATGTTCAACAAAAAGTGAAATGAATGCGTAATGCTTTAGCAATTGATGTGTAAATGCACAACAACAAGAAACAACCACCAGACAATCATCTCATCAATATTGGAGTACTATATGCACAGCCAGAGAAAATATACACTCCACATACAGTTGAACATTAATTTGGTGAACAATTCTATTTATCGATACCTCCCGAAATCAAAATCATAGACAACATATAACAAAAACTCAAAGAAGAAACATATAGGCTTCAAAAAAATTAAACAACAAGACACTCAGTCCATTTATCTCGACCCACAATTTCACATGTTTCTGTGCCTAAATTTTATTGCTAACATTAAACACATTTTAATTTCGTCATACATCTTCAAGTACACAAGTACGCAAGTATTCAACAAATTACTTAACAAAATATTGTAGGGCTGCCGCACATGTCCTCCAAACATTAACCCTATCACCCAGTAAAAATTCTGCCTCATACCATATTATATAACAACAGAAAATGCAGTGCCCATCAATATTCTTGGCATCTTTATAGTAGACAAAGACAATTACAATCTGAAGGTCCAAAAGTAATTCTTTTTTTTGCAGCAAAGGTTGGATAGGTAATACAAAATCCACATTAAGTGAGAATGAGTATATCAATTCACATACACGCTTAATACAAAAGTAATTTTTTTCGGCAGCAAATGTTAGATAGGGAAACTTATTTATGAAAATCCTTTTGCGCACAACAACAACATCACATTCGTTAGAAGTGCTTCATTAGATGGGGATTTATGAGATGGGGGTAACCCAAACAAGGATCATAGAGTATACAACCTTCGAATTCTTTCATATTTGATGATCTTTTCGCCATGAATTTGCGTTATAAATGTCTACCCACTGCAGAGTCAAGCAAACCAAACAAGTCGAACAATAAACAAAAGTTAGGGTTATACTAATTGATTAAATACCACACAGTACCCACAGATACTCAGAATTGGGGAAAAGGAGAAACAATACCTTCCAAGACTACCATGAAGTTGCAAGGTTCCATCCTTCCCACGAACGCCAGATGTTAAAGATCCAGACAACAATGGCGAGGGCAACAAGGAGAACATCGTCCCAAATTCTCTAATAATCGACGCCGCTGGAGTTAAAGAACCTAATATGTTGCTTATGTAACAAAGGGGTATTTGTGTAATTTACATCAGTCTTTATGTGCAATCCCATGAAGTAGATAGGTGATAGGGATAATACATCCTACAAATCACATAAAGTAAACATAGGATATGATACATAATCTGCCTACATATCCCCTTTATAACACAACCGTATCCTATATACCCTAATACAACTCCTTAAAAGTAAACACTATCTAAGGGTTAAAATATACCAAAACCTAAAATACCCAACAAATAAGGTCCTTAACTACAAAATATAAAAAAAAAATGTAAATAAACATTATTTAAACTTCAACCTGCGAATCAAATCATATTTGCCCAAGAATGCAATTCCGTCTCATGTCCATCTGCTGGGCATAATGTTGGATGAAGTGTATCATTATTTCAAACAAAAATGGTATTTTGAACTCATATATTTTGTAACGGGCAACAATAACCTTATGTCTTATAAATAATTAATATATCGTATTTTATAATATCACACCCAATATTAATATATAAATAATAAACGACAACAAAATTGATTGTTACTGAGTTGTTTAAGCACTTATCAATTTAGATAAGTGGTTTAGACACTGCAGTCAGTGACACCAAAAAACGTAAGAGAAATAGGAAAAATCACCAGACATACTCAACGGTCACCGCTCTAGAAAATGCACCAAGTGTTTTGAGCAAGGATACAAGAAGATATAATCATCTAACAAGCATAATAGCTCAAAATGTGATTTATAATTTAAAAATCCAATATGAGTCAAAAATATTAAAGGGGAGAATAAGTCTTGAAAATGAAAATAAAGAATATAACAATAAAAATCAAAATGACTAAATATTGACAATGAATTGACTGTCATTCATCAATGTGTATAAATGAAGAGAATCATAAAAAGTACTAAAATATTGGATGAACCTTTCGAATTCATGTAGGATAGCATTCTTCAAGTTGAGCTTAGTAAAATTGTCAAACCTTTTGTAGAAATAATATTTTTTATCAACATTTTTTTTGTTGGAAACTACAGCTTGTCAATGATGTATGACCTGTACTTTAAAAAAGTAATCTTTTTGATAAAATATATATAATTTGAAAAATCTAAAAAATTATTTTTCTATGATTAAAATATTATTTTTATTAAAAAAAATATGACTTTTTATTTGACTAATTATGTTAAAATATAGTTGAAAACATAAAATATTTATATGAAAAGAAATATATTTTCCGTTAAATTAATATTTCTTTGAACAATTTTGAAATATATTAATTTATAAAAGAAATTATTTTACACCAAGAAAGTATTATGTTCAATTCATACGCACATAAAAAATTCATGCACAGACAGTAGGCGCGGTAACCACTTTTACTGGATCTGGGCCAAGTCAGCATTGGTCAATGCAATTTTGATAGAATACGAATCAAATCCAATTTGTTTCACCAATTTTAACCGATATAGTTGTGTATATATATATATATATATAATTTTTTTTTTTTTTTACCAATTTTAACCCACATACTTGTGGCTTATATACATATATATATATAAATATATATATATATATATATATATATTTTGTGTGTGAATTTATTGTTAATATTATTGTTGTTGTGGTTCATATCATCATCATCATCTCTCAAAAACTCATTTCTTCTGTAGCTAAATTGGAAAAGTTTGGCTTTAGCTTATTTGCATGCGAAATAATAATATTAAACAGTTGGTCTGAACTTCCAACCACACACACACACACATATATATATATGCATGTTTATATAAAATAATAGAAATAAGCTACTTTTAGTAAGTCATTATTTTACCGCCATCTAAGTTTCTACAATTAGTAATATTATTTTTGGGATTTATCAAATTCTTATATATTAGTAATTTAGCAATATGTTGGAAATTTATAATTGAGATATGTATGTAATTTTCGTTATATTTCATGTTTTGGATAATTTAGTATGAAAATATAACATATCTACTTCATGCAAGCTCAGTCAAAATTTACAACACCTTTAATACTTCCATATAGAAAGATCTGAAAAATTCAACAAATCTTTTGTATCAAACCTCATATATAAAAATTAAATTAATCAATTTTTTTTATAGATTTATGACTTTATACCCATCTATATATATATATATATATATATATATAAACAAAATGATTTTTTTTTTAATTTTGTTTTGCTGTCTAAAGTTCATTACTTAATTTAGAATAACTATATTTTATTAAATTAAAATAAGATATTTTTATTCTAGAAATTTGATTCAATTTCAAAATCTAAATTATTAAAAAAATTCAAGTGTTTCAAAATTAAATGATATCAAGATGAATATACTGCAACATTTAATATATGATCTAGATATTTTATCGAATATTAATCAAATTACTGAATTATGAAATTCAAGAAACATATGAAATCTAATAAATATTTGATTCAATTTTCTCGATTCATTTTATCAAACAAATCTAAATTTATATCTATATATATAAGTAAAATGACTTTTTAAAATTTTGTTTTTTTCTGCATAAATTTCCATAATACAAATGTAAAATTATATATATTTATGGAACTATTTTAATATACATTATTACAATTTAATTGAAGAGATTAATATCAACAATCTTTGGGATTTGCTTAGTTTTCGTTGTTCAACATAAATAAATTCGAATTTTATGGAACTTTTGTTAACTCATAATATATTCAAAATAAGAAATAAATTTGTTAGGAACGTTAAATCATTGTAGTTTCATTTTATTGTAGAAAGTCATTAATAATTTTTCTATAATTAAGCTAACAATTATTTAAAATCACCCAATCACGTGGATATAATCTGATTTTGTCAAATATGAAATTAAATTTTCACCGATCTTTCTATAATTTAAAATCATTTTCTCATTTTTGTCTCTCTTCTTTCTATATATTTTATCAAGATTATCACTAAATGTTTTAATACCTCTCTTTTTTTGTTCTTCCTCCTCTTGAAGTGTTTTGCGTGTTCTTTCTTGAGAAAATAAATGGTAAGACATGTATGATAATATGTGCCCTATTTCAGTTGTCACCAAAGCTTACACTCTTTAAAATATTATTTTTTTGTTTTTTTATTCATCTGTTGTTTTCAATTTATCATAAACATATTTCATTTTCTTAACTATTTTCTTTCTTATTTTTAAACGTTCATCCATCTCTTTCATTTTTTGTTTGATTGTTCTTGTGATTTTTTTATTTAGATCTGCTAATTATTTTGACGTATAAGCACTATGCAATTTTTCATTAGCTTTCAAAGTATTTGTTTCTATCTAATTTCAAAGTTTTGTAATATTATTACATTTAATTAGCAATTTGCATAATATTGTCCTTAATTTGGCTGTGTAATTGGCAATTTTTACGAGATTTGTACAAATCTTTGTTTTCTTTAATCTGCTGATATCGCTATTTTTTTTAATTTAATTTGATTCAACCTTCTATAAATCGTGGATATCATGCTTATCGATTTATGAACGAGACTAATTTTAATAGAAGAAAATACAAAACATATAATTACAACAAATTTCTACTCATTATACAAAAAAAAATCACTAAATTATAAATCCACCCCTTCTACAATATATCATATAACTTAAATATATGTTTATATTACAAAATATAAGAAACTATGTTTTGTGCCTCGTACAGGTTCCACACTAGTATCACATATAGTACAATGAGATATTATATGTAAATATTTAGGTTAAATATAAATATTTACAGTGCAATGAATTTGGACTACAAATAATTATTAACTGATATTTCATTAAAAATCCTATTAAATAATTAATTTTAAAATAATTTATATCTTTATTATATAAACAAGATTCTTACTTTAATACTTCAAATATTGAAATATTTAATTTTTCAAAACTATATTAATTTTGTTTTGAATATACTACAAATATTGCTTGGCACGGGGCAACACACAATTGATTATTATATTATAACCATTGCAAAGAATATCTAAAAATCTCCATTTACTAATATTAAAAATATGGTATATCCCATATAATGTGATTGTGGGTTGATATAATTTTGAATATTTTAATGTAGCAATTGCTATGAATTTCGATGAAGAAAGTAATAAATAATGATAACGTATTTCAAAATTTTCTCTTTTTATTTTTTAACGATGGATTCATCAACCCAAAATTATTTCGATCATTGTTTTATGTATTTAAAAGAGTATTTTTATTATTTAGTATTTTCGTAGTAATTATTTTATTTATAAAAAGGCCTCAATTCAAATTATATTTTTCCATGCAAATTCATATATTAATTTATTATAAAAATTCTTAATATTGCAAAACACAAAATAAATGACAGTGCATAGCATAGGGGCATTGCAAGTAGATGAATAAAAGAATTTCTTTTAAAAGGACTTAAGTTTCAATTTTGTTCCAACTAAAATAAAATAAATAGTTCTTTTAGTTATTTTGAATTACTAATATATATATACATATATAATTTGTTTTTATTTTTGAGATTAGAAAATTGAGCTCTAACTCTTAATCTATGTCAATTAATAGTGAGACGAGACTACTATACTATGAAAGTTTAGGCTAAGAAAAAATAAATAAAAATTTACTTAGAGATATAATCTATCAATACATAAAAGTTGAATTGTAGTAAAAACAGAAAGTAAGATTGTTTCCTTCCCATAATTAGTTGCCTAATTCGAAAACCTATTGGATTTAATTTCTATAACTATAAATTTTAAATACAATAATGTGTTTATTCCTATTTCAGTTTTAACATATAATCTACCATATTAATTATTATTTTCAAATTCGTTAATATAACATCAATATTGCATATATAAAAATGAATTGTTAGATTTCTTAATCCTAATATTAATTGCAATATATAAACAGGGACTATTGAGTATCTTATAAAGTAATACCTTTATAATACTTTTATCAAATTATTTAAAATATAAAAGATCGCACTTGGTAGGTTAAAAAGTATATAAATAAATCAAATAATTTGGAGATGTTAAATTCTATATCGTAATTTTTCATGAAATTTAATTTTTCTTGAAATTTTTAGAGTAGATTCCTCGCATTATTGTAAGCATATTCTCCAAATTTCAAAGTGTTCTGACCAAAGGTGTAAGAATTATGGTGCAGTTACAGTCAATAAAGTTCAATTTTAACGTGAAATGTTCTTACGCCTAATGTGGTTCAAAAATCATATTTTTGATACATACATTGCTTAGAATTAGATCATTTATTAATAAATTCATTACTGGAATCAAAATCTATAATCTAATGTTTGATGAAATATTATAAAATTTAATAAATACTTATTTTTTTACCCTATTGTGGCAACATCGTAATTTTTCATGAAATTTCATTTTTCTAGAAATTTTTACGCTAGATTCCACACATCGTTTTAGTGATATTCTCCAAATTACAAAGTGTTCTAACCAAAGGTGCAAGAGTTATGATGCATTTTTCGTCAATAAAGTTAAATTTTAGCATAAATTTTTCTTACACGTAATGTGGTTCAAAAATCGTAATATTAATGCATAAGAAAATTTCATAATGACAAATTTTATAATATTTCATCAAAATTTATTTCAATTACGATATTTAAAGTTATACTAATTTTAAAAGGTGTATGATTTTCTAATTTCTCCAAATGTTTGATGAAATTTTTATAGTAGATTCCACACATTATTTTAGTGATATTCTGAAAATTAAAAAGTGTTCTAACCAAAGGAGTAAGAGTTATGGTTTATTTTTCATCAATAAAGTTTAATTTTTACGTAAAATTTCCTTACGCGTAATGTGGTTCAAAAATCATATTTTTGATGCATACATTGCTTAGAATTAGATTATTTACTAATAAATTCATTAATTTAAGCAATTTGTAATCTAATGTTTGTTAAAATATTATAAAATTTAACAAATACTCAGTTTTTTACCCTATAGGGGCAAAATCGTAATATTTCATGAAATTTAATTTTTCTTGAAATTTTACAGCAGATTCGACACTCTATTTTTGTGATATTCTCAAAATTACAAAGTGTTCTGACCAAATATGTTAGAATTACGGTATATTTTTCGTCAATAATTTGTAAATTTTAACGTGAAATTTTCTTACGCGTAATGTGGTTCAAAAATCATATTTTTGATGCATACATTGCTTAGAATTATATTATTTACTAATAAATTCATTAATTTAATCAATCTACAATCTAATGTTTGATGAAATATTATAAAATTTAACGAATACTCAGTTTTTTACCCTATAAGGGCAAAATGGTAATTTTTCATGAAATTTGATTTTTCTTGAAATTTTTATAGTAGATTCCACACATAATTTTAGTGAAATTCTCCAAATTTCAAATTATTCTGACCAAAGGTGTAAGAGTGATAGAGCATTTTTCGTCAATAAAGTCAAATTTTAACGTGAAATATCCTTACGCGTAATGTGGTTCAAAAATCACATTTTTTATTCATACATTGCTTAGAATTAGATCATTTACTAATAAATTCATTAATTTAATCAATGTGTAATCTAATGTTTGATGAAATATTATAAAATTTAACAAATACCCAGTTTATTTACCCTATAGCGGCGAAATCGTAATTTTTCATGAAAATTAAATTTTCTTGAAATTTTTACATTAGATTCCACAGATTATTTTAGTGATGTTCTCCAAATTACAAAGTGTTCCGACCAAAGCTGTAAGAGTTATGGTGCATTTTTCGTCAATAAAGTTAAATTTAAATGTGAAATTTTCTAAGCGTACTGTGGTTCAAAAATCATATTTTTTATGCATAAATTGTTTAGAATTAGATCATTTACCAATATATTCATTACTATAAGCAATCTGTAATCTAATGTTTGATGAAATATTATAAAATTTAACAAAAACTTGGTTTATTTACCGTGTAGGGGCAAAATTATAATTTTTCATGAAATTTAATTTTTCTTGAAATATTTACAGTAGATTCCACAAATTATTTTAGTGATATTCTCCAAATTTCAAAGTGTTCTAACCAAATGTGTAAAAGTTATAATGCAGTTTTTGTCAATAAAGTTAAATTTTCACGTGAAATTTCCTAACGCATAATGTGGTTAAAAAATTATATTTTTGATGCATACATTGCTTAGAAGTAGATCATTTACTAATAAATTCTTTAATTTAATCAATTTATAATTTCATGTTAATATCATTACTTTAGTGTTAATCAATCGTATTTTTTATGCATACATTGCTTAGAATTAGATCATGTACTAATAAATCATTAATTTAATCAATCAATAATCTAATGTTTGATGAAATATTGTAAAATTTAACAAATACTCACTGTTTTTACCCTATAGGGGCAAAATCATAATTTTTCAGGAAATTTAATTTTTTTTTAAATTTTTACCGTAGATTCCACACATTATTTTAGTGATATTCTCCAAATTTCCGAGTGAATAGAACAAAGGAGTAAAAGTTATGGAACATTTTTCGTCAATAAAGTTAAATTTTAACGTGAAATTTTCTTACGCATAATGTGGTTTAAAAAATCATATTTTTGATACATACATTGCTTAGAATTAGATCATTTACTAATAAATTCACTACTTTAATCAATCTTTAATCTAATGTTTGATGAAATATTATAAAATTTAACAAATACTCAGTTTTTTACCCTATTGGAGCAAAATCGTAATTTTCATGAAATTTATTTTTTCTTGAAATTTTTAGAGTAGATTCCACACATTATTTTCATGATATTCTCCAAATTACAAAGTGTTCTAACCAAAGGTGTAAGAGTTATGGTGCATTTTTTGTCAATAAAGTTAAATTTTAACGTAAATTGTTCTTACGCTTAATGTGGTTCAAAAAATCATAACTTTAATGCATAAGAAATATTCATAATGAAAAATATTATAATACTTCATCAAAATTTATTTCATTTACGATATTTAAAGTTATACTAATTTTAAAAGGTGTAAGATTTTCTATTTTCTCCAAATGTTTGATGAAATTTTTGTTGAAATTTTTAGTTTAGATTCCACACATTATTTTTGTGCTATTCTTAAAATTACAAAGAGTTAAGACCAAAGGTGTAAGAGTTATGGTGTATATTTTCGTCAATAAACTTAAATTTTAACGTGAAATTTCCTTTCGCGTTATGTGGTTCAAAAATCATATTTTTTATGCATATATTGTTTAGAATTTGATCATTTACTAATAAATTTATTAATATAATCAATTTGTAATCTATTTTTTCATGAAATTTAGTTTTTCTTGAAATTTTTAGAGTAGATTCCACACATTATTTTAGTGATATTTTCCAAATTTCAAAGTGTTTAGACCAAAGATGTAAGAGTTATTGTGCATTTTTTGTCAATAAAATTAAATTTTAACGTGAAATTTTCTTACGCGTAATGTGGTTCAAAAATCATATTTTTGATGCATACATTGCTTAGAATTAGATCATTTACTAATAAATTCATTACTTTAATCAATCTGTAATCTAAGGTTTGATGAAATTTTATAAAATTTAACAAATACTTAGTTTTTTTATCCTATAAAGGTAAAATCGTAATTTTTCATGAAATTTAATTTTTCTTGAAATTTTTAGAGTAGATTCCACACATTATTTTAGTGTTATTCTCCAAATTTTAAAGTTTTTGACCGAAGGTGTAAGAGTTATGGTGCAGTTTTCGTCAATAAAGTTTAATTTTAACGTGAAATTTCCTTAATTAGATCACTTACTAATAAATTCTTTAAGTTAATCAGTTTGGAAGTTCAAGTTAATATCATTACTTTAATGTTAATCTATAGTGTTTTTGATGCATACATTGCTGAGAATTAGATTATTTACTAAAGAAATATTACAAAATTTAACAAATACTTAGTGTTTTTACCCTATAGGGGCAAAATCGTAATTTTTCATTAAATTTAATTTTTATTGAAATTTTTACAGTAATCCCACACATTATTTTAGTGATATTCTTCAATTTTCAAAGTGCTCTGACAAAAAGTGTAATAGTTATGGAGCATATTTCGTCAATAAAGTTAAATTTTAACGTAAAATTTTCTTACGCATAATGTGGTTAAAAAATAATAATATTAATGCATAATAAAATTTCATAAATGAAAATTTTATAATATTTCATAGAAATTTATTTCATTTACGATATTTAAAGTTATACTAATTTTAAAAGGTGTATGATTTTCTAATTTCTCCAAACTTTTTATGAAAGTTTTCTTGGAATTTTTATAGTAGATTCCACACATTATTTTAGTGATATTCTCAAAATTACAAAGTGTTCTGACCAAATGTGTAAGAGTTATGGTGTATTTTCATCAATAAAATTAAATTTTAACGTTAAATTTCCTTACGCGTAATGTGGTTCAAAAATCATATTTTTGATGCATACATTGCTTAGAATTAGATCATGTACTAATATGTTCACTAATGTAATCAATTTGTGAACTAATATTTGTTGAAATATTATAAAATTTAACAAATACTCAGTTTTTTACCATATAGGGGCAAAATCGTAGTTTTACTTGAAATTTAATTTTTCTTGAAATTTCTACAAAAGATTCCACACATTAGTTTTGTGATATTTTAAAATTACAAAGTGTTCTAATCAAAGGTGTTAGAGTTATGGTGTATTTTTTGTCAATAATTTGTAAATTTTAACGTGAAATTTTCTTACGCGTAATGTGGTTCAAAAATCATAATTTTGATGCATACATTGCTTAGAATTAGATTGTGTACGAATAATTCATTAATTTAATCAATCTGTAATCTAATGTATGATGAAATATTATAAAACTTAACAAATACTCAATTTGTTACGCTATAGGGGTAAAATCGTAATTTTTCATGAAATTTATTTTTTTTGAAATTTTAACAGTAGATTCCACACATTATTTTAGTGATATTCTCTAAATTTCAAAGTGTTCTGACAAAAAGTGTAAGAGTTATGGTGTATTTTTCGTAAATAAAGTTAAATTTTTAGGTGAAATTTCCTTATGCGTAATGTGGTTCAAAATTCTATTTTTTATGCATAAGTTAATTATAATTAGATCATTTACTAATAAATTTAATAATTTAATCAATCTATAATCTAATGTTTGATGAATTATTATAAAATTTAACAAATACAAAGTTCTTTTTACCCTATGGGGCAAAATCGCAATTTTTCATGAAATTTAATTTTTCATGAAATTTTACACTAAATACCACACATTACTTTATTGATATTTTCCAAATTTCAAAGTGCTCTGACCAAAGGAGTAAGAGCTATGTTGTATTTTTCGTCAATAAAGTAAAATTTTAATGTAAAATCTCCTTACCTGTAATGTGGTTCAAAAATCATATTTTAGGTGCATAAATTTCTTTGAATTAGATCATTTACTAATAAATTCATTAATTTAATCATTTTTTAATCTAATGTTTGATGAAATATTATGAAATTTAACAAATACTCAGTTTTTTACCCTATAGGGGCAAAATTGTAACTTTTCATGAAATTCTACTTGAAATTTTTATAGTAGATTTCAGACATTATTTTTGTGATATTGTAAAAATTATAAAGTGTTGTTACCAAAGGTGTAAGAGTTTTGGTGTATTTTTGTCACTAATTTGTAAATTTTAACGTGAAATTTGCTTATGCGTAATGCGATTCAAAAATCATATTTTTTATTCATACATTACTTAGAATTAGATCATTAACTAATAAATTCATTAATTTAATCAATCTGCAATCTACTGTTTGATGAATGATTATAAAATTTAACTAATAATAAGTTTTGTTACCATATAGGGGCAAAATCATAAATTTTCATGAAATTTAATTTTTCTTGAAATTTTTACAGTAGATTCCACACACCTTATTTTAGTGATATTGTTCAAATTTCAAAGTGTTCCGACTAAAGGTGTAAGAGTTATGCTGCATTTTTCGTCAATAAAGTTAAATTTTAACGTAAAATTTTCTTACGCGTAATGTGGTTCAAAAATCATAATATTATTGCATAAGAAAATTTCATAATGAAAATTTTATAATATTTCATCAAATCTTATTCATTTACGATATTTAAAGTTATACTAATTTTAAAATGTGTAAGATTTTCTAATTTCTCCAAATGTTTGATGAAATTTTTCATGAAATTTTTACAGTAGATTCCACACATTATTTTTGTGATATTCTAAGAATTACAAAGTGTTCAGACAAAAGGTGTAAGAGTTCTGGTGTATTTTTCATCAATAAAGTTAAATTTTTACGTGAAATTTCCTTACGCGTAATGTGGTTCAAAAATCATATTTTTGATTCATACATTGCTTAGAATTAGATCATTTACTAATAAATTCATTAATTTAATTAATTTGTAATCTAATGTTTGATAAATAATTATAAAACTTAACAAATACTCAGTTTTTTACCCTATAGGTGCAAAATCGAAATTATTCATAAATTTTTTTAAAAGAATTTTAACAGTAGATTCCACACATTATTTTAGTAATATTCTCTAAATTTAAAAGTGTTCTGACAAATGGTGCATTTTTCGTCAATAAAGTTAAAATTTAAGGTGAAATTTCCTTACGCGTAATTTGGTTGAAAATTCATATTTTTTATTCATACATTGCTTAGAATTAGATCATTTACTAATAAATTCAATAATTTAATCAATATGTAATCTAAATTTGATGAATTATTATAAAATTTAACAAATATTCAGTTTTTTTACCCTATAGGAGCAAAATCGTAATTTTTCATGAAATTGGATTTTTCTTGAAATTTTTACAATAGATTTAGCACATTATTTTAGTGATATTCTCCAAATTTCAAAGTGTTCTGACCAAAGGTATAAGAGTTATGGAGCATTTTTCGTCAATAAAGTTAAATTTTAACGTAAAATTTTCTTACACGTAATGTGGTTAAAAAATCATATTTTTTATGCATACAATGTTTAGAATTAGATCATTTACTAATAAATTCATTAATTTAATCAATCTATAATCTAATGTTTGATGAATTATTATAAAATTTAACATATATTCAGTTTTTTTACCCTATAGGAGCAAAATCGTAATTTCATGAATTTGGATTTTCTTGAAATTTTTACAATAGATTCAGCACATTATTTTAGTGATATTCTCCAAATTTCAAAGTGTTCTGACCAAAGGTATAAGAGTTATGGAGCATTTTTCGTCAATAAAGTTAAATTTTAACGTGAAATTTCCTTACACGTAATGTGGTTAAAAATCATATTTTTGATGCGTACATTGCTTAGAATTAGATCATTTACTAATAAATTCAATAATTTAATCTATCTATAATCTAATGTATGATGAAATATTATAAAATTTAACAAATACTCGGTTTGTTTTTACCCTTTAGGGGCAAAATTGTAATTTTTCATGAAATTTTATTATTCTTGAAATTTTTATAGTAGATTCCACACATTATTTTAGTGATATTCACCAAATTTCAAAGTGTTCTGACCAAAGATGTAAGAGTTATGGAGAATTTTTCGTCAATAAAGTTAAATTTTAACATGAAAGTTTCTTATGTGTAATGTGGTTCAAAAATCACATTTTTATTCATACATTTGCTTAGAATTAGATCATTTGCTAATAAATTCATTAATTTAATCAATCTATAATCTAATGTTTTATGAAATATTATAAAATTTGACACATACTCAGTTTTTTTGCCCTTTAGGGGCAAAATCGTAACTTTTCATGAAATTTAATTTTTATTGAAATTTTTACAGTAGATTCAACACATTATTTTAGAGATATTCTCCAAATTTGAAAGTGTTCTGACCAAAGGTGTAAGAGTTATGGTGCATTTTTCGTCAATAAAGTTAAATTTTAACATGAAATTTTCTGACGCGTAATGTGGCTCAAAAATTATATTTTTGATGAAGACATTGCTTAGAATTAGATCATTTACTAATAAATTCATTTATTTATCAATCTGTAATATAATGTATGACTAAATATTATAAAATTTAACTAATATTCAGTTTTTTTACCCTATAGGGACAAAATTGTAATTTTTCATGAAATTTAATTTTTCTTGAATTTTTTACAGTAGCTTCCACACATTATTTTAGTTATATTCTCTAAATTTCAAAGTGTTCTGATCAAAGGTTTAAGAATTATGGAGCATTTTTTGTCAATAAAGTTAAATTTTAACGTAAAATTTCCTTACGCGTAATGTGGTTCAAAAATCATATTTTTGATGCATACATTGCTTAGAATTAGATCATTTACTAATAAATTATTTAAGATAATCAATTTGTAAGTTCAAGTTAATATCATTACTTTAGTGTTAATATATTGTGTTTTTTAAACATACATTTCTTAGAATTAGATAATTTACTAATAAATCATTAATTTAATCAATCTATAATCTTACGTGTGAAGAAATATTAAAAAATTTAACCAATACTTAATGTTTTTACCATATAGGGGCAAAATTGTAATTTTTCATGAAATTTAATTTTTCTTAAATTTTACAGTAGATTCCACACATTATTTTAGTGATATTATCCAATTTTCAAAGTGTTCTAACAAAAAGTGTAAAATTATGGAGCATTTTTCGTTAATGAAGTTAAATTTTATCGTAAAATTTTCTTACGCGTAATGTGGTTCAAAAAAGAGTATTATTAATGAATAAGAAAATTTCATGAATGAAAATTTTTATAATATTTCATCAAAATTTATTTCATTTACGATATTTAATGTTATACTAATTTTAAAAGGTAAATGATTTACAAATTTCTCCAAATGTTTGATGAAATTTTCTTTAAATTTTTACAGTAGATTCCACACATTATTTTAGCGATATTCTCAAAATTACAAAGTGTTCTGACCAAAGTTGTAAGAGTTATGGTGTATTTTTTCGTCAATAAAGTTAAATTTTAACCTGAAATTTCCTTACACGTAATGTGGTTCAAAAAAATCATATTTTTGATGCATACATTGCTTAGAATTAGATCATGTACTAATAGATTCACTAATGTAATCAATTTGTAATCTAATGTTCGTTGAAATATTATAAAATTTAACAAATACTCAGTTTTTTACCCTATAGGGGCGAAATCGTATTTTTTCTTGAAATTTAATTTTTCTTGAAATTTTACAGTAGATTCCACATATTATTTTTGTGATATTTTTTAAATTACAAAGTGTTTTGATCAAAGGTGTTAGAGTTATGGTGTATTTTTCGACAATAGTTTGTAAATTTTAACGTGAAATTTCCTTACGCGTAATGTGGTTCAAAAATTATATTTTTGATTCATACATTGCTTAGAATTATGTCATTTAATAATAAATTCATTACTTTATTCAATCTATAATCTAATGTTTGATGAAATATTATAAAATTTAACAAATACTCAGTTTTTTTTACCCTATAGGGGCAAAATTGTAATTTTTCATGAAATTTAATTTTTCTTGAATTTTTAATAGTAGATTCCACACATTATTTTAGTGATATTCTCCAAATATAAAAGTGTTCTAACCAGAGGTGTAAAAGTTATGGTACAGTTTTTGTCGATAAAGTTAAATTTTAACGTGAAATTTCCGAAAGCGTAATGTGGTTCAAAAATCATATTTTTGATGCATACATTGCTTAGAATTAGATCATTTACTAATAAATTCTTTAATTTAAGTAATTTGTAATTTCAAGTTAATATCATTACTTTACTGTTAATCAATTGTATTTTTGATGCATACATTGCTTAGAATTAGATCATTGACCAATAAATCATTAATTTAATCAATCTATAATCTAATGTTTGATGAAATATTATAAAATTTAACAAATACTCAGTGTTTTTACCTATAGGGGCAAAATTGTAAATTTTCATGAATTTTTTTTTTTTAATTTTTACAGTAGATTCCACACATTATTTTAGTGATATTTTCTAAATTTCAAAGTGAATAGACCAAAGGTGTAAATGTTATGGAGCATTTTTTGTCAATAAAGTTAAATTTTAACGTGAAATTTCCTTAACCGTAATGTGGTTCAAAATCACATTGTTTATACATACAATGCTTAAAATTAGATGATTTACTAATAAATTCATTACTTTAAATAATCTGTAACCTAATGTTTGATGAAATATTATAAAATTTAACAAATACTAATTTTTTTAACCTGTTGGGGCAAAATCTTAAATTTTCATGAAATTTAAGAGTTATGGTGCATTTTTCGTCAATAAAGTTAAATTTTAATGTAAAATTTTCTTACGCGTAATGTGGTTCAAAAATCATAATATTAATGCACTAGAAAATTTCATAATGAAAATTTTTATAATATTTCATCAAAATTTATTTCATTTACGATATTTAACGTTATACTAATTTTAAAAGGTGTAAGATTTTTAAATTTCTCCAAATGTTTGATGAAAATTTTCTTGATATTTTTATAGTAGATTCCAAACATTATTTTTCTGATATTCTCAAAATTACAAAGTGTTCAGACCAAAGGTGTAAGAGTTATAGTGTATTTTTCGTCAATAAAGTTAAATTTTAACGTGAAATTTCCTTACGCGTAATGTGGTTCAAAAATCATATTTTTGATGCATAGATTGCTTAGAATTAGATCATTTACTAATAAATTCATTAATTTAATCAATCTATAATCTAATGTTTGATGAAATATTATAAAATTTAACAAATACTCAGTTTTTTACCCTATAGGGGCAAAATCGTGATTTTTCAAGAAATTTGATTTTTCCTGAAATTTTTATAGTAGATACCACAAATTATTTTAGTGATATTCTCCAAATTTCAAAGTGTTCTGATCAAAGGTGTAAGAGTGATGGACCATTTTTCGTCAATAAAGTTAAATTTTAATGTGAAATTTTCCTTACACATAAGTTGGTTCAAAAATCATATATTTTATGCATACATTGCTTAGAATTAGATCATTAACTAAAAAATTCATTAATTTAATAAATGTGTAATCTAATGTTCGATGAAAGTTTTAAAATTTAACAAATACTCAGTTTGGTTACACTATAGGGCAAAATCGTAATTTTAATGAAATTTATTTTTCCTTGAAATTTATACAGTAGTTTCCACAGATTATTTAGTGAAATTCTCCAAATTACAAAGTATTTTGATCAAAGGTGTAAGAGTTATGGAGCATTTTTAATCAATAAAGTTAAATTTTAAAGTGAATTTTTCTTACGCGTAATATGGTTCAAAAATTATATTTTTGACGCATATATTGCATAGAATTATATCATTTACTAATAAATTTAACAAATTCCACACATTATTTTAGTGATATTCTCCAAATTTCAAAGTGTTCTAACCAAAGGTGTAAAAGTTATGGTGCAGTTTTTGTCGATAAAGTTAAATTTTAACGTGAAATTTTTGAAAGCGTAATGTGGTTCAAAAATCATATTTTTGATGCATACATTGCTTAGAATTAGATCATTAAATAATAAATTCATTAATTTAATCAATTTGTAATTTCAAGTTAATATCATTACTTTAGTGTTAATCAATCGTATTTTTGATGCATAAATTGGTTAGAATTAGATCATTGACTAATAAATCATTAATTTAATCAATCTATAATCTAATGTTTGATGAAATATTATAAAATTTAACAAATACTCAGTTTTTTTACCCTATAGGGGCAAAATGGTAATTTTTCATGAAATTTGATTTTTCCTGAAATTTTTACAATAGATTCCACAAATTATTTTAGTGATATTCTCCAAATTTCAAAGTGTTCTGATCAAAGGTGTAAAAGTGATGGAGCATTTTTTGTCAATAAAGTTAAATTTTAACGTGAAATTTTCCTTACGCGTGAGGTGGTTCAAAAATCATATTTTTTTATGCATACATTGCTTAGAATTAGATCGTTTACTAAAAAATTCATTAATTTAATCAATGTGTAATCTAATGTTTGATGAAAGTTTTAAAATTTAACAAATACTCAGTTTGTTTACTCTATAGTGCAAAATCGTAATTTTTCATGAAATTTATTTTTTATTGAAATTTATACAGTAGTTTCCACAGATTATTTTGGTGAAATTCTACAAATTACAAAGTGTTCTGACCAAATGTGTAAGAGTTATGGAGCATTTTTAATCTATAAAGTTAAATTTTAACGTGAAACTTTCTTACACGTAATATGGTTCAAAAATTATATTTTTGATGCATACATTGCTTAGAATTATATAATTTACTAATAAATTCATTACTTTATTCAATCTGCAATCTAATGTTTGATGAAATATTATAAAATTTAACAAATACTATTTTTACCCTATAGGGGCAAAATCGTAAATTTTTATGAAATTTAATTTTTCTTGAAACTTTTATAGTAGATTCCTCCAAGATTCAGGGAGAAGATTACAGTGCTGGAATCTGTTATGAGGGTCACCCCAATGTCTTTGGATGACCTGATGAAGACTAAGAATATTTGAGATAAACAATGGGATGGATGTTCCCAAGAACAAAGGGATGGCACTAAAATTTGAGTCAACTATGGAGTTTATTGAGAATGACGTAATAGAGATTGCTTACAAAATTGCGCTACAGACAAAGAATTACAACAAGTTCGTAAAAAATACAACCAGAGGCAGCAGTTCATCAAAATTTCGAACTATGGTGATAATACCAGAAAAGGAGGATCCAAAACTCTGAACTTCAAACAAGGTAATCGAAAATATTCTGACCAATGCAGGGAATGCAGAGGATATGGACACTATCAAGCTGACTGTCCAAATCTTCTGAGATAGAACAAAGCACTAAAAGCCACCTGAAGTGAATCTGAGTCCGAAGAAGAAGAAGAACATGACAAAAAAAATGACATATCCTAGTAATTTCGCTACTTAAACATCATTGAGAGATCTGTTATGTCTCACATTCTTAGTACGAATTGAAGAGGAACTGGAAAATACTGAAGAACCAGATTTTGACAATCCAACTCTGGAGGATCTGGAGAGAATGTACCTGGATATAACATCCAGAGGTACAACAGCTACTGAGGTAATTCAAAGACTAGAGAATCAAGTGAAAGAATATAAAAGTAAAGGTACCATTGCCATGGAACATCAAGAACTAAGCCGGGTGAAACATGAACTACAAATCACAAGGGAGATCAATGAACGACTGAGCGATGAACTGACTGCATCCCAAAGAAATGTGAGAAATCTGGAACATCAGGTCCAACTTCAAGCAACGAAAATTGAGTCACTCAAAATCAATCTAGAAACAGCACAGAAATATGTTCACGACAACCACAAGGTAAGCACATCATTAACAGATAAACTAACAGAAACGGTATCTAAATTGCAGGACAAGGATAATGAGATGAGAGAACTACGGTCTGAGTTAGACAAAGCGGTGCAAACTATATAAGGATTGAACAAAGGAAATGCTAGATTTGATGAGATTCTGGTATATGGAAGATCACAAAGTTACAAAACTGGAATTGGATACACTGAAGAAATATTATCTGGAATAACAACCTTTGTACCAACTAGCTCCTCGATGGTACAACAAGAAGGTCCAAATACTACAAGTGAGTTACGAAAACAGGACACCAAAGGTACGAAAAAATTTATTCCTATATGTCATTACTGTGAACACCTGGACACAATCGACCTAAGTGCTACAGAAAGAAACATGACCTACGATCAAGTAACATCTCAAATTAGAATATGTTCGGTGTTCTTGTGAAAAGTTCTACATCACCAAAAATTTTGAAGGTGAAGAATAACAATCACAGAATATCACGTAAAAAAATATGGGTTGTTAAGAACAACATGTGTCTTACGTCTTCAATAGTCTCTCTTGGTGCGAACTACACCAAAACTTGGTTTTTTGATAGCGGATGTTCACGTCACATAACTGGAAATCCCACTTATCTAACTAATATTATCTCAATAAGTGGATAATATGTGATGTTTGGTGACGGTAAGAGTGAACGTGTGATTGGACAAGGGACTCTTAATATACTTGGCTTACCTAAATTGTCTAATGTGTTTTTAGTTGAAGATCTTAAAGCAAATCTATTAAGTATCAGTCAAATATGTGATCAAGGAACTACAAGTGAATTTCACTCATGACAAATGCATGGTTTGACATTAATAATCAATGCATACTTTCTGGAACTCGGTCTACTAACAACTATTATCTTCTTGACAGAGATTATGTGTGTCATAATACAAACACCGGGGTAACAGAAGTATGGTATAAAAAATTAGGACACATAAGATACAACCACCTCATTGCTTTATCAAAATCCCAATGTGTTTGGTGGTTACCTAAACTTCCAAACAGGAATCAAGGAATCTGTGGGCCTTGTCAACTTGGCAAACAAGTGAAAAGCTCACACAAAGTAACACAAGATATATGCACTAAACATATTATGGCCCTATTACACATGGACTTGATTAGGCTAGTTCAGACTGAGTCGACTGGAGGTAAAAGGTATATCTTTGTGTGTGTTGATGATTTCTCAAGATATACCTGGGTAAGATTTCTTCTAGAGAAATCAGAAACATTTGAAGAATTTGAAAACCTGATAAGATTAATTGAAAATGTAAAAAAGAATTTCATTGTGCGAATACGAAGTGACCATGGGAGAGAATTTGAAAATAATGTTTTTACTGACTTTTGCATCTCACGAGGTATTGCTCACGAATTTTCAGCTCATAAAATACCACAACAAAATGGAGTAGTATAGAGAAAAAATCATACCTTATAGGAAATGGTCAGGGTAATGATGCTTGGCAAGGACGTCGCTAAAAATGGTGGGTTGAAGCAATAAACACTACATGTCATGTTTCAAACCGTGTCTACCTGAGGAAAGGAGTGGGAATGACCTCTTATCAAATCTGGAAAGGAAAAACTCCGAATCTAAGCCATTTTTATGTATTCAGGTGCAGGTGTTATGTATACAATGACAGACAACAGTTAGGTAAATTTGATGCCAAAAGTGATACTGGTATGTTTTTGGGATATTCTACAAACAGTAGAGCTTTTCGTGTATTCAATCTCAGAACTCAAACACTCATTGAAAGTAATAATGTTGTATTTGATGACTCATTGGTAATACAGGACACGTACTTAGAGGAAACAGGTTCATTGTTGTGCCCCCAACAGGTGACCTAAAATGTGAAAACATGGTATAGACTGATCAGATACCAACGAGGGACTCTAAGAAGCAGGAACCTTCCACCTGAATTCAAAAAGAACACCCCAAAGAACTTATCATTGGAGAACTCGATGAAGGAGTAAAAGACACGCGGAAAGCCTAAACCTGATTACCTGAAAATTGAGGGGTTAATCTATCATGCATGCTATACATCTGTGATCGAATCTATGAACATTAAATATGCTCTCAAGGATGAGAACTGGATTTTAGCCATGCAAGTAGAGTTGGAACAATTTGCTAGAAATGATGTATGGGCAATTGTATCACGACCTGACATAGAGAACATCATAGGAACCAAATGGATTTTCAAAAACAAAATTGATGAACAGGGGAACATCATAAGAAATAAAGCCCGATTGGTGGCCCAAGGATACACGCAGGTAGAAGGGATTGACTTCGAAGAAACTTTTGCTCCAGTTGCACGACTACAGTCTGTAAGAATTCTTCTTTCCATTGCATGCATTAAGAAATTCATACTTTATCAAATGGATGTAAAGAGTGCATTTTTAAATGGTTTCTTAAAACATGAAGCGTATGTCGAACAACCCAAAGGGTTCGAAGACCCACATTATCCAAATCATGTCTACAAGTTGAAGAAGGCATTGTACGGACTGAAGCAAACCCCAAGAGCTATGTATGAGACACTGACGAAATTTCTACTTGCCCAAGGATACAAGCGGGGAGGGGTAGACCATACCTTGTTCATCCAGTGGTCGAACAATGACATTATCATTGCAAAGATTTATGTGGATGACATTGTATTCGGCTCAACATCCAAAAACAAAGTGAACGACTTTGTCAAGGTAATGTCACAAGAATTTGAAATGAGCATGGTTGGTGAACTATCCTACTTTCTTGGTCTGCAGGTTAAACAAAGCAAAAATATAATCATGATACATCAAGAGAAATACGCCAGAAACTTGGTGAAGAAATTTGAACTTGAAGGGTGCAAAATTACATAAACACCCAAGGGAACAAACACCAAATTATCCAAAGACGAAATGGAACAAGCGTTGATCCAACCCTGTATAGAAGCATGATAGAGAGTCTCTTGTACCTCACTGCAAGTAGACCTTACATAATTTTCAGTGTGGGGTTGTGTGCTAGATATCAGTCTAACGTAAAGGAATCACATCTCAAGCCAGTAAATAGAATTGTACGCTATGTGGCAGGTACCACAGACTATGGACTAAAATACTCTTTTTGACACTAAGCCTTTTCTTGCAGGATACTATGATGCTGATTGGGCAGATGGTGTGGATGATAAAAAAAGCAGGTTAGGAGGTTGTTTCTTCATTAGGAACAATCTAGTATCATGGCTTAGCAAGAAGCAAAACAACATTTCTCTATCAACAGCAGAGACCGAATATATCATTGTTGGGAGCTCATATTCTCAACTAGTGTGGATGAGGCACATGTTGTGCGACTACGGTATGAACTTGACTTCCATGACTCTATTTTTTGATAATCTAAGTGCTATTAATATGTCTAAGAACCCCGTACAACACTCCAGAACTAAGCATATAGACATTAGACACCACTACATCAGGGAGTTGGTTGAGGATGAGGTCATCACTCTCGAACATGTTCCCACCGTAAGTCAACTTGCGGATATCTTCAAAAAAGCCCTAGACTATCAAAGATTCATATCCCTGAGAAAATCATTGGGGATCTGTTGTGCTATTTAAAAAAATGTGTTGAAAGGTCTTAAATAACAAAAATTTTATAAAGACAGCAGTCTCGCACAGGTTTTAAATTTGGTTTGTCTTGAACTTCAAATCTGTGCATACTTCTCTCTTGTATAAGGAAAGAGCTACGACCTTGAAATGATGCAGTAGGAAGCTGTCAGCCGTATGATTGAGCACCATGCACAGAAAGTGACAGGTCTATGAAAGTTACCTACACACGTTCACTTCCAAGTCGCACCAAATTAGGGGTTACAAGGTAATAAGCTCGTCGCACAGGGTTTTCCTAGTGTGATTTTTTTTTATTATGTAGTTTATAAGCTACTACACAAGAGTTCAGCAGAAGGAGTTATAAGGATCAATCAAATTTCTAATATCCTTAGTGCGGAACAGTGAACATATACGTGAGAGAATGAATGAGATTTTTTCCTAGTGTATCTTCAGACTAAGTTGTCTGATAAAGATTAATGCCTAAAGTTTTTTTTTTCCACCTTCCAATGAATATTAGAAAATGTCTCTTTATCAAAAAAAAAAAAAAAATGGTGAAATAGCCTCTCAAAATAATTCTCTTGGAAAAAATATGAATGTTTCAAATGAATAAGGTCCTCAGGTTATTTTCATTCACTCGTAGAATATGCGGGAATGGAACGTGGGAAAACAAAAATGTGACTTCCTTATTTAACCACTACTTGAACGTGGTCTCGTGTGTATGTTGTAGTCAGGACAGTTGCAAAATGGGGTCAAAATATAAGGAAGTGGGTCTATACACATAATCATGCATTAACACAAGAATTTGAAGCGTCATATTTCTATATTTCTTTGAAGGTTATCACTAACCATTCTCTAGTCACACACCATAGAAATTTTGTTTCTCTCTTGCAGAACAGTCATGGCAGACTTCGGGGACGACTTAAATGGACGACGACCAAGATGGGCGATAGTTCCATTTCATGATCCAGAACCTTTGGAAACTTTGCCTCCATTATTCACCGAAATGGAACTACAAGAAAACCATCCAGCTGAACCAAACAATGAATAGCCCACACCATTCTCAGTTCCGACCTCACCGGAAAATGAGGTCCCGCCTCAACTCAGTTCTCCTTCTATTACCAAACCACAAGCAAACTTCTCCTCCACCACTTCACAAACTAAGCCCCCAGAAAAACCGTACACTGCACCTTCACCCTCAACCGCTTCACCAAACCAATAAAGTAAATTCACGGCATACCCTCGACAAAACTTGTTTCAAAATCCATAATCAAAATCGCTCCTAAAACTATGGGAAAAACATCTGCCCCACCGACAAAATCATCTGATAGTCAACACAACCTTTGAAGAAGACGTGCCAAAATCTCCACCATGCAGATCACACAAGAACAGAGTCCCATCCCCTACCGTGACACATACTCATCCCGAGGTCGAACCACAAGTGAAAATGATACCATGATGCGAGGTAAAGCCTTCTCTATGTCCTTCTACTCGAAGGCCGCTTCTGAACGATTCAAATTGTTTTCTGCTATGGAGTTTTGGCCTGAGAGAAACTTGGATTTAAATTTTTTTGATAAGACTCCTATAATGACGTGCATTAGAAATCCTGGCTTAGAAGTTACTGTGACAAATTTGGCCAGGTTCTATGGGTCAATTGTGCATGAATTCTATGCAAATCTTGTGACAGGTATCCAAGACCCTGAGTCCCCTCACTTTGGAAAAATTTATGTTCGAAACAAGATTGTTAATTTTAGCATTTCTGCCATAAATGACTTCCTTGAACTAAATGGCCTGGATGATGAAGATGAGAAAGATGTGGACCTAGGAGAGGTCGTTGACTGCTTGAGCAATGGTAGACTCACACATTGGACAAAACCCAGAGTTTCACGATCCATTCTGACTCATGATGGTAATTGGTTACACAAGATAGGTAGGCACAATTGGACCACCATGTCCAATAAGTCTCATTTGAATGTTGCCCAATGTGTGTTCCTATACAAAGTCCTGAACAACATTCCCATTGACTTCGAAAGAATAATGTTTGAGGTTATAATGGAATTTGCTAAACGACCGAATCCTCGCAAGAAACTACCCTTCCCAACCCTTATACGGGGTTTACTCTCATATCAAGGAATTCAAGCTCACTCCTCGGATGTTCTCCTCTGAAGATGGCGTCCTGAGAAACCAATGTACACTCAAAGCCTAGGGCTATTGAACCTACCATCAAGCCCTTAGAAGTGGCCCACAATCTACCCATGTTTCTCCATCAACATTTGGAAATCCTGGATACACTTGCTGCATAGGTGGCAGCTCAAAAATTGTACCTCACTAATATTCTTAAATGTTTAGATGTTCCCTTGCAAGCCGGACCATCTCAGACATCCAACCCTTTGGCAACAGGGTCGAAAAAGGAGGAGACATCGGAAATCTTGGATACACTTGCTGCAGAGGTGGCAGCTCAAAAACTGTACCTCACTAATATTCTTAAATCTTTAGATGTTCCCGTTCAAGCCGGACCATCCGAACATCTAACCCTTTGGCAACAGGGTCGAAAAAGGGGGAGACATCAGGCACTTCCAGAAGAATAGCTGCTGATAAAGGAAAGAAGAAAAAGGGGATTGACAAGAGTAAAAGAAAAAGGGCACTGAAGGAGACGGATCGAGAAGGATCTGACAAGGAAGAATCAGAAGGAAATAATGACTGGGGCAGTGAAGCCAGCTCCGAGTGATAGGAAGGGAATTTGGACAATTAGCCTGTTATGTTGATGAATGTATGTTAAACAATTGATGATTGATACTGATGTTTCTCTTAGCTTTCTTTAATTGTCAAGACAATTATCTTTCTGGTTTGATATTAGGCAAACATGTTGAATGTTGGTATTGTTCTAGTTCATTCCTAACATATCGTGCTAGCTTCCTTGTGTTGTACCATTTTCCTGCAGAGTGCAAGCTATTCTTGGTCCAGAAATTTTCAAACCAATTGCCAAAGGCGGAGATTGATAAGGTAAAAAATATTGGCATTTATTCAAAAATCTAATTAAGACTTAACTTATGTGCAAGACATGGCATAGATAGGGAAATCAAGGAAAGTCAACAAACCAAGAGATACTCAAGGAAAGATTCAAGGAACAAGAAATCGAATGATCAACAAACAAGAGATATTCAAGAAAGAAAATTAGATGGCTGGAGACAATGAAGGAAAGAATCAGATCTGCTGAATTCAAGAAAGATATCCGATAAAGAATCAAGGTTGATTTTATTTTGACATCTTGATACTAAAAAAACACAAATATAAGAAGCTACGGGCAGGAGATAAGAGGTATCTTTGTTACATTCAATTAACACCATACAAGCAAAGAGTTGTAAAGTGGCTGGTGGAAAAGCTATCGTATTCGGGAGAATACAATAGCACAAGGAGTACTCAAAGGCGAACAAACAGAGAATCATGCAGAGATTGAACAATATCATTGACCTACCACTGACTGGACTCGAGAGAGTTCAGTGAGTTGTAAATGGGAGTTTGCAACAAAATCTATCTTGGAGACTAAATGGTCAAGTAATGTATTAGAAGATGTGTTTACAAGAGTAGACTAGTATTTAGGGGGAGCCTAATACGTGTAAGTTCTATTTGTAACATTTGTGGGAACAAATTGTTCTTCTAGTAAAAATACTTGAGAGGAAGAAGGAATTCTTCCTCGTAAAAATCATAAAGTTTCTTTTAGCTTCCGCAAATTCAATTACTGTTCGAACTACTGTTGAACTAATACACATGCGCACGAATTCTGATCTAACAGTGATCATTTTAATTTGTTATCAAAATAATATATTTTTTCAATTTTGATTAAAACGACATCACTTGAAACCACAATAAAACATGTTTGAGTATCGGGCCTCTATAATAAAGAATTCAGATCATTAATAAATATATCAAGGTTTTTTTATTGAAATAATCATCTTTATTTTTAATATCAATTATTTTTTTGTTGATCTTTTTGTCTTTGTAATTTGTTAACTAACTCTTAATGATGTATCGCAAAAACTTATGTGCATTGAGTGCACGTGCAACACGATTTAAAGTATTACTTGTTTAACTATAAATTATTACTTGTTACTTAAAATGTATTACTTACCTTAAAAAATAGTGATACTTTATAGTTGAACAAGTAATACTTTAAATGGTGTTGCACGTGCACCTGATGTACAAGAGACTCACTCATTATGTATATTCTGTTGCGGAATACTTTTGTCTTTATTTATAATTTTTCTTTTTTCTTCATTCACATTTGCACCAAATTATGCTTTTGTCTTCTTCTTTTTTTTTTTTTTTTTTTTTTTTAAATAATCTGTTGGACCCTTTTCTTTTACCTTTTAATTTTCTTCTAACATTTTGTCACATGATATTGCCATCTTTAATTTTTTTTCATAATCTACAAAAATGTAAAAATTATTTGATATAGGCATGTGCCCAGGCCTTTATAATGCTCCTATTCATTACACTAGATGAAAAATGTCACGTTGAAGTCATTACACAAACTTGTTATAATAATTGGATGTTACAAAAAAATATATTATGAGATTTATTATGTGAAAATCTGAATTGAAACAATTTAACAATCCAACAATTCCCACAATGTTCAAAACTTTAAATATATATATATATATATATATATATATATTTGTATAGTATAATAGGCAACAAATACTATTCAATGTGTGCAGGTGTCTTCCAAGCTTGAACCTAAACTTAGTGTTAATGATTTTGATTTGAGAGAACTTAATGGACTATACTTTGAAATAAATCTCTTGGTCAAACTTTAATACATTACAAATAAATTATCCACATAAGTCTTTAGTTCTAACCATGTAGTACTGTAAATGGTCGTATATTCTTATCTTGATTCACATAGAGTCTCAAAAATTAGCCTAAATCCATAGTCATGACCTCATAACGATTATCAGGTAGGAAAAATATCTAAGGGTAGGTGTGACCTATACCATGCAGAATTTCTATCTTGGTTTCATTAAGGATCAAAACCCATGCTAACATTGCATTTTATAGCACTATCACCATATGAGTGGGTATGAGATGTGTCTTACAGATCTCACATAAAATAATGTTGGTCGAATTATGCATTACAAGTTGTTTCTACCCCTGGAATATTCATCATGAAATCTCCAACTATAAAGATTGGGGGTTTCTTGAACGTGATTTAATATATTCTTAGAACAATTTTATTTATCAAGTAGTATTCCCTTGTGTGATGGACAATTATGTATATATTTTTAAAGATAAAATGTTATAATATAATAAAAATTTAGTTGCAAAAATATTAAATAAAATAATCCTATTCTTTTCCAAAAATATATTAATTTAAGATAATCTAATATATCTATGGTTTATAATAAAAAAGTATAATTTATTTTTTCAATTAATCTGATGTTTATTTACTTGATTTATTTATTTTTATTCAGATCTTCACACGTATTCAAGTTTACTATAAATATCCAAATTCAACGTAAATACGCTAACTTATCATAATATTTTATGAAATAAATAATGCTCTTAACCTGTTAATATTGAATAAATTATATTTCATTTTAGTTATATTTTCAGTTGTATCATGTAATTTTGTGAAATTTTTATTTTAATATTGGTGTTTATTTTTGTATATTTATTATTCACTAATATATTATTTTGAATATATAATTTTCAATATAAAATGTAGATTTGATTGATTTTCTGATATTTTATATAGCATTAATAAATATCATTTAATACAATAAGTACTTTAAATAATTATTATTTTTTAATTATATCAATTAGAATATAAGTAAACCATTTTACAAAAGATATTAGTAATTTATTGTATGGATTGTGTTAATAGTTTTAAATTAAAAAACTTAATCCGTAATTTGGGGACTTCATTTTTTTTTAAATAATAATTTAGTCAAATAAATCTATGGACAAATCACATCAATTCATATTTTGGATGAAATCTTACATCTTTTTATAGACATAAATTACCTTAAGAATGATTATTATTTCATTTCAGATTGTTTTCAATAATTAATACCATTTAAATAATATTTTCAGATTGATTATATTTGTGTGTCAAAAAATTTATTCGATATTATATTCTTTTATATTATTATGAATATATATTATTTAATATAAAAAGTTTAAATTTTGGTAGATTTTTTTGTGTATATGTATAACATAAATAAATATTATTTAATAGAAAAGTATTATAGATTATTTTGAATGTATCAATTTTTATATAAGTAAATTGATTGAAAAATGAATATTACTAATTTAATGTATAAAGTTTGTTAATAATTTTAAATTGAATTACTTCATTCATACTTCGAAGACACCAAATTTTTTTTAAAAAATTCCGTAATAACTAAAAAAACTTTATTATTTTTCAATTCTTATGAATTATTAATGTTTTAGTACAGGAAGTGTCGGAGAGTGATGAATAGTATTATAGTACTGGCAAGAACAGCTCGGTCTTGCCTGCCAGGCCCATTGGATTTTTAAAACAGTTTAGTTTAGATATGAACTCGGTTTGTTGGTTTTGAAACCGTGAGGGTGGATGCGAAATCAAATCGGCATATTATTGGTTTTGATTTTATAACCGTTTGTTCCACGATTTTGGTTTTCAATTTCCTTTTTTTTAAAACAAATTTTAGACTTAAAATCGTCGGTTTTTAACCAAAATCGAGGATTTTGGAAGTGGAACCACTGGTTCCAGGAATTGGTATCCCGGAACTGAGTCAATGGTTAGTCAATGGTTAAACCGAACCGTTGGCTGCTGGTTAGAATCGCCAATTCTGACCGTGTCTAGTTTAGTTATTTTTAAAATAGAATTTAGCATTTTTAAAAATATTTTCAGATTTTAAATAATTGTAATAATTTTTCAAATAACTTGTAGATTTTTTAGACTTATTTTCAGATTTTTATGACAATTAAAAATTATATAAGTAATCTTAAGAACTTTAAAGTTATATTCGGACTTTTAAAATAATTTCTGATTTGTAAAATTACGGATTAAAAAAATAAGACTTTAGAAAATTATTTTCTTATTTTGTATTTTAAAATTCTTAGAAATATTTTAAAAGTTAAAAGATATCAGATTTTACAAATAATTTTAAGAACTTTCCAATTTTTTTAAATAATTTTTAGATTTTAAAAATAATTTTAAATATTTTGAGGAAAATGACTGAAGTATTCTTAAATATTTTTAATTATTGATGAAAAAATATGACGTTGATTGTAATCCGAAAAGTTTGTATACTTTAAGGTGCAATTGAGATCAAAAAATATAATTTAAATAATAAAATGATAAAATCGTTATACTTGAGGTTATTGCAAAATAAAATAAAGCAGTTTATTTATAATATCTCAATTTATTTCATTTGTGACGAAAATTTTGATGCCCGGGGCCCCGGATATAGGGCTCACTTGTGCCTGGGCCTCCATGAAACTTCTAGAGCCGTTACAAACCCAAATTTGTGATTGTGGGCTCTGCTTCGGCCGAAGCGTAACCTGTCTCTTTGTTACTTTCCTCTCTCCAGTCATAACTGATTTTTTGTTCAAGTAATACCATGTTAAAAAATGCAACTAACTTATAATAATGGTCGAGGAAAGAACTGAGAGGTCGAGTGACATTTAGTTGGTCGAATGCTTCGTAATATATATTAGTAGCCTGAAATCGATTACCACTGCTCTTTCAAAATTCTTCTATCCTTCTATAATATAAAAGAAGATGGTGAGATTACACATGTCTTTATAATTAATTAATATGTGTTATTTTTAATTTTTTCTTTCTCTTTAATTTTATTTTTTTACTAAAATTTAAAAAGTCAAATAGTTTTTTTGTTTTAATTTCATTTTTAATATATGATATATCAAATTAATTGTCTTTTTTTATTTTTAATTTTACACCAATATTGTATATATTGCAATGCGTAATGATATTTAAAAGAATAGGTCTCTTATATGTCAGTTGCACGGACCCTATATCCGTGCAAAATGGTCGACCCGAACCAAATTCATTTAACAAAAATGCTGGGTGATGATCTAGGAGGGCAGATTAGGGTCAGGAGTTGTTGGGCCACTCTACAAGAGAGTATGTTGGGACGTGTTTTTATCTGGTGGCCACTCATTTAAAAAATATCACTACTATCTGGAAAGTCTGTTGGCCCGCGCTGTAAGAGAGTCCGTTGGACTTCAAAAAAAAAAACAAAAAAGTTGGGTGACCTCATATACATCTCCAACCATCTCATCATCAGAGTAGCCAACCCATTATGCAGAATTTGAAATTCTATATTATTAAATCAATAAATTGAGCAGATTTAGAAAAATATTAAAATACCACTAATCTGTTTCATTTATTGAATCATTTACAATTATTTTACAATATAGATAAATTAAAATTATAAACACTAATAAAAATAAAATTTTATATTTTTCTTAAAATTCAATATAATTAAATATAAAATTATTTACGTAAAAAATTAATATACTTATTACTTTGTGAATTTATTTATATATTTTGTTGGTAGGTATGAAAAATTCATTTCTATAAATTATTATCCGTTAAAATTCTAAACTTCACATGTTATGATAGAGTTTTCTTTAAGTAAACAAATAATATTCTTACATTTAAATAATATTACTTTATCTTTTAACATTATTACTCATTTTCTTAAAATATATTAATTTGAAACTAATATTAAAATATAAAATGAATAATTGTATTAAAAATTAAAATTTTAGTAAGTTTTCTAAAAAATTATTAGGTAATATTTATTTATTTACTGTAGATAGATGATAATATTATTTTTTCCTTTGTTTGAAAATTCACATAATTTTATAAATTGAACTAAACAAATTGTTCAATGTTATAGCTCATTTTTTAAAAGAAACAAAACATGATTATTTATATTGATATACTAATTAGTTGTGAATTTATTATATTTATTTGTTTATAGGTATTAAAATTCATTCCTATAAATTATTATCCCTTAAAATTATAAATTTCACATATCAGGATAGAATTTTTTTTAATTAAACAAATAATATTATTACATTTAAATAATTTTACTTTATATTATAATACTATTACTCATTTTCTTAAAATATATTAATTTGAAACTAATATTAAAATATAAAATGATTGCTTGTATTAAAAATTAAAATTTTAGTAAGTTTTCTAGGAAATTATTAGGTAATATCTATTTATTTACAATAAATAGATGATAAAATTTTTTTAGATTACTTTGTTAATTATATTAGTATGGATTCAACTCAAATTAAATTAAAAAATTGTTCAATATTACTTATTTAACTGAAAAGGTATTTTTTGTTTAGCTAAAAAGTGTTACTCATAATATTTATTTATTCACTGTAAATAGATGATAAATTATGATGTATTATTACTTTTTTCAATTTAATAAATAAGAAGTAATATCTTTTGAATAATAAGGCAATACATTTTGAATAAGAAAGTAATACATTTTCAATAAGAAAGTAATACTTGTAATATTCGACAAAAGGAAGAATCCTAGATATCTTCAAATCAACAAATACACATCATTTCCCTCACTATAAATTATTTCCTATAATTTAACAAGGAGTCGTGTATTTCTTTCTTTTAAAAAATAAGTAGTAATACCTTTTCAATCAGAAAATAATACATTTTGAATACAAAAGTAATACATTTTCAATAAGAAAGTAATACTGATAATATTCGACAAAAACGATAATCCTATACATCTCAGATTAACAAATAGACATTATTCCCTCCACTATAAAATATTTCCTATAATTTAAAAAGTAGTCATGTGGTTGTTTCTTTTAAAAAATAAGTATTAGTATCTTTTGAATAAGAAGGTAATACCTTTTGAATAAGAAAGTTATGCATTTTCAATTAGAACGTAATACTATTAATATTCAATAAAAGGGAGAATCCTAAACATTTTTAGATTAGCAAATACACATCATTACCCCACTATAAAATATATCCTAAAATTTAACAAGCAGTCGTGTATTTTTGTTTTTTAAATAAGTAATAATACCTTTTGAATCAGAAAGTAATACCTATAGAATAAGAAAGTAATATATTTTCAATAAGAAAGTAATACTGTTAATATTCGATAAAATCGAGAATCCTAGACATTTTAAGATTAACAAATATATGTTATTCCCCCACTATAAAATATCATAGAATTTAATAGGCAGTCGTGTATTTATTTGTTTGTTTTGTTTTTTTGATTTTTTTTTTAAATAAGTAGTAATACCTTTTGAATAAGAAAGTATTACATTTTGAATTAAAAAGTAACACCTTTTCAAAAAGAAAGTAATATTGTTAATATTCGAAAAAAGCGATAATCATGTACATCTTCAGATTAACAAATAAACATCATTCCCCCCTCTATAAAATATTTTCTAGAATTTAAAAAGTAGTTTTTGTTTCTTTTAAGAAATAAGTAGTAATACTTTTTTAATAGGAAAGTAATACCTTTTGAATATGAAAGTAATACATTTTAAATAAGGAAGTGATCATGTCAAAATTCGACAAAAGCGAGAATTGTGGACATCTTCAAATCAACAAATACACATCATTCTCCCATTATAAAATATTTACTAGAATTTAACAAGCACTCATGTGATTGTTTCTTTTAAAAAATAAGTAGTAACATTGAGCAAATTTTTTTTTCAATTTTTAAACACATATATAAATATGTGATTTTTCAAACAAAAAAAAAAGTAAATTAATTAATAATAAGTTATATACATTTTATAATAATAATAATAATAATAATAATAATAATAATAATTTTACTATAAATTTTAATATAATAAAATATATTATATCTTGTGCATTGCACAGGCAGACATATAGTTTCTTATTATTTCAAATAACTAGTATATTCTTCCGTTCGTTGCATAATTAATAATATCATAATATAATAAAATATTATAAAAATAGTAATATAATTTTTAAAATAAAATACATAATCCAAAAAATATATTTTGATAAAAATTATTTAAAATAAAGATATCTCACAAAACAAAATATATTAAATATTTAAATATATTACAATTAATCTATAAAAAATATTTTATTTTTATATATAAATATGGATATCAAATTGTAGATCATGAAAAATGATTAAAATTTGACATATTTTTCATAGAAAAGAAATTTGAAATGAAAAAGTTATAAGTTTTTTAAAATTAGAGTGAAAAAATAAATAAAAGGAAAATTGATTGAATAAAATCCACTTAAAAACAATATAAAAATTGAGTTTAGAAATTTAAATATAATAATATTATTTGTTTAATTAAAAAAATATATATATCACAACATGTGAAGTTTAGGATTTTAAGGGATAGTAATTTATAAGAATGAAATTTTATACCTACCAACAAAATATATAAATAAATTCACAAACTAATAAGTATATCAATTTTCGTGTAAATAATTTTATTTTTAATTATATTGAATTTTAAGAAAAATATAAAATTTTATTTCTATTAGTTATTACAATTGTAATTTATCTATATTGTAAAGTAATTGTGAATATTCAAAAAGTTAAATATTTAAGTTGTATTTTAATATTTTTTTAAGTTTATCCAATTTATTGATATAATATAATACAGTTTCAAAATATGCATAAGAAGTTAGGGTAGCTTGATGGTTGGAGATCTTGCTTTTCTTCAAATAAATTTTGCAACCAATATATATATAAATACAATACAGTATCGGAAAAAAAAATCTGATCCACGACCCGATTGCACGAATATAAGATCCGTGCAACTGTTTCACAGGAATTTTTGCCATAATTCAGAGTAGTTTGTTAGGGCGGTAGATAAGGAATAGACAATAAATAAGAAAACCAATTAATTATATTTCAATATCTATATATATAAAAGTAAAATGATCTTTTTTACTCTTGTTTTTCTATCGAAATATTACTTATAGCTTTAGACAAAAAAAAATTTTAATGTTTTTTTGTATAATAGTATCTCTGTGAGTGGTGAAAAAATTACAAATTCAAAAGAATCCTTATTAATTAGGAAACAAAAAAAATTTTAGATATGAAAATTTAAAAATTATAAATCATATCCATAATAGCGATTCAAGATCCAATTTATACCAAAGTACTAGTTCAAGAGTTGATTTGGACATTTTCCTATTAATTAATTGTAGAACACCAATTTTTATTTTACAATAGGGAACATATTCAAAATTATATCTTTTACATGTTTTCATCAAACTTTAAATATTTATTCTTTAGTATTAATTTATTCAAATTGTATGATAAATATATTTATTTTTTAAAGTTTATTACATACTATTATATATGAGGCCTACACGCCAATAGCAATTAGCCAAAAAACATTGAATGACAACTCCAAACGTACACATGCCCATGACCAAAAAATTAAATAAATAAATAAAAGTATATTAATACACACTGTTACAAATAAAAAAAAACCAAAAGTTAATTTTTTCTTTTTCTTTTCTGAAAAACTATTTATCTCTAGTTTATAAGTTCTTTCGGTTATATTCCATCTATTTGTCGCGAAGCTACTTGTTGTTTTTTGATTTTTAAACCATGCAAATTCTCTAGGGTATGGTTGTTTTAAACTCAATACAGAAGAATTTCGAATCTTAAAATATCCTATTTTCATTTATTTTAAGTTATAAATTAAATTTTATAATTCAATAAAATTATACCCTAACATCTATTTATCTGTAACTATATCCATGTTTATTCCCTCTTTTAATATTATACCCAACATAATATAATATTAAAATAAATTATTTTTTAAATATTGATTTAATATTTATAATACAATCATACTCTATATAATTTTAAACTATATAAAAATTATAATTGCTTAACTTTATTTTACAATTTGAAAATATTAAATAATTTTTTTACAAACCACTTAAGCCTATATCGGGATCAGAAAAATATGAAGCCCATTCTCACATTGTTTACAGGGAGTGGGGTGGGGGTGGGGGTGGGGGTGGGGGGCTTGGATGTGCAGGAAGAGAGGTTGAGGTGGGGTACAATTAATGAGAAGTGAGCAGTGAGCAGGGAGCACGCTGTCAATTGAGTTTTGGGAGTTTAAAGGGGATGAGATGCAGTCAAAACTTTGGGAAACCAACCTCTTCTTTTTACTATAATAATAAATTAACAATAATTATAATAAAACTTTGGGAAACCAACCTCTTCTTTTTACTATAATAATAAATTAACACCAATAATAATAATAATAATAATAAAGATAATATTATTTACTGCACTGGTCTTTCTTATATGTTTGTTTTTGTTTCTTCTTTTCCTATGTTTGTTGGCAAACTGTCTGTAAGATGTTACATTCATTCATAATTATTGATTACGTATTTACTAAAATTAAGGTAATTAACCACAAAATTTCAGTTCGTTCGATCGGTGATTAGGTACATAAACATTAAGGGTTATTTTAATAGAGAATTTGTAGGTACAATACTCAGAGCTTTAATTCCATATTTATTTTTATGATTTAAAGTTCGAGCCTTGTCCGAATAATAAAATTTTTAATTCACTAGTAATTTTATTGGCCAATTTTGGCTATATATGATCACTTATGTATAAATATATGTGAGATGAAATATAAATATAATGTAATGCTTCGAGAGTAATACTTACAATCGAACATAAAATATAATGAAGATGTAAATTTAATAGGCTAATAAAATTGTCTTGACTCAAGATAATATGATATTCAATGATATAAAAGGTTCATTTGTATAGATGCTTTAAATTTTGCCCAATAATAGGTTTAAGGGTTAATTGTAAAAAATATTAAATGAAATTCACCATTTTTGCAATTAATCATATTTTTTAAATATTGTAATTTAATGTATGAATTTCTTGATTATTGCAATTACATGCGTGATTATAATTTTCTAGTGGAATTTTGTGATGTTATTTTATTTTTTTATTTTTAACTTTATCAACTCATGTTGTGTATTTGTCTGTGATGTCACAATAATAATATAACTATATATATATATATATAGGAAATAGTAAGTTATGATTTTTCGTTGAAATTAGGTTTCTTTTTTATTTTGTTTTTCACCCTAAAATTAAAGACTCGTAACTTTCTCATTTCAATTCTATTTTCTTATGAAAAGAATATCCAATAAATTATATTTCCATGTTTTTCAATGTGATATCTATATTATATATACACATAAAAACATAAATTAAAAGATAAATTATATTTTGTAGAATAATTGTGATATATTTGATATTTAAAATATTCTTATATAAAATAAAATAGTATTAAAAATATATTTTATATATTTATTTAAAATTTATATTAGTATTTTTATAATAACTGATGATATTATTATAAGTATTACAAATCCTGTAAAAAAATATTAGTGTATATAAATGAAGTTTAAATAATATATAAAATAAAATTTAGAATAGGAGATCTATGAACCTTAGTACAGGGTAAGAATTTTTATTTTTTAATTTTAATAAATAAAATAAAGTACAATGTAAGATTGGCAGAGATGGGCATAGGAGTTAGTGTGTTATATTTTGAGGTATTTGTGTCAGGAAATATTAAGGCAGGAAACCAGCATCCTGGTAAGAGAGGTGTAATTTACCTGCTGCCTCTGTTCCCCCACCTGCCTTCTGCCTTCTCATCACATCTACTCCTTCTCATTTTCTGTGGGCCCTCCCCCTCCTACAATTTATCAAAACTACTTAACTAAACATTTTGTCTGTATACAATTAATGTACACAAATGAAATACATAACTCAAAAGCGGTTTGTTTGTTTTTGAGGTTGGTATTAAAATATTTTGAATGTTAAAATATTTTATTTTTATTTATTTTGAGTTATAAAATTATTCTTATAATTTAATAAATTCTAAACGAATATTACTATCTATAGTTATTCTGCATTCTATTATATATATATATATATCTTTATTTTTTATTTTTTAAAATGCTATCTTTCTCTTGATTAAATCTTTATTTTTCAATACAACTAACTAATCATTTCACAACCATTCAGTTATTACCAACACAATATAATATTACAATAAATCATCTTTTTCAACATTGATTTGATATTTACAATCCAATGATAGTCTATACAATATCAAAACAAAGAAAGCCTATTACCATTTAACTTTATTTCGAATCCCATAATTACAAAGTTAGAATTTCTCATAACTCACTTAAGTCTAAACTAAACAAACCCTAAAGAATTTGCTAATGTCAATCTCAAAATTGTTCAGAATCTTATACAAAATCATGTTTTTTAAAACTTAATAAAATGAAAAGGAAAAAAACAATGGAAAACGGCAAAAAATAAAAATAAGTATAATATGTAGAATCTGAAAAGAAAGATAACTTTAAAAAATATATATATAAAACTGAAAATCTGAAAGAGAAATAAGAAAATTAGCTTTGGCCCCCTCTTACAAACATAAATTTGACGAGACAATTCGATACAATTTTTTACTTTTTAGAAATAAAAAACTTCATTTATGTATTTTCATCAACTTTATATATAGTGTTTTGTGGAGCAAAACTTTAGCAAAAGATAATTCAAGATCCAAACATTGAACCATGAACCAAAAAGTAACGTTTCAATTATCATATTCATCTACATGCAATTCAAAAATCAAGGGAATGAATTGAGCACATTAAATTACAAGTTTTTATTACTACTTTCTATTCAAAATATGTATCGTTTTAAATATTTTTATCATATTAAGAAATAAATTAAGTTTTTAATATACTTTTAGTTAAAGAAAGAAACATTAATGATAATTAGTAAAAAACACATATATATATTTATAAAAAAAATTATAATAAATTAAAAAAATAACATTAATATTCACCTTGAAAGTAGTAAAGTGTTTGTTATTGTGCAAAATTTAAAACTTTAAAACGGCACTTATTTGAATAGAGGATAGAAAGAAGTGAAATATTTGTATATTTAAATTACATTAAATAATTCCAAAAATATTAATGAACCTATTTATCATATAAGATTAATTTATACAAATAATTTATTAGTTTTGTGTGTGTATGTGTGTATATATATCCTCCAAGTCAAGAAAAAGCAACAGCTGTCATTTCCCCATGCTGAGGAAAGAAAACATGTTCCCTTTCTAACAATGATTCTTTCTTCTCAACTTCCCAGGGGTAGACCATACTCAACTCCCATAAAAGTACTTGGTGTTTTTAGCCGTTTTGATTCCCAACAACAACAAAAAAAAAGACTTTACTAATGTCTGAGAGTTCGCATGGGGTCCTCTGCCCCCATATGTTTATGTGGGCTCTTCCAGCCAGTTCTTTTCTTCCTATTATTCCTGGAAAATGTCACTGTGAAAGTATAGAGAAGGGACTGCTCAGAACAAAATGTGCCCTTTTAAAGGAAAACTAAATTGTGGAAAGAAAAGATGTTTGTCAGATGGCACTTCAAAAGCTATCATAGTCGACTAATATTACACTAACAATCAGTTTATTTATTCATTTGTTTTACAAATGAGGACTTAAACTCCTCCATGTATAACAACCCTAATTATAGAATGTCTATTAAAACAAGAGAGAACAAAGAGTAAAAGAATTCTTATAAATGTCTTGAATTGGACAACTTTTTTTTTCTACATGCATTGTGTTAAATGTTGGGACTTGTTACGACATATTTAAGAAGTATACGTTGGAAATTGGTTTTAGTAAAGTGGATGATCATCAAACTTTTACAAAATTTGAAGTAGTTAAATATTTAATTTTGAAAAATATGAATGACATGATTAATTTATGTTCAAGTAGATAATTGTAATGTGTTGATTTTTTAAAAAATAATAATCATTCGGGTCAGCAGTTGACCCAACCCGACTCGTTTTTTATTTGGATCATTCTGGTCTGATTCATTTTTTAACCGAACCTGTTAAAGATCAACCTTAATCTGCTATATTTATGTTTGGTTCGTATCGGATTGTCAGATATGTCGTAAAATCCCACCCCTAGCTAGACCTAATTGGGCGTTGGTCCTAGGACGGCTCGGGCGGTCATATATGGCTCTGCCCCAATTTGAGGTTAGCCCATTAATGCAATCCTTAGTCTCTCAAGTAGTGGAGGAATATAAGAGAAGTGAAGCATATATTGCATCCTAAAAAAACCTACTGCATACAAACTCGTTTTTGCACCTTAAAGTTACACCCAACTCCATCTTTCTAGTTTGTGGGTGTCTTGGGGCTAGCAATGCTAGTACTACCACTTAGAAGACTAATTTGTTTCATTTTTCAGGATGATATGTGAACCTTGATTACTTGTTGGGATATATTTTGTAAATTTTACAAGTGAGGTACAATGTTAATTTGACTTTGTTTGATACATCCTAGTTGTTTCAGTTCGAAAGGAGTTATAGTTATAACTTGAAGATTTCTTTTTTTACCATTTAAAAGTTATTTTGAAGTCATCTTCCATTCTAGTGGATATATATATATATATATATTAAATAACTATGAGTCATTGTTGTGTGATATAACAATTAATATAAGCAATGTATTTTTAATACATAGGTGAACACTAATCACATACATTGAGGTTCTATAAAACCAATTGATGGAAGGAACAAGTCAGTGCATTATTATGAGAACGTGAACATCTTCAACACTCCGCCCACATGCATGAGTCTTTCATCAATAAATCACTAGGTTGTAGGGGGGAGTAACCACGGATGCAAAATCGGGGCGCTAGGCTGCTACCTTCCAATACGATTTTGACTAATCGAAATTAATTTATATTTTTTTTTGTTCAGAAGTCGCCGCTTAAACAAGTTAGGTAGCACCTAGGCAGGTTAGGGGGCCTAGTGACCCCTAGGAGGGCTAGGCGCCACCTAGACAAGCAAACTATTTTTTTTAATTTTTGTTGTTGTTGAGATTTTTATTTTATTTATTTATTTAAAATAATTATATTGCGTGTAATTTCTATTCATGTTGCTTCATATAACTCAAATTTTATTTTACTATACTAATAGTTAATGTTATTTTAGAAGAGAAATGTATTAATTGAGAATATAATTTTTTTTTATATTTAATATTTTCTTCATCTCAAAAAAAGAAAAAAATCATGTGGAGATTATCTATTTTGATCTATTAGCATCTTATTTTGTTAATTCATATTAGTCTTCTTCTTAAAATCTATTAATACCATGCCCTTTCATAAAATTGAAAAAAATTAAATTCTTACACACAAAAATTTTGTTTATACAATATATAAATAAAATAACTAATTCAAACATATTTATTATATATGAAATAAAAATCAAGTTAAAAAATATTTTAACTTTCATAAAATGTGCTACCAAATAAACTTTGGTAGTTCTCATCTTTCTATTGCAGTATTGTTATGATGTTTCCTACTATCCATAAGGCTGCTACCTATTTGTAGATATTATTATAATTATTTTGTGAAAATTGACACTTTGTTCTATAAATAATACTTTCTACAAAATTATGTCATATTTTCAAGTTAACACATATTATAGGATTGATAATATTTATAAATAAAAAAATTCGATCCGTCTAATCAGCGTTTAGTCGGCGCCTAGACCGCCTTGGCGCTAGGCGATCATCTAGCGGCCGACTACCGATTCTCGACCTCTGCACCATTCGGAGTAGCTCATGTTAACATTTTCACATTTTCAACATAGCCGCCCACGCATGCAAGTCATTTCATCAATAGCTCACAAAGTTGTGTGGAGAAGTATCTCATATGAACATCTTCAAAACACTATTCTCGCAAGTGAATCCTTTGCGAATTAATAATCCTCCGTGTTCCATCCGAACCGAGCATGCGCCCCTCCTTAATACTGTATTAAATCTGAAGAACTTAAGCCAACTCACACAAGAAACATATACATACTTATGGGAGACATTACTTATCCTAACAAAATTTCATTCTAAAATCAATGGCATATATAACTTACTACTCCCTCTCCATATACAGTAACTGAATTGTTGATAATTATTTATTTCCTTAGCAAAAAATCCACTTTCTTCGAGGATTATCCCTATTCCTATCTAATAAAATGTTTAATTTTTAAATTACCATAACTAAATGATCAATTAAAAATAAATTTTTATTTATATATATTTTTGAATTTTCATTCCAACTTTAGAACATCAAATAAAAAAGATCGAAACAAATAACTTATATGCTAGTACCATTTTTTAAAAAAAACAATTGAATATTTTTTTCAATAGTGTCCACCTTTTAAAAAGATTTATAAAACTAGCTTTGTTTTACAACTATATTGTTTGCAAACTTTTATTGTGTGTGTATATACATAATTATATATATATATATATATTAAAAATTTGATGGAAAAAAGGCCAAAACTAACCTGGCTGTATTTAAATAGGGTCCGTTTACTTCGGGTGATAAACCTGAATTTGGAAAAATAGTCCACAGTTATCCAGTGTTTACTTCGTTGGATATTTTTCTGGGTCAATCCAGCCGACCCGGGATAAAAGACAAAATTTAGGATATTCGGAGAATACTAATCCGACCTAAACCCCTGGGATAAAAATTATCCGATAGGATAAAAAATGGAAATTTACTGTTTTACCCTTATGCACAAACTTAATTACAAAAATGTCCTCATATATAAATCATGTATTAATGGCAATTTTGTAATTTCCGCATTATCCTATCCAATCCCACAATGTAAACGTTGGATAGTATAAAATTATCTTTCTCTATCCTAATGTTATCCTACGAAGTAAACGTAGGATAAAAATTTTGAACTTATTCCTATTTCAAATTTAATTTTAATTTCTATCATATCTTATCCAATCCTAATTATGAAAGTAAATGCGGCCATAGAAAATAAAAGTTGGATAATGGGAGTTCAGTCAAAGATGTTGACTGGCACAGAATTCCTTGATCTTTATTCCATCTTGTCTTCTCTGATACTTGTATTCTCATTTTTAACCAGAATTCTTTTGCAGAAACGAGGTACTGTGCTACTTCATTTTATTTTTCTTTTCTTTAAAGTTATATTTTTCCCCTTTTCGAATATATTTATAAGTTGCAGCAACTTTAAGGGGAGGTTTTGGACAGTTTCTGCAAAGAGGAAAACCATATACGTTCTTTACTAGTTTAGATTTATAAAAGCATTTTAAGTGGGCTTCACGTATATAGCACTGATAAATAAAGTTCATATATAGTATAGTAAATTAAAAAAATAAAATTACTTTTACCTTTCAAGAAAGGTGAAAAGGGATGATTTTTTCATGAGAAAAAGGCAATTCTATACAAACAAGAAAAGATCAATCTCAAATGTGTTTATTTGATAAAAGCCCCTCCTATAATTTTATTCTTTCTTTTGCTCCTTAGAAATATGAAACTATAAAGGAAAAAGTTTAAGCCAAGTTATCTCGAATTCTTCTGTTAAAATGGTATTTCATCATTTGTTGGAATATTTACTCTACGTATAACTTCTATATTATAAAATACATAGCACCTAAGCGGAGTTAGATGATTATTCTTACAATGATGATTACTTGTATGTTAATATATAATATCATATTATAAATTACACTATGATGATAATTAAACCGTGTAATGAAATATAGTCACGTGCATGTGCTATTTAGTCTGAATATTTGAGGGTACATAAAATATAGTTGGAACATATGAAAATTGTCATCCCCTATTAAACTAAAGTTACAAACTTGATTGTAACCCTAAAAGTAAAATTGTGCACCATCCCTTATTTAAATAACTATATAGTCTGAGAAAATTTGGCGAACTTTGATGCAAATAACATCATTTGTTTCGATTTTCATGTCAAAAGATTTTATGCTTCCATTGTAACAACAAACGTCGATGAGTTAGGAAAATGGTGCAGCTGCAGATATGCAAGAGGGTGAGCCACTCGGTAAGAGTAGAGTCCCTTTCGAAAAACAAACCGAACAATCTAAAATTATGGACAACAAAATAGTCTTGTATTTTTATACATATAAGTAGTTGGAGAAATAGGTCTTCTATTTGAAACTAATGGAGTATCGAACCCCAGACACCACATAATATAGTGAATTGGGGGTTTAACGTGCATTTGACGATTGGTATTTACAAAAAGTTGTAACTGATTGAAGTAGCAAAAGATGGTTGGTCCCTGAATTTGTAAAAAAGAGAAAAATGAGAAAGTGAAAGTCTGACGATTTAACTTTTCCTATGCCATGCACGTATTATACATAAAAAGATAGGCGTTTTCGCTTGCCTTTCTTTATGTTATGGGGGATGGGCATTCCTTTCTTTTAACGCCTCCATATCCTTTATTTTTTTTTATATTTTAATTTTATTAATATTATTAAAAATACATAATCTGTATGAGTGAAATTGAATCATATATAAGATAAAACACAAAATGATATAGACAATCTAGTCGATTGAATTCTAATATTGGATATTTTTATAGCTAAAACTACTATTAAAAATTTAACTGCACTTTCAAAATATTGACAAAGTATTAGTCACTACTAAAAAAATATTACTTTTCAAAAAAAAAAATGTTATTTTCTGCATACGCTAAAGATATGTTGGAGATCATCCACTTGTGTTTGCACATATATAAAACAAATAAACAGAGTTGCACATATCTAAATCTATACTCTCTTAGCTCAATGATAATTGCTACCAAAGATCTCTCAACATGTTATCTTCAAACTAGTTAGCCCAATTGTAATTCGACTCTTCATATGTGGTTATAATTCTTCGACCTAAAGGTTGTTGTGCTTTCTTTGAGAATGCCTTGTAGATGATCATGTGTTCAAAACATCATTCTATGAATTTCAAGATTTTTTATATATACTGAGAAGGTAATCAAGTTGTTTATATGCTCCCGAAGAGTAATCGACTTGGTGGAATTTTGCTCCAGATTCTTAGCGTCATTATTTCTTACAAATTTTAACTATTATTGTTTTTTGTTTTCACTTTTTCTAAACTCATGTTAAGTTCATACTCTATTTTTGTACCTATCGATTTTTCAATTAACTTTTTCATATTTAGATTTTAATGAGGACAACTTGTTGACCCAATTTTTATTTATTTATTTTTTTCATATTTTTGTTTATCAATAAAAACATCCAATTTAGTTCAAACCATATAATTCAATTTGAACAAGTGAAATTTTCATTTAATCTCATATTATCCATGTTAAATTATGTTTTTTCATCCTTCCAAACATGAAGGGGTGGGAAATTAAAGAGGGAAAAATAATAATTAAATAAAAATACAATTTAATTTACAAATAACGTGCACAGAGCTGGTCCTCTAGACACTTTAATCGCCACGAGCAAACGCCAACTCCCACTAATTAAAGGAGAGATGTTTATCCTATGAAGGAGAACCTACTCTTACTCCATGAGGCCTTTACCCTCATAAACAAGGTTTGCTCATTATTTGGAGTATAAATCTACTGCATTGTTTGGATTATAAATTTAGTATATTTTGCTTTAAGTTTATGTTATTTTGTCGCATTACAAATTCGATAGCTTGAACTTGAAAAGATGCATAGTTTGGAATAATTTATGTGATTTTTAGTATAAATAAAAATTAATAATACTTCGTAAAAAGTTAGGTCTTATATTATGTGAGCTGTAATGTGCAGTTTATTGAGAAAAAAATTGTCTTCCTGTATTGACACTCAAATCAAATTAATTTTGGCTTGTTAGAACCCTAAAAATAATCCGCGCGTTTTTCTCACTGATCCATCCTAACATAGATTTTTAGCCATAACTTGAGATATATTGATCCAATTAAGGCAAAACTAGTGGCATTTGGAAGCTAACAGCTAGGATTAGTAAAGCCAATTCCAACTAAATTCCTTAAAACATGGCTTTGAAGTCAAAAGTTTTGAGCAAGTGAAAGCATTGATTAAGTGTTTCTCCCAAAATATGCAATTGGGAAAAGAATTAGAGCAACGAAGGGCATACTAGGATTTTTAGAAGATTAGCTATAGCCGCACACACATACAATATAACATGGTATGGTCCCAAACATAATCAAAATCTAGCACAAATATTCATACCATATTATTATATTGTGCTCAATTAGGAATCATTAAGGTGAGAGTTAAATTCTAATCAACATAAATATTAGTTGACCTTGTACCATCAAATCAAGTCTGAGAAGTTTCATTGAACCAATTAGGTTTTTAGTTATTTATTTATTTATTTATTATTATTATTATTATTATTTTATTTTTTCTATTAGTAAGGGATACAAAATAAGTATACGATCAAGTTGGCGAATTTGTATAATTTTATTGAGCTGAATAGAAATTTAAGTTGGATTACAATAAAAATGATTCTTGGAATTCTCGAATATATTTTTACAACCTCTCAACTGGCAAGATCCTAGAGATGAGCAGATGTACTCGTTTAGGGTTTATACAAAGACTAAACATAGTCATTTTACTTATCATAATTAACTATTTCAAAGTTGTATAAAATTGATGATTCTCTCTCTCTCTCTCATCGTCTCTCTCTCTCTGTGGGAATTGACCCAATTGCAGCTGCAGTATGTGGGTTGTATTAAAGTAGTATTCTGAATTCAATAACTTAACCTATCTCAGACGATTGGTCAGTGGGAATTCTACTAGGATAATAGAGACAAAAATTAGGTGGTTAAATAAGTTTAGTGCACCTAAAGATTAAGAATCCTTTGTTTAACTTGTCAATTAAAAATAAAATATTTAATAAACAAAAATTTACTTACGTATTGGATCTTGCGTTACTACACAGTTGTCTGTAATTGTGTAATGGGCTGTTCTCTATACTAATTGCCACTCGTATAATATATAATTATAATATAATATAGTTTATTACTCACAATTTCTATTTGTAAAATATTCAAATTAAGCTGATTTTTATGTTTTTTTTTCCAGTTAATCTTTATAATTTGTAAAAAAATAAAAATTGAAATGATTGAAGATTAATGAAGATTTTATTATCATATTAATTATTATCTTTTTTGTTTATTTGTTTGTTTTTGTTCATATCTTTGGGTTGATTCTTGTGAGACTTTCTAATCTTGGTTCTACTTCCACACCTTGTGTGCTCTGCGCATTCTATGGAGCCTCCGATTTCTCTAGTAGTTGTACAAACAGTCACAATCTATAAATAAAAGATGATTGAAGAATAATTTGATGGTCTGTAACATTTTAATCATATTTTTTCTTAGGTCTTCTTATGTTCGAAGTTGCATTTTTTTTCATTGTCCATCTCCTTCTAGTGGCATATCCACAATCTTAAAATCAAAGTATGATATATAATTAAAAAATACATCATAAAATTAGTGTTTATTATTTAAAATCATACGACCTAAAATATTAAAAAAATACATAACAACAAATAATTACTAAAACTTGGAGTCCTTATATAGTAGTAGTAGTAGTAGTAGTAGTAGTAGTAGTAGTAGTAGTAGTAGTAGTAGTAGTAGTAGTAATAATAATAATAATAATAATATATTGGTAGTCTGCTTATGTATGTGAAATGACGCCATGATGGTCCAACCCACGTTGTTGTTTGACTAGTCGCACCATATTATATAGTTGGAGCCTGTATAGTCCATACTCCAATCACAAAATGACACAAATCTTTCTTTATACTTAATTCAATTTCCATTATATATTATACTTATTACATGATAATCCAAATCTGTAATTATATATATATTATCATAGTCTACAAAAAAATATTTGTTACCGTACAAGTTTCCAGTATACTGTTGAAGAAAGAACGTGCATGATTCCACTCCCGCATTTCTATCGTTGATATTATTGGATTACGGGTATATAATATATTTTAGTAAATAATAATAATAATAATAATAATAATAATAATAATAATAATAAGAATTTTTTAAAAATGTTGTTGTATTGCTAGCTAGGATTATTTTAATTTTTTATATTCTTATTTGTTAATATTGGTAATGTTACTAATTTTATGAAAATTAATAAAAAAAATTCATGTATTTTTATAATTACTTGATTTTAACAAATCAATTATGAATTTGTGACAAATTCAATTATATATATAAGAATAAAAATTGTACACATTGATATACCAACTTTTATTTAATTTTCTTGATTTCAAAAGAAAATATTATATATTTGGTAATTTGATAATTGTATTTTATAAATAAAATTAATTAATATTTACATATAATTATATATATAATATTTATATCCTTATTATAATCATGGTACATATATAACTTATTGAACATATTTATATATATAAAAAATATTAATTTTATATTTTTAAAAATTTAATAATATTATATTACAATAATAGTTTCTGGAGAACGTGCTAGTTAAAAAAATAGGAAAGAGGAGATAAAATTCTCACAATTCTCTTTTGATATAAGGAAGGATAAAGATATCTCAAAACTAACTTTCCCTTATTCTGATCCTTTTTTTTTTAATATTTTTTTAAAGAATATTACATAAAAGTGCATATATTGGTTTATGAAATTAACTCATTAATATATTTATATATAATGTGGTTAGTCTCGAATATTTCGTTTTCACGATACTCTTGATATTAAATGTATCATTATTGAATAGCATTAGAATATTTTAATTTATTTAAATACATGTAAAATGAATAATAAGTGTAACCAAATATAGTAACATATTTCGTATGTACATATGAACACAGATCTAGCTTATATTATAGCTCATGCTCCATGTAATTTAGGGAATTATATATATATATATATGTATATATGTATATGGATATATATTGTGAATGATTATTCATTGACTGTAACATGACATGTTAATGTTTCCACTAATTACACATCTAAATTATGTAATAGAAACATAAATTATTTCATCAAAAATTATATTTATACAAAAATAGATATTAAATTGATTAATTTTATAAATATTTAATTGTTTAATAAATTTCATAAAAAATATTAGTTAATATTTATTTACAGTTCATACTCTGTAAATAATTTAATAGGTGTGGCTATTCATGCCCCAAAATCTCTAAATATACTCATAATAATTATGATAAAATTAGACATTAATAAATTGACTAAAAGACTGTTATATATTTATATATTTTTTATTATATTTTTATTCTCAACTGCAGAAATCCCACCTTATCTTCTTCTTCTTTTTAATGTTTCTTTAATACAGACAAGTTGAAATTGCAGATTTATGGCTTTCTTGAGATTTGGTTTCAAATTTGAAACCTTTCACCGCGAAGGCCAATTTTTTTTTTGGATTTGTGGGTAGAGAAGAAAGAAAGTGCATAAATTTATGGTAGATAGAGAAATTGAAAAGGAATAAATATTAGAATATTTTTCTGGAAAAGCAGAGAGGTTTTTGTCAATTTGTGTTGGGAATTACGCAGGGTTGACATGCTGATTTATTTTTTATTTTTTAATAAGATGGGTATAAAAGATAAAATGGAGTATATTTAATAAAAAAGAGAATTTCAATAATGTTTTTTGTTTTAAAAACTGAAAAAAAGAATTTAGATTGTGCATAACTGATCATTTTAGATATATAAATAGCAGTCCCTTATTTTAATTGGTCCACGTAATCCAAAAGGTACACAAAATCTGAACTCATTTTCACTTGAAATAAAATAAAATAAAAAGAAAAAAGAAAAAAGAAAAAACAAGTTAAATCCCTTCTCCGCACTCTTGCACCATCACTCTTGGCCACCTCCCTCTCCACAACTTTCCAACTGCTCTATTTCGAAGATTGCTTGTAGATTTAGCAATCCATTTATTTCTATTGTTAGATTATTTGTGCAAAATTTGATGCAGAGTTAAACTATCCGCTCATCACATGCTTAATTAGAAGACACGATCATTATCCATCCCGCTTGTTTTGGCGCCACCATTTTCTCCCATTTCATATGTTTCCTAGATTTTCTGTCTCTGGACACGTATCTAGTTGAAAGAACTGGAGAAGAAAGAATATAGGATTTGACTCACAGATACACATACATTGAGAGAAAAAGGAGGAATTTTGATGGAGGGTTCTCAGCCTATTTCTTCTCCAGGTAGTCTTCTACACTGTGAAGAAAATAAGGCCAGTTTAGACAATGAAGATGAAGAAAATGTAGTGGGTGGTTATGATGATGAGTACATTGAACTTCTTCTTCATAGAGAAATCACAAGTTGGGGGCTCCAAAAGCAGCAGTTCTTGCATGATTCTTTGATGGAGAGTGCTCGTTTGGAAGGAATCCTCTACATTCTCAGGGTTTGTTCCGAACCTATTCGATTTTAGCTCTCTTTTTCAGTTTTCAATGTCGACATTTTGGAATTTGTTTGATTTTTTTAATGTTTGAGATTAAAGTGAAAATTCTTGGCATTCTATTTGATGCAGACAAGGGAACTTTTGGGGTTTGGTTTCCAAACTGCTTATTTATCAGTTACATATCTCGACAGATTTCTTTCGAAAAGATCTATTGAAGTAAGTTAGATGATGTCCCAAAGTCATGAATTTGTGCTCCCAAGATTCAATTTTGGTAATGTGGGTATTGTTTTCTTGAATCTTTTGATAGATGCAGGTAGAGAAATCTTGGGTGGTAAGGCTACTGTCAATGGCCTGTCTTTCATTGGCTGCGAAAATGGAAGAATACAGAGTGCCGCCATTATCTGAGTTTTGTGTGGAGGATTACTATTTTGAGAGCAGTATGATACAAAGAATGGAGTTTTTGGTATTGAATACATTGGGATGGAAAATGGGGTCTATCACTCCTTTTGCTTTCATTCGCTTCTTTGCAAACAAGTTTTGTGATGTCTCTGTACCAACAAATGAAGCATCACCAACTGTTGGAATCATTTTAGATGCAACCAAGGGTAATTTCATCACTCTATTCTTTCAATTTAATTTTAATTTTAATTTTTTTTTTTTTTTGGGTTGGTTTGATGTAATGTTGATGGATTTGGGGATGTGGAGTAATTAAAATCTTGAATGCAGATGCCAAAATAATGTGCCACAGGCCATCAGTCATAGCAGCAGCAGCCACATTGTTTGTATTGGATCAAGGATTGACAAGAGATGCCTTGGAGATCAAAATTAGTCCCTTAAATTCAGATCATTCCCAAATTGTGAGGCTTTTTTCTTCTTCATTTTACTTGAATCAATCCATTTCCTATTGGATTCTTGCATTTTCTTGAAACCCCACTTGGGTGATTCTTCTTTTTGTTATGAAGATCTCATGCATGAATTATATAATCTGCAGGAAAATATCATTTTCTGCTACAACCAATTCCAAGAAATGGACCTTGAGAGATTTAAGTTGAGCAAAGAGATTATTAAAACTCCAGATTTATCACCTATCTCTAGAATACAAAATAATGGAAGTTCTTCTGCTGCCAGTTCAAAAAGAAAGCTTGTGTTCGATCAAAGTGATGAGTATGGTGATTTTCCTGACAAGAAGGGAAAGCACTGATAACAAATTCAAGTAAGCAGCACTATGGTGGGTGACAATTGCTGATTTTGTGTTTAGTAAATGTATATGATTTGGACTTGATTGGACACAAGTACAAGGATGGAGAAATACATTCAATTGGAAAATAAATAAAAGCAAAGTTTGGCAGCAGAAAAGAAGCCAAGGCCAGCTCATTGGAGTGGACAAGAAGGCCACAGAGATATGACTTGACACAGTTTAACAAAGATTGTTTTTTTCTTTTTCTTTTTTTAATTTTAAATTTTGGCTGTTGATAGCCTTATAATATATCCATATGCAACCCTAGATTTTAGAGGGTGCGCTTGGGAGGCTTTTAGCTTTCACTATGATTTGATACATCTGTGTTGTATGTTGCCCATCACAAGAAAGTTTTACAATAGGTATTAGTGTGATTGGATTTGTTTGAATGTTTGGGGCAACCCCTTTGGAGGTAGGGCACTCATCTTTATTTCTTGTTCAGCTTTGCCCTTATCTTTAGGGCTCACTGGAAGACCTGAGATTTTGCTTCTTGATAGAACATTGGGACATATCTCTTTGTACTTGAGCACAGAGGACTTGTACATGGATTCTTCTTTTTGGTGATTACTTCTTGTTGCACTTTCATTAATTAACTTCATTTGTGCACCGTCACTATTTTACTTTTTCGACTCCAAATAATGTCAATTTCATATCCAATGCTCGTATTTCAAGTATTAGCATCTATATATGGATATATGAGAAATAAAAAAGAACACAAATGTTAGAATATACCTTGAATTTGAGTTTCTTGCATCTAGAGCCCTGTTGGAGGAGCAAGGCTATAGGCGGGAGTCCCAAAACATTATTGGTATTTGACAATTTCTTCTCTTCTGTCCGCACTATTGAACTTTTACTCACTTGCAAAAAATAATATTTATTTCATCAAAAAAAATAGATTTATCCCAAATATCTAAAAGTTATTTTATTTACTTATTCATTTGAATACTTCAATAAAGTTTTTGGTTGGTGAATTGTGAACAACTGATATGAGAATTTGAAGTACATAAGCATGACCATACTGGAATCTGGAATTATTTATTAAATTATAAAGGAAATCTGCATATTCGTTGGAGTAGTCTAATTGAAAGCTTGTCAACAACTATCAGATGCCCAATTTCTGATTTCTCCAGCTTTTTTTTGGAAACAAAATTGGTTTGCCCATAACTCCCGCACCCCCCCTTTTTTTTTAATTTTAAAATTTTCTTACAACAACAATCAACTATTAATTTTGGTTCAAAAAACGAGTCTTCTTTCTTAGTGGTACAACTTTTTATTTTTAATCTTGATACAACTTTATAAAAATCATTATTTCTAATAATAAAATTGGTTTGCCCATTCTCTTTTTTTTTTTTAATTTAATTTTTTAATCAACTATTAATTACTACCTCCATTTATTAAAAAGAAAAAAGAAAATAGGGTCTTATGTTTTATTTTTTTTATCAATTTAATGAAAGATATAACCTCCTGAAAACCATTATTTCATACTTATATGATTTTTTTTTAAATTCGTTTATTTGACTTATTGAATAACATAAACATTTTTTTATAATTTATCTAATAAAATAATATCTTAATTTCATAAATTATTTTTAGGACAAAGATATTGCTGAAATATAATTTTGTATAAGATGGAGAGAGTTTTAATTATTTATTAAATGATAAGAATTACTTGGGGTAATGGCAACAATTAGGCTAGCTTTTGAGCTATTCTTTGGACTATTAATTTAAATTTAAAAGTTGGGCCCACTTCTGAAATTAAAGAAAGGTAGGAAGGTCCTCTTAATAGAATAGCCCACGCCCAACAAGCGACGAAAACTATAAATATTTTTTGGCAAATTTTTTATGTTAGTAAATTAACTATAGTTAGATCTCATGAATGATCACTATTATTTGCTAGTAATGGTCATGTGAAATGCTTGAGACATAATACATTTAAGATAAAATAATATATATCTATAATATAATTTTAAGAAAATTAATATTAAAGAATTAACATATTTTATTATTTTATTAGTAAGGACATATAAGTTTATAGTTTGAATAAAATATACTTCTTCCGTTCTAAAATATTGATATGATATATTATATATAAAAAAATAAATTAGAAACAAAAATAATATTTGTTTAATAATATTGATATTTTTAAAGAAAAATAAAAGAAAGAAAAGACTACAGAAATACAACATACTTCTAGTCCTTACGCACGCATGTACAACAAGTGTTTATTCCATGGGCGTGTGATGCTCATCAAATAATTTTATATTTTTAGAAGAAATTGTCAATATTATCTACAAATATGGAAATTGTACAACAGAATTTTACTATGATATAAACTGTTGTGTTATTATATTAGTAAGCGCAAAGATATATATATATATATATATATATATATATATTTCTTTATAGAATAAAGTTTAAGATTTAAAAAAATAAAGTGAATATCGTATGAAAAAAAAGTTCTAAGATTTATTTTATAAATTCTCTATAAAATATGTATTTAATTTTTATTTTCAGTCCAAATCGTAGAAATAATCTCCTTAATAAACACACAAATTTAACCCAAATAATGAACAAAGCAAAATATCTCATTTCCAATACATTATTTTATTTAAATACAAAATATGGGTGTAAATTTATAGATCTTGAAAAAATGATTAATTTTATATATTATATGAAAAATCAAATAAAAAATAAAACTGTTATTTACATTTTAAATATTTGAAAAAACTTCAAAATAAAAACTAAAACGATAACTTTGGAATCATTCACAAGTTGTTACCTATAAATAATTATGTTATTTATATTAGTATAGATTAATCATTATTGTAATTACGGTCTAGTTCTCAAAATCAACGTTGGTCACACACCATTAATTTTTTTGTTAAAACTAACAAAATGAATTATAGTTAATATAAAAAAATAGGAAAACTTTAAAAATATTATAATAATTGGAAAATCTAAAGATCAACAAATACCTTCTTCAAATAATTGAACACCATGAGTAAAAAGTATACCGAGGAAATATGCCCCAAATCAATAGAAATGCTAGAAAGCCGCATTGGATCTCAATTTTATAAAAGAATAAGGGAAAACTAAACGAACAAGAAGCAAGAACAAATCAAAAGAGAGCAAAAACACAAACAAATCTATCTTTAATTCCTCAATGAAGCAACACAACCAACAACCATTTAATCTTAAACGTCTAACAACTATTTCAAGTTGAAGTAACAAAAAATAATATTTTTTTTATAAGGTTAAGAGTTTATTTAAGTGAATTTGAGATTCATCGAGAAAGTAAAGTTCTGTGTGAACTACGTCAACTAGAATATTTTTTCGAATCAGATTAGACTTATTGGAATAGCAAATTGAAACTTGACTGTATTTGTATTTATAGAACCGAGTTAGGTTATTGTGTAAGTCCAAAAGTGATTCTAATGAAAATCCTCATATGAGAAAGAGTAGAGTGTCGCAGAAGGATTGCTTCTCCTTCGAATCAATATAAAAATTGTTTGTGTTACTCTATTTATCTATGTTTTAATTAGACATACTAAAAGCAATATCGACTTTCTCCTAAATAGAATTTTATTCATCACTGATACTGTTGGAAAACGAAAGTAATATTTTTTTTTTTAAAAAGTATCAATAATTATTAAAAAGGTATAGCTTTTTTGTTAACACTTTTTATATAAGATTTTATATGAACAATTTAAGAAGTTAATTTTATTCATTAATAATACTTTTGGAAAACAAAAGTATTATTTTTTGTTGTAAACATATACTTTTTCTCTCTAAAACATATCAAAATTTGATGAAATGGTATTGCTTTATTTAAAAACACATTTGTATAAAATTTTATACGAACAATATACAAAGTTATCAATTAGTGTTTTTCTTGAGTATGTAGGACTCCATGTACGGTAGTAGGACTCCATGGCCCATTGCTTCTTCTGTAAGGCTTCAATAAACGTTTTTCATTCCACATCTTCTTCCTCAATGCTCTCTTTTTGCTTGTTGAAATCTAAGGATATCAACCTAGTCAATGATAAGACTTTATTTTTCATGGAGTTCAAAATCGTCCAATCTTTCTTCAATTCCATAGATAGTTCAAAAGGAATGATGCTATTTTGTCTTAAAGTCTAAGGGCAGAATCCCTACTTTAGATTCATTCTTGCTTGCAAATTCAGTAGGTCAATTGAGCTTATATCTACTTGAAATTCATTCACCAATTTAGACAAGTAGTGGACAACTGCGACATCACTCACTTAAAGAACCAACGAGCGAGTAATTGGGACATGACTATTATTTATTAATATATGGGATTGGAAGAATTTTATGTTTCCATTAATGAGTAAAATATACAATACAATTTACATACATACATACATATATATATATATACTACGAATAAGTAAGGAGAATATTTGACAAAATAAGTTAACGACTGATCAAGGATATGCACAACTAGCAAGTAAATCAATCCTATGTATAAGCAAAAATAGAAGATATTATGTGATTTTTTCAACTAGCTAGACTGACTTCCAGTGTTTTGGGGATGAGGGGGCTGAGCTTTGAAGATCAATTATAAGATGGTGAGTTGAGCTCTTTTTGTGGGTCGGTGATAGAGATTGTGGGAGTTTGGGGTGGGCTTAGGCTGATGTCTTGATGGGCTTGCGGTGAGGTACTGGCACAAAAGGCTGGACAATAGGTAAAATGATGGGAGATGGACACCAAGTGTATGTTAATGATGTAGGCAGAAGTGAATTTTGAGTAGTGAGGCGATATGGAAATTCAGTCTCAACAAATTGAACATGATGAGAGTTGTCGACGTTCAAAATTTGTGAGATAAGAGGCGGTTGTGAAAGCATGAGTCCAAAATTTTTGAAGAAAGTTGACATGAAATAATAATGATAGAAAAGTTTCAACTATATGACGGTGTCGACGTTAGGCAAAGCCATAGTGCTCAGGAGTGTGAGGAGGTGAGGTGAGATGTGCTACCTCATCTATGGTAAGAAAAGAAGTTGATGCTTCATATTCACTGGCAAGTTCAGAATATATAATTTTTATTTGTTTCTCAAAACAAATTTCAACTACGGCTTTGTACAGTTTTTGTATAAAATAAAATTTTGAGGGGATAAAACTAAATATACTTTGTAAAATGGTCTACAAAAATAACATCATATTTGGAACCATCTATGGAAAAGGCAGAAGATGTCCATAAATCAGTGTAAACAAGTTCAAGAAGATAATGAAAAACTAAAGTCTGACTGATAAATTGGGAGCTTATGGCTTTTATTACATTGGCAAGATTCACATTTAAATGTGAATGAACTAAAGACAACAAAATTGAATTAAAAAACTAAATTATCTGAAGTAACTAAAGATGGATGACCTAATCTATGATGCCAATCAATTGTAGAAGCTTTGACGGTAGACAAAGTTAGAATAGATGAAGAGGTTGGCAACTCGTACACACCCTTGCTATTTTGATCCTTGATAAGTTATGCCTCTGGGAGTTGATCCTTCATAACAAAATAGTCAGACGAGAATTCAATGACAATATTATTTTTTAAGCATAATTTGCAAATGGATATAACATTCTCAGTCATAGATGGGCCACATAAGACATCAGAAAATTTTAGTGATTTTGAAGCAGTAGGAATTGTAAAAAAACCTTGTACGAGATAGAGACACCCATACCATTGCCCATAACGATTTCCTCTTACCCACCATAAGTATTATGCATAGTAAAATTAGTCAAGTCATTAGTAACATGGTGGGATGTTCTTGTGTCAAGCAACCAACCAAGAGGGAGACGGGTTGTGGTGAGTTATAGTGACAATAGTTGCTTGTGGTGACTATTGGGTGTTGGACAATGGTGGGAGGGTGGGCTTAACTTGTGAAAATTTTGCTTGAAAAAATAGGACATTGATAAAGAGAATGGCCATAAGTATGTCATTATTGGCATTTTTCTTCGTAACCTTGCTCCTTGGTATGATTATTTTTCTTATGATAATTTCCAACAACTTTCTAACTGTTGTTAGGGTGATTATTAGGCTTGGTTTGGTGGTGAGTTGTAGGTTGTGCGTAGTAGGTCGTCGTAGCATTGGCTGATACAGGTAAGAGAGTAGATATAGGAAAAGGTTGTGTACGTAAACTTACCTTGTAGATGAACAATTTCTAATGAAGTTCATAAAAACTTATCAGTGTGTCACAACTATTTATCGCATAAAATCATCGATTGGTAGTTGGAGTCGTTGAGTCCTTCTATAACTCATTTAATAAGATTTTTTGGCTTGATATGATCTCCAAGAATAGCACATTGATCTGCGCAAACTCTAATAACATTCATGTTCTCAGACATCGATTGAGTACCTTTGGCAATGAGTCAAAAGTTTGCTTTGAGAAAATTGGTCTGTCCTTGGGATTAGCGCACATAGGTATGAGAAAGAATATCCCATGCTTCTTTGGTAGTGGAAGCAAAAGAAACCACCGGAAAATGGTTGAATACAGTGTTCTAATGATAGCACAAAATAATAACTTATCCTAACGAACCAAAGTTTTGTGAGTTGGGTTTGGAGTGGTGCTCCTTTCATTGGTGACAATAGCAGACAATGGTGGGCATGAAGCGTCTAGGAACTTGAATAGACATCCTAGAGGTGTGGCCTTAAGTTGAAACTTCCATGATAGGTAATTCGTGGTTTTTAGCTTGATGATGTTAGATAGGGTAACAATCACAAGAGGACGAGTCGGTTCAACATCATTTGGGTTAGTGTAGTTGCCATGGAAACATGTGTGGCAAGGAGATGAAAAAAAATTGGTTCAAGAGAAGAACCTGCTCGATACCACATGAGATTGATAGAATTGTATGTTTACATTAATGAGCAAAAGAATGTACAATACAATTTACATACATAGTTATGCTAAGAATAAGACTAGGTACATGATAAGTAAGGAGAATATTGATAGAATAAGTTAATCACTAATCAAGGATATGCACAACTAGCAAGTAAATCAATCATATGCATAAGCAAAAACAGAAGATATTATGTGATTTGTTCAGCGTTTATCTTCATCATAATATTCTTCATATTTTTTTTACTCTAGGTTTAAGATTACCTATGTGATGCCTATTTTATTCCATTTTGGGAATATGATACAATGGTTTATTGCCCACAATAGTTTTCTCTATAAACAACTGACTAGAATCACCAATGGACTAATTGGAAATGCATTGAGAAGTACTGGTGCTTTGATCATGATTGTTGTAAGACCTAATAGAGGCAATGTGATCAACATTTTCTAGATTCAAGTATGCTTGAGTTGTCTGTATCAAAGGTATGGTGCCTTGGAAGAAATATTAGACAACCAATGAGGAATTGTTAGTGTAAAACCAAAAATAAGTTTTATATGAAAACTGATGAAACCACTATATCCAAGCAAAACTCCAACCTAATATGATTTGAAGTTTGTTTTGATGGTAAGGCCTTGCATGGGGATAACATAGACATCCAAATGTTTAGTAGTTATCGTATGAAAGGTTTATGACTGTATAACATTTCCAAGGGTGTTTGATAATTCAAAGATTTCGCATGGATTATGTTATTGAGATAGACAAAGGTAGAAAAAACATCATCCCAAAAACTAGCTGGTAAACCTGCTTAAGATAACAAACACAACCTCATTTCTACAAGATGTTTGTGTTTCCTCTTTACCACCCCATTTTGTTGGGAGTGTGTAAGGACAAGAAAATTTGTGACTAATTCCACTACCTTGAAAAACTTGTTACAGTCCTTTATGTTCTCCACCACTATCTGTTTGTATATTTATAATTTTGCTATTGAACTGTACTTTTAGAAAGCTTTTAAACTAAAACAAAATAGTATTGACTTCTGACGTGTTTCAAACATTCATGTTAATTGAGTGAATTGATAAACAAGAATGATGTAATATTGAAAACCATTTCTTGATTTACAAGATCTAATTCCCATATATGACAATGAATAGAGAAAAAGGATGAGCATAAACAGTTTTGGAATCCTCAAAAGGTAATCTATGTCTTTTGGAAACAACACACGAATGAAACAAAGTTTCTTCATTAGTCATTGAAAAATGGATCTTACAATTTTGTTGGGTCTTTTAAACAATATCAGTAGAAGCATACCCTAACCTTGTGTGCCAAATGTCTAATCCTTAATTTCTTGAAACATAAACAACATCAACTAAACGAGTTAAATCTAATCTAGGATTTATAATAGAATTTCTTGAATTGTGAATGTGATGGTAGATTCAAGGCTGAGATTAGATTGAGGCTTATGACAATGAAGACTAATGCGATAGAGTACTCCCTAACAATCCCTTGAAGTAGAACTTTTTGGTTGATTAGATCCTTTATAAGACAAGAAAGATGGATGAAATTCATATTAGACTTGGTTATCCTTTGCAAAATATGAAAAAATGAGCATTTTCTTAGTTATACTAGGGCTACGAAGAAGTTTTTTTTTTTTTTTTTTAATATAGAATATCTAGTTAGAATTAGATTTGAGGATAAAGCTACTTAAGAGAGCGATACACACACCTGCACCATTTCTCATGAGCAGATTGTTGTTGCCTTAGTACTCAGTTCAGTGTCTATGTTCAAATTTCCTAACTCATCTCAGACATCGTTTGTAGCTCCTATATATGGCAATAGGAAGACTCAAAACTTGCATCAAAAAAGGTAAATGGAGCAATTTGAATTAAATGAAGAGTATAGTTTCTATTTTGAAGTTGTTGCTAAGATTGCCCATGTTTTTGTCCTTGATTACTAGAAAGGCCTTAAAGTTTTGTGTCAAAATAATGCCAGCATATGCCTGTTGTGTGATCGCTCGACAAGCTGGCATTGGAATCTGCTCGAGCTAAAATGAACTCTTCCTTTATAATTTCCACCACTAAATTTTCTTCCTCTAAAACATACTCCATTGTAGTGTCATACTCATTCACATTCCTAATACAATGTGGAGGACATTGTCTTCTTCGATTATCTTCTATCAAGCAAAAGTAAGCAAATTAAAGGAATTTCATTTAGTTAAGGACTTCATCATACCAGGGCCTCCTTTCTTTAGTGTACTATCAACATTTTAGTTTTGTATAACATGATTCTTGCATGATTGAGTGAGAACTTCGTAATACCAGGGCCTCGTTTCTCTAGTGTACGATCAAGTTAGTTTTGTACTACATGATTCTTGCATATGATTGAGTGGAGAACTTCATCTCTTGGGTCTTGCATATTTCTTCTACTGATCTAGACCAACCATAAAAAAAATACAGCTTTTGTTAGTGATGATCACATCCAAAAATAAAAATAAACAATACACCTTTCTCTCAAGCCAAAGGTTTATGTTAGCTTCTTAGTTTTCTCAAGTGGTTACAAACTTTTGTGGCTTTTTTTCCTTCCATCAATGTATCCTTTCAACCCACATCCATTAACAGTGGATAAAATTTGTTGTCTCCAAATTAAGTAATTAGTATCATCTAACTTAGCGGCAATGAGCTAAATGGGATAGGGGGAACTTGAATTTGGGTAGTGTCTTGTGTATCTTCTGCTGCAGCTGCCATGATAACAAGAAATAATATGATATTAGGCAAGAAAAGAAAAGGAAGGTATTCCAGAGACATGATTAAACTTACTCTGATACCATGATAGAGAAAAAAAACATGAATGGTACATTCAGAAAATAGTAACATGAAAAGAAATTAATATGTTGTGCAACCAAAACATTTATATCGACATTTCTTGTTAATAATAATTTTATCACTATTTATATGCAAGTCATCAACCCTCACGACTACACAACTTTTTCTGATCAAACACGGTATAAGGATGATCGTGCCAAATGTTGTTATAATATTCCTTCATTTTCTGAGCTTTGTGGTCCAAGATCACACTTTAGGTGCATCTGGCTTCTCTAGTTCTCTATTTTAGCACAACGAATTACACATCATGCCTTTTTGTCCTCATTCTGATAGTGTACCATCCCATAGCTGGTTTTCTTGGCAATGCTCTCACGTCTTGTAGGTGGGGTGAAGATGAGAGGTTATTTAACCGATATCTTGTAATTGTACAAGTTTCTCTTTTGGAATTTTTTTTTTTTTTTGGTTAACCATAGCTTGAGATGTTCTTTCCAAGCATAGCTTGCTTCTTCTACCTTGGCTGCAATTGAGATTGTGGTTTCTCATCACTGGACAAAGCTCCAATTAGAGAGTGATTCGACTTTGTTCAAATCAAAAGAACAACTCATTCTGCCGATTGATGACGCTCTTTCCAAGACTCAATCCTTCTCATATTTATCAAATTTTCACTGATAATTAAATTATAAGGAGGCCAAGTTTATTTTCTTGATTGCCTTCCGCCTGTTGATCACCAAATGAATGGCATGATTGGGTGTTGTATTCTTGTTTTCCTTGTAATTTAAGATTTCCTTTTTGTTTGCAAAATTGCTGTAATAGAAGCGTAAGAAGAGTACATACGGAAGTGGAGTGAGCAACGCAGAAGGTGTGGGGACTCAAAATTTCAAAGTTGACACCCGAATCTGCAAATTAAGATTTGTCCATGCGGCGACGTTTCCATTCCCTCTGGAAATGGCAAATTGCATTCCAACTCACACACACCCAAAAACAATAAAGCTAAAATCAGAGGACAATATGCGCACGTCATCACGTGAGTCTCACGTGGACACCCTTATCCTCTTGTTGAAAAAGAGAAAAAACAAAACCACCCCCCGTTGAAATAAAATCCAATCCACAGTTATTCGCCACGTGTCCCCCCATTATTCCCCAATTTCCCGTCAAAAATTAATTTGTCAATTTTTTCTATCATCTGGGTAGGGCTCGCCGGAGCTCCCGCGCCAGCAGGTTGGGGGCGGAGAGGTGGGGGAGGTGCCCCTCTACGTTCAACATGTGCACCGTGCTCCGCCCTCCGAGATGGCTCTGCAGGTACGCCGCCACCGACGCCGGCACGGACACGTCGTTGGCACTCTGAATGATGGAGCACGGCACCCTCACCAGTCCCAGCACCCCTCTCAAGTCGCTGTTGAACACTATGCGTGACACGAACAGCGTTATGTCCGGCCTCATGTTGAACAGCGTCCGGCTGAACTCCTGCACCGCCTCCGGCACATCCGCTCCCACCGCCAGCGGCGCGAATCCGCTCACCCACGCCTTGTAGTTAGCCTCCATTGCTGAGAACACTTCCTCGATCTCGCCTTGCTCGAATCCTCCGTGGTAGCTCCGGTCGTTCAGGAACCTGCAGTACAATCAATCGGAATTGTGTCGTAGGAAAGACTTAACTCATATTGGTAAAAAGTGAAATTAAATTTACCTGGGAGATGCGCCGATGAGGATGAGCTTAGTGAAGAGGTCGGGGCGGCGAATGGAGGCGAGAATCCCGATGGAGGCGGATATGGAGTGGCCGACGTAGGTGCAGCGCTGAATACGGAGGGCGTCGAGGATGTAGAGAAGGTCGTCGACGTAGGCGTCGAGGGAGATGTAGCGGCGGAAATCGAAGTAATCGGGGTTGACAGTGCCTGCGCAGACGAGGTCGTAAAGGACAACCTTGTGATCGCGGTTGAAGAAGGGCAGAATGCGCTGCCACGCCGACTGATCGGTGCCGACGCCATGGGCAAAAACTAGAATCTTGTCGCCGGAGCCCTCCACGCGCACATTCAACGCCTCCAACAAACTGTGCCCCATAGTTATTTCTCTGTATTTATTTATTATTATTATTATTATTATTATTTATTCCTGAAGAAAAAAGAAAAAATCAGGAATGTTGAGGAAACTAATTTAGAGGGTTTAGAGAGTAGTAGTTGAGAATTGAGAATAATTTAATGCAGTGTATGGGAATGTGAGGGTTTGGTGTGGGGTATTTATATTGGATAATAGGTAGCGGAGTATCTCATCTCTTCGGATGAGCTAAAGTGACTTGGGATTTTCTCAAGAAAGGTGACAGCTGAATCTGGTATGTGTATTTCCTTCCACATACACTCTAATATTTTTCCTTCAATAATAATCTAATAAATGCACTCTATAATTTATACTTTTATAATAATTTAACAAAAATAATTATTTATTTATTTTATGGGTTAGGGTTGACATTTGTGATGCCTTATTGGCAGGGTCCGAGGGAGTTAGTATGGGAGGATGATCTTTGCTATCAACAATTTAATTCAAAGTGGCATTCTTAATTTGTTGAAATCTTGGTTGGAGTCAGACAAATTATGTGACACATTTTCTTGCGCAGTTTGATATATAGAATTCAGACAGCTTTTAAATTGAAAACTTGTCATGTGAAGTCATTAGTATGATTTTAAATGATCTAGTCAATGAAATATATATATATATATATATATATATATATATAATAACAGAAGCGCAGCTAAAAATAGAAAGTATGATTTTCTTGCCAAAAATACCTTTATATATTTAGAATGTGTGGTAACCAATCAAAAATTTTATGTTTTTTTTACTTCAATTTTTAAAGGCTTATAACTTTTTCATCTCAACTTTATTTTTTTTAAAAATATATCAAATTAATAATCTTTTCATTATCTTGAACTTAATATTCATATTGGATATATAAAAATATAATATTAATTTGTAAATATAAAATATATTTTCATAGGTTAATTGTGGTATATTTTAATATTTCATATATTTTTATATTGTGAGATATTTTTATTTTAAACAAATTTTTCTTAAAAGATATTTTATATATTTTATTAAAAATATATATATTATTATATTTATAATAATTTATGATAAATCGTACAACGGAAGGAATACTAGTTTTCCCTTAAAAAAACAAAATTTGAGTCTTACATGAAATGTTTATTACTTTAAGAAAAGGCTACCAATTCTGTTTCACTCTATTTTGAAATTTTTAATAAAATATTTTGTTGAGTAATTTTAGAATGTTGTTTGAGATGGCTTCAAATTATTTATATTTATATATAACTTATATAAATTGTAAATATTCTAAAAACGCTCCGATTTAAAATTGGAAAGCATTCCCTATAATCCAATTTATCAAAAAATATTGTATATTTGAATATTGGAGTTTAAATTGATGCTAAGATTCGATTTTAAGAGGAGAATGGACTAAACATAAAACTATTTTGTTTAATTTTTAATTTTGATATTTCCTTGCTTTTTATTAATCAAACGAAATATTGGCTGAAAAAAAAATAAAGTCAAAGATTTTTCATTTTTAATGGAATGAGATGGTCCATCCATATTGATTGAAGTGGAATTATTAAAAAACAAACATAAAATACAATTTTAAAGCTTTTTTACAAGTTAAAATACATTTATAATCATAAATCATGGCAATCATTAAATTCATGATTTACTATGAATCTTAAAATTTCATGATTTTCATATTCTAAATTTATACCGCCCAAAAAATTAGGGTACTAATATGGAGAAACCAAATAATTTTTGTCTTTAATGATGGTTATCCTCCTCCTTGGTCTTTCTTTTAAGCATATAAGCAATCTTAAGTGAGAATAAAACTACCTCTATTGCTTTGAGAAAAAAGAAATGTAGTTTAAAAGTAGGAGTAAATCTTTTCATTATGTAGCATGTGGGTCACAAATCTTACATTCTCTCTCTTAACCCATATAGTCAGATTAGTCTTCATCGTATAACATAAGAACATAATATGAACATCATAAGATAAATCTAGTATGGAAATTATAATTTCAATGCTAAGTGTATACTAATGAAGGTAACATAACAGTTTACATTAATCACTTAATATAGTTCATTTCATGTATCACAATATGAGTTTTATACTTAACATGGCTCATCTATGAAAAAACAAGTAAAAAGTGTGCATTAATATCTTTGTATAATACTAAATCTTACTAAATTTACATCAACATTTATGTATAAATCAATCAAAAAAATGATGTCATTTGATGTTAGAAACAGCACATAATCGAGCTCAAAGTGTCAAAATACACATCATAAGTTCATTAAAACAAATTTAATAGTGCCCATTATTTTGTCCAATAAATAACTTTGGAGGTAATATGCTAAAATTGACATTTTTTTTCTAAGCTTCTTCTTTTAATGACAAGATACTTCGATTCTATATGTTAACACCTCTGGAATACTAGTTGTTTTTAGAGAAGAATATTGTAGTGAAATTGTTACAATGTCTTTAAATACTTGTAGTTATATATTATCAACTTTTGCATCAAGTTTTCTTGAATTATGACCACAAAGCATGCCACAAATTCATTATAATTTGATGCAACAATTATAAAGTATTTCACACTATTCTATGAGTTTGCTCCTCTAGCTAAAAGGAATATATAGCCAAATGTAGACTTTCAATGGTATAAAATTTTCAATAAATAAGCATGTGATCTTTTATTCCTTGGAAATACCTTAACACTTTCTTTGCAGTTTTCTAGTGGTCTATTCCTAATTTATTTGGTAACTGCTGAGCATTCCAACAAAAACACTTGTAGTTGGCGTGGTTAAGAATTTTCAACCTTACTTCTTTTATTCACTTTTTGTAGTTCAACAATCACACTGATTTCACACTTTTTAATGAACCTAGCTATAAGAGTTTCAACAATTCTTGTAATATGGTTTGCACAATAACACCTATGAATCAATATTGAATCTATTCCTTTTTTCATGTGAATTGGATTTTAATTTTTTTGTGGGAAAACCCCTAACATGAGGTGCCAACAAATAACTTTAAAAAACTTATATGATTGATAATCTCTACACAAGAATTACCAACCTATCCTCTACCACATCATATTCCATGACTTATATCAAATTAGTTTCTCCAAACTTAAACTTGATAATTTATAAAAACTCAATTTATGGCAAAGTAATCAAACTTTAGTAAACGCTGGAATATATGAATAGGAAATAAGTATAAAAGAGCGACACAAATTCAATCATCCACCAATAGTGTCCATCAAAGTATTAACAATCATCGGACCTGAAGACGGTTCAACTAGACATGTAGGTTTGTGTGTGTGTGTGTCTATATTTATATATAACTGAAAAATCAAAAAGTGACGAACCCGTCTCAAATTTAATTATGAAAGTCTTTTCAATATGTTCTTGATTGTAGTCCAAGCATTATACTGCTCAAAATATGATCTCAAATATAGATTTATCTTTTTTGTGCCCTAAGACACCATATATATACTGGAGAAGGAAGGACTAAAATAGGAAACGTAACTACATTTGGATAAGAGAACACCATTTGGGTCACCTCTGGTTCATAGTCCATGTGATGTGGCATGGTCTAGGCCGTGCTGAATTTCAGGCTTGGACACAACTTGTACTTTGTCTCAAAGATGAGTCCGTACATTATAGCAACACTATGGGCTGTACCACCCTCCCCGCACTCTATTTGGTAATTTTCTATTTTCACCCTCAAACTAAAAATATCATATTCCAATCTTTTGCAAAAATACTAATTGAATGTCAGATGGTTTTTACTTTAATTGAATTTTTGTCTATGTTAGAAGAAGTGGCCTTCATAAAGGATGTAGATCTCATTCTTAGCAAATAATCAATTGAATTGAGTGTCTACATTTAATTTTGAATAGACTCGGGCAAATGTTGTTTATAAAATTCAAGTTGCAAACCTCTTCTTATCATCCTTATCCATGCAAGACCAGAATATGAGCTGAAAATTGACAAGAGCCACACTAGCTTGAATTAATCAACTTCCTAAAGGCCTGCCTTATATTAGATGCATTCATATTCATATATATATATTCTTATATTCATTTCTACATTACGTTCATTGTTTTCAACCCAAATTTTAGAGACGGACCAAGGCAGTGGCTGGTTATGGCAACCATCCTTTCTCAACTTCTAAAAATTTATATTTTAGTATACATAACATATATATATATATATATATATATATATGAGCAACTATAAATAGCTATATTTTACTTTCATTTTGAATAACCTGAAAATTAGTTTACGTCTCATAAATAATTAAATTGTTCCTTGTTGCATAAATAATTAAATTGTTAAAAAATGAAACACAGTTTTCTCTTTTGACCATTTATATGTTTATATTTCTTATAAGATAATTAAAATTGCCTATACAATCTCAACCCCCGTCTGAAGAAAATTTTCTACCCGTCCCTGACAAATTATAATTAAGCTTTTATATTTAAAATCAAGCTTAATTAACACTAATAAAATCAATTATAGCCAATCACCATTAGATGTATAATTATTTTTAATAAATTGGTAATTAACTAATTTAAGCATACCTATCAAAGTCATTAGTTTGATTTATATAGACACATATTTCGAATTTTCTTTATTAATAGTAACAACTTATGAAATTTCAATTGTTATAACAATTCCCTTCAACATATGAAATGGTCCAAAAGACCAATTTACATGCCCAACTTTCAAATAATTTTCATTTTCTCTTTATTCTAAATTTCTAGAATTCTTTTGAGTCTTTTCATAATACTTTACTTGAGAATCTTGTTAAACTTACGTCATATATCATCTTACACACTAATCAATATATTCAATAATATTGCATGCTCAAGAACATGCACAACACATAAACACACACTTAGATAATTTCTAGATTTTTTTTCTTATCTTCGGGTAATTATTTTTTGAGATTTTTCTTTTGTATATACTTATATCTTTATAGGTTGTCTTTTGAGGATACAAATTCAATTTATATAATTTATATCCAAAATTTTGAATTTCTTTGATATATATAAATTAAAACTTTAATTTTCTAATTTCATCCTATATACTTTTCCACATTAATAATATGAAAAATAATGAACATTATAATCACTTAAATCTGAGAAGTGTGTTTCGGCCTTTGAATATATAAAATCAAAATAAATATTATTTTAATGTTTTCGATATATTAAGATATAGATATATAATATATTCCGAATCTCTATTGACATCAAATTTTTAAAAGTGTTTCAATTAATTACTCAAGTAAACATGTAATAAGTTACATTCTTCCTCCAATTAAATAATAATTCTAGTGTGCATGTTTCAACTTTTGTTTAAGAAAAGAACAAATATTAACTCTTTTATGTAAACAAAGTTTCTAGTTTCGATCATAAAATAAAATAAAATAAAGTTATAAATCATGAGATTCATCTTAGAATTGTTGCATGCAAGATATAATATGGACTTAAAATATAATAAATAACATTACCTTCCTTGGAGGAAAAAGCTGAGACAGAGAGATGGGAAAGTCTTTGAAAATGTTTGGGATATTCTTGGATTGATTCTCCCTCAATATTCTTGGAATTTAAAGTAAAATCTCGTTATGGCTCCTGAGAGGAAGAGAGCTCACTGGGAATTGGGTGAGAGAAAATGAATCTTTTGACACTGAAATTTTTGTGCATCGGTTGCATCGTGCAATGCAATTTACAGTATTACTTGTTTGATTAAAAAATATTACTTATTTAGTTGAAAACTATTACTATCAATTTGCTACCTTAAAAAATAATAGTATTTTTCAAGTCAAATAATATTTTTTAGGTAAACAAATAATGTATATCAGATGCACGGTGGATCCAATGTACAAAAAACTCCCCCAATATTTAATTATCAGTGTACAATTCATGTTAGTTTGCAAGAAATTTTGCATGAATTGGTAAGTTTAATTAAGTAGTGTTGATATGTCTTGAATCACACACTTCGCAGAGCTGTCACGGGGGTCTCGCTGGATGTAGCCAATTTATTGGTGAACTACGGAAATCTTGTATCTTCTTTACGTTTCCTGTTTCTTGTTTATGCTCTATAATCCTATTATGTCACAACAAACTGGTGTCAGAGCCTGGTCGTTTCGATCAGGGTATTTTCCGCACTGTTAGGGTTTTTTAGAGCCGATCAAGAATGTCTGCTTTCAACGTAAAGGTTGACAAATTCACCGGGAGAAATAGTTTTGGCTTATGGCAGATCAAGATGCGATCTCTGCTGAAGCAGCAGGGTTTGTGGGCGCCGCTATCAGGAAAACCTAAATCTGAGGATGCAGATGAAGAAGAGTGGAATACCCTAGAAGAAAAGGCCCACTCGACTATCATGCTATGTCTGTCTGACGATGTTATCATCGAGGTTGCGGATCAGGAAACTGCCGATGGTCTCTGGAAGAAGTTAGAGAGTCTCTACATGACGAAGTCTCTAACCAACAAATTGCTTCTGAAGCAACGTCTGTTTCGTTTACGCATGCAGGAAGGTACACCCCTTCGGGATCATCTAGATAAATTAAACAAAATTTTACTAGATTTGCGTAATATTGATGTTAAAGTAGAAGATGAGGACGCTGCTTTAATTCTGTTAGTATCTTTGCCTGAATTGTATGAGAATTTTGTTGAATCGTTTATTACTGGAAAAGATACTCTGTCTCTGGAAGATGTTCGATCTGCCCTCCACAGCAGAGAAGACTGTCAACAGGCAACTGGCTCGGCCATAGAAAATCAGGCATCGGGGCTGTTTGTCACGGGTAAGGGACAAAAGAAATCTGGGAAGAAAAGTGGGAAGCCGAATCAGAAAGGTTCAAAAGGTCCTAAACCCGATGACATCTGTAATTATTGTAAAGAACCAGGGCACTGGAAGAATGATTGTCCTAGGAAGAAGAGAAAACAGGAGAAGAAAGAGGGTGTCGGCGGTTCTGCAGCTGTTGCAGAAACTGATACAAATTCTGAAGATGATTTGGCCTTGGTTGCAGCTGGACAGTCACATCGTAATGATGTGTGGGTTCTTGATTCTGGGGCATCATATCATATTTGTCCTAACAGGGAGTTCTTCTCGACCTATGAGCAGATAGATGGAGGAAATGTTACCATGGCTAACAGTGCTGCCTGCAAGGTGGTTGGGATTGGCTCAGTCAGGATACGGACACATAATGGGGTATTCTGCACCTTAAATGAAGTCAGGCATGTTCCACAGATGACGAAAAATCTGATATCATTGAGTCTCCTTGACAGCAAGGGTTTCAGTTTCAAAGGTGAAGGTGGAGTTATGTATGTCTGTCAAGGTTCAAAGGTGGTTCTGACAGGCTTGAAACGTGGCACCTTATATTATCTGCGAGGTTCCACTGTGACAGGTTCTGCTGATGTTGCATCATCTGAGGTTAAGACCATGGATATGACCAGGCTGTGGCATATGAGGCTCGGTCATACGGGAGAAAGAGGGATGCAGATTTTGTCAAAGCGGGATCTTCTTTCTGGGCATAAAGTGCAGAGTCTTGAATTCTGCGAACATTGTGTTTTTGGAAAGCTTCATCGCAGCAAGTTTCCAAAGAAGGCAGTTCATCAGACCAAGGGGACTCTTGACTACATTCATATGGATTGTTGGGGTCCGTCACGTGTTGAGTCTATTGGAGGCCACAGATATTTTGTGTCTATGATTGATGACTACTCTAGGATGACTTGGGTAATTATGATGAAACACAAAAGTGAAGCTTTCAAGAAATTCAAGCAGTGGAAAGCGTTGGTAGAAAATCAGACTGGGAAGAAGATCAAACGACTGCGAACTGATAATGGCCTGGAGTTCTGTTCGTCTGAGTTCAACGAGTTCTGCAAGGATGCAGGGATTGCTCGACACCACACTATTCGACATACACCGCAGCAGAATGGTGTGGCAGAGCGCATGAATCAGACATTGCTGGAGAGAGCGAGATGCATGCTCTCGAATGCTGGTTAGGCTAGAAAGTTCTGGGCAGAAGCAGTAAACACGGCGTGCTATCTGATCAACCGTGGTCCTCACACTGGCATTGATTGCAAGACACCTTATGAGGTATGGTCTAATAAACTTGCAGATTATTCACTATTAAAGGTTTTTGGTTGAAGCTCGCCAGACAAGCATAGCGGTTGATAGAGCTAGGAGAACAGGTGTGAAGCCTCCTGTGCGGTATGGTTTTGAGGATATGGTGACTTACGCATTACAAGTCGCTGACGAGGTGGAAGAGGAAGAACCATCTGCAGGTGAACCATTCACATACAGAGAGGCTGTTTCAGGTAGTGAGTCGGCCCAATGGCTCGCTGCAATGAGAGAAGAGATGGAATCACTTGCCAAGAATGAGACTTGGGAGCTGGTCAAACGGCCTAAGGAGAGAAAGATTGTTACTTGCAAATGGATATTCAAGAAGAAGGAAGAAACCACACCTGGTGAGGGTGTGAGATACAAAGCTCGGCTAGTTGCAAGAGGGTTCACACAGAAGGAGGGGGTTGACTATAATGAGATATTCTCACCAGTGGTAAGACACACTTCCATCAGAGTGTTACTAGCAATGGTTGCACATCAAGATTTAGAACTTGAGCAACTAGATGTGAAGACAGCTTTTCTACATGGAAAGCTCGAAGACGATATCTACATGACTCAGCCAGAGGGGTTCCAGGTTCTGGGGAAGGAAGATTATGTTTGCAAGTTGATGAGGTCTTTATATGGGCTAAAGCAGTCTCCAAGGCAGTGGTATAAGAGGTTTGACAGTTACATGATCCAGTTGGGATACAACAGGAGTCCGTATGATTGTTGTGTGTATCACAACAAAGCTGATGATGGTTCCATGATCTATCTCGTCCTGTATGTGGATGATATGCTCATAGCTGCGAAGTCCAAGTCTGATATTCAAAAGTTGAAGGATCTGCTCAGTGCTGAGTTCGATATGAAGGATTTGGGTGCTGCCAAGAAAATTCTGGGTATGGAGATATATAGGGAAAGAGAGAAGAAGAAGCTTTTCTTGTCACAGAAGAGTTACATTCAGAAGATCTTGTCTAGATTTGGCATGTCTACCGCCAAGCCTATTGATACTCCAAGTGCTACAAATATTCATTTATCCACTGATTATGCACCGAAATCTGTAGCTGAGCAGGTGTACATGTCTCGAGTCCCATACTCTAATGCAGTAGGGAGTTTGATGTATGCTATGGTCTGCACTAGACCAGATCTTGCACATGCTGTTAGTGTTGTCAGCAGGTTCATGGGACAACCTGGAAAGGAGCATTGGCAAGCTGTGAAGAGGATTTTCCGTTATCTCAGAGGTACGTCTGATGTTGGTCTCATTTATGGAGGTGATGCTCACGTTTCTGTGACTGGTTATTCTGATTCTGACTATGCTGGAGATGTTGATAGTAGAAGATCTATGACTGGTTATGTTTTCACTCTTGGTGGTTCTGTTGTTAGTTGGAAGGCAACTCTGCAGGCTACAGTTACTTTGTCTACAACTGAAGCAGAGTATATGGCACTGACAGAAGCTGCTAAAGAGGGAGTTTGGTTGAAAGGGCTTGTAGGTGATCTTGGTCTACATCATGATCAAGTTATTGTATTCTGTGACAGTCTGAGTGAAATCTGTTTGACCAAGGATCAGGTCCATCATGAGAGGACCAAGCATATTGATGTGAGGTATCATTTACTTGCTAAACATCACAAGCTGTTAGATGCCCAAGGAGGGCAAATCTGAGGCAGAAAGGAGGAGTCTGTTCATCTGTCATTGTAATGATGCATCTGCAAGGAAGATTCAAGTCAAGGTGGAGATTTGTTGATATGTCTTGAATCACACACTTCGCAGAGCTGTCACGGGGGTCTCACTGCTGACATGTTCACCAATTTCGGTGTTTTAGGTTTTCCTCAGTACTATATATATGGTCTTTGAGATCTGTAATCTGTAACATATACCGCATAATAAAATTCGTTCTCCTCTCTGCCCGTGGATGTAGCCAATTTATTGGTGAACCACGTAAATCTTGTATCTTCTTTACGTTTCCTATTTCTTGTTTATGCTCTATAATCCTATTCTGTCACAACAAGTAGTATAAGATTTATGTGTGTGTATATATGTATATATTTCCAATTCTTTCTTATGTGCTTAAACTTTATTGTAATATTTGAATGAGATAACATTATAAAATAATTTAGAGAAATTATACTTAACTAATAAGTTGGTTTCGAATTAACTCAATTCATTCACATGCGAGACAAGTTTGGAATAAAATCACATAATAATTTAAAGTTTCAAGAACTAAAATGTCAAATTTCATGATAAAAATTTAGGAAAATGTAATAATTTAATAATCCAACCTAAAAGAGAATCGTCATTCTAAATTCAAAATTTAACTTTAAATTGAAAGAATTATATCATTAAATTCCTAGTTTTTCTTATCTTTTAAAAATATTATTAAATTAAATAAAATTAAAGATAATATTATTTTTACTTATTTAAACACGATCATTTCGAATATCTCAAGCCCTTCCTCGAAAAAAGTTTTAGCTCTCAAAATATAATATTTCACATTTTAATATAAATTAATCAATTTAAATAACATTACAATTATGCAATAAATAAATGATAAATTGTGGGGCCCGGTGTTACATGTTGAGTCTAGAAGTCACATCAACAATAGAAATAAGAACAGCTAGCACTGCAAAAAAATAAAAAAATAAAAAAAAATAAAAAAATCAGAGATAGGAGGATTGTTGGTTGATAAAATTTGCCGTCATAGATTTAAGATGAAGTATTTTACATTAAAATATTGATTGATAAAATTTGGTGAATTTTTTTCATGAAATTAAATATTAAAGTACGATGGATTATTTTATCTTTAATATTTAGTTGTTGATTTATTACCAATTAGACATTAGTGAAATATTATGTTACTTTCTATCACTATTTTATTTTTATTTTGTAGTTATTTAATAAACAATATCATTTTTATTATTTTTCATGCAATAAATATACATTGATGTTCACTTTCGAGCCCATACAACATTATACAATCATAATTATAATGGTATTTCATATATACATAATATTCTGATTATTGAATATATTTTTTTCAAGCATATTTCATTATCATATGTAACTCAGCCTCACACAATGTGTCTATTATTCACACTATAATAAACAGAATATATAGGGACACTCATTTAACATTTTTTTAAAGTGTCATTAGAAAATAATACATGTTAGACGTTTTTTAAAAAGTGTAACCTAATTTATGAAACATGGTCATATTGAAAAAAAAAAAAAAAGTTTCATATATTTGTTATTAACTTAATAAAAGTGTCATAAAACTACCGACTCTTTACATTTCTGCACCTAATTCATATAACACTTTCTATTGTGTGTCATAAAATCAATGATGCATTATATTTGTGTCACAATGTTGATGATGTTCTATGTTTTGTGTCAAGACACTTTATATTTTTTGTATTGTGTCATAAAAAATCAAGGGTTAATTGCTGAAAAATTCATGACCTTCCACGCAATTTTAATTGTAACGTGATTTTTTAAACTTACCAATATTTGTCACATTCTTTTAATTTTTTTCAATTACAACATCGATGTCTCATTCGAGCACCCAGCTGCTGAGTGAATGGTGGAGCAACACAAACTATGTCATTTAATCTAAATAAATGATAAAAAAAGTAAAAAACTAATTACCAAAATCTTTCAGTCGTAACATGACTTTAAACATGATGTGTTAAATGAACGACGTTGTTTACGATAAATAATTAATCCAAAATGAAAAGTTAATTACAAAAAAATCACAACATTTGCTCCAACTTTCACTTGCAGCATAACTATGGATAGATTTTTTTTAAATGAATGATGGTGTTTAAATGAACAACGTCGTTTGAGCGCCGAAATGAAGTGACTGTCTTGTAATTGAAAGAATCCGCCAAACATTGATATATGAAAAAGTCATGTTGTTGATAAACATTTGTTTTACATGCAATTTAGAGATATTATGCATAGTTTTAGGGAATTGCATATGCTTAAATGACGAGTTTGTAATGATTTTGTTATATTTTGTTACGTCACGGGTTTGTTGAAGTTTTGATAGAAAAATCGACATCTGAGGTCGCACGGACCACGCCACAAGAAGCACGAACCGTACATGTAAATAGAACAAGCAGATTTTGGCTAGTCGAAGCAGAGACCATGCACATAGGAGTACGGACCATGCGAGCAAACAAAACGATCCATGTTTCGGGCAAGAGAAGCACAGACCATGCGTCCTTAAGCACGGACCGTGCTTGCTTCATTAAGCACGGACTGTGCATTAAACACGAATTGTGCATCCCTACGCATGGATTGTGCGTCAATTCATGATATGATTTTATCCTCGCCTTCCGAAGGAGATTCTCGAGGGATTTAAGCCCTGAACAACCATTATTAAAATAGTAACATGAGAATGAGAAAGAATATCAGTTTGGAGAGTTAGAAACGAATACTCGAAGAAGGAATGAGCAACTAAGTCATTAGAGAAAAGAGAGAACGAAGAATCATTGGGCTAGTCTTAGTTTGTATGTTTTCTCATTTATATTGATTTTAGTTTTAATTGTCAATTCATTTTCTATAGATTGTGAGTTGATGATACGTAGCTAGTTGATTAGTGATTCTAGGGTGTGTACAATTATGGATTCATATGATTATTTATGATATTGTTCATTTCTTTAGTCGTTTATGCTTCATTGGTATGATTATCTTAAGGAATCGTGTGGCCAACAATTACATATGTGTAGTTAATTTGTTATGACCCGAGGGGGGTAAATTGATTAACGAATTAAGAATGCATAACACGAACTAGCTAGATCGAAAGATTGGTAGGTTATCTTGAGGAGAATAAATCCTAGGAACTATTGCGATTTAGACAACATCTCAAAAATTATCAGTGAAGTATAATGCACATTTAGATCTAACTAGAGAGAGAGAGAGAGAGAGAGAGAGTGTTAAGATATATTAACGATTCTTCTTCAAATATATAGGAATTAAATATAGTTTAATTCATTAGAGGAAGTCATATGAACCATAAGAGTATATATCTCTAGAATTCATTAAACCTTTGAAGTTTCATCATTGTTTGAATTTGAATTGTGTTATTGATTTCTAGCTTTTGCTTTATTCTTTTTAATTAAATTTTACCCTTCAAAGTTTGAATATTTTGATAAAGTAGGATATTAAAAACGAGTACTTAGTTGGAAATGATTAGACAATCCGTATGGGTACGATACATGTTCTCACCAATATTTTACTATAATTAACATCGTATACTTACGAATTGTTTCTAAGTGAAATAAAAAAACGAACATTTTGATTGAAAAATATACCAAAGGTCGTTATTTTTTCGAAAATTAACTCTAAAATGAATGACACATTACATCATGTTTCACGATGCAATGACACTTTAAATTTAATGTTATAGAATTAATAACATTTATAAAATATATTATTAGACAGATATATTTTATATTTTGTGTCATAAAATAAATGGCTCTTTATGACTTAGCATAATGTAGCCAATGAATTATTATAGTTTATGATATAAAATTATTAATGCTTGAATTCTTTTGTCATGTGATTCTTGTATGTTTTATAATGATGAACTTGAATTACCCATAAATCAAAAAGGGCTTAAAACCTAATTTAATTGGTGATATTAACAGACCAATGGAACACTCCGCAAATCGGAATTAAGATAACATTTTTGAGGTTTAAAGTCCTCTTCATAATCACACTATTACATAATTATGACATTTTAGAATTAAACATAATATACTACTGCTCAGTTAGGAGAGACTCAAATACAACATATGGATTTCGAACGCCACGTCATGCAAATTTCTGGAAAGCTTTTCAACCAACAGAAAATGGGCCATCACCATTATTTCACCATCTTTTTCGTTCCAAAGTCTGCCTCATGTTTATTTATTTTTATTTTTTATATAATAATTTTACAATATACTTATACATAGAAAGGGTTGTTATGTTGTATATACGATAACACAATAAGTATATCTTGTTGATATGTTAATTCATTGATATATGAACATATGCTCGAGGACGTGAGGTCGATGTATATATATTGATACAGACGCACACCATGTTTGTGGATAGAAATGATGATAACAGCAAAGCTAGAGATGGTGATGCAGTTGCTGATGCCAAGAAAATTCTCTTATTACAGTGCAAACATTAACATCACCCAGCTCAAAAGAATGGAGCCCATTGTGCATGGTCCCCCCCAACTGCTAATTCATTTCCTTTTTTGTTTTTTCAGTCTTTTATAACCACGTATTTTGATTTAACAATAAGAGCCTCATATAGATTGACATGGAGCCATATCAAATACATAATTTTCAATGTATGATTTTTTAGGAATTTTTTTTTTTTTTTTTTTTGATAAATCAAACTATAATGTTTATTTTAATATTAAATAATATCATACCAATATAAAAAATTAGTAATATGAATAGAGTGTAGAATTAAAAGTGAAAAGACAGAAGGGTGATATATGTATAAGAATCTGATTCAATGGATGTAGTCTTCATTCAGACTCCAGAAGATATGTAGAGTGCTCATACAACCCTGGACCCCTTTCTCTGGCTGCCGCATCCACTCCCACTTAATTTGCCCACATACTTAAATATATTCATGTTAATAGGTTCACCACAGTTGAGTTAAATAACTTTTTTTTAATTATCATTTAGGTAAAAGTTTATGTGCCTTTGAGTTATTTTTGAACAATTTTGAATTTGGACTTCGGCGTGTCAGTTTCAGGGTGAATCATGCAGATGTGGTTTATGACTTGATGGAGTTGGTTCCAGTGGTGTCCGCGACAAAATTCTTCTCGGAATAATCTAGGGGGGCATCCTCAGAGGCAGCACTAAAAGCGGGTTTGTGTTGTTATATTTACATTAGAGTTTAATGAATTCCATATCGACCCAACCCTGAAACACAAACTCGACCCAAAGAAAACTCGATCACACCATAGATTCGGAAAGAAAAAATTCATAGATTAGGACGTGTTGTTGGTTTTGTTTCTTTAGGGTGGATCCTTGTTTTATTTAAAAAGTTGGAATATTGGAATATATAAATGAGAAATGATAATAATAATAAGTGAAAATGATATGTAGAATGTGAGATTGGATAAGGCAATGAGTCATAAAGGCATTATGGGAACATTCACACCAATTGTTAAGGCTGTAATTGTAAGAATGTCGTAGCAACGTGGCTTTAGTTTGTTGACCAAAAACAAACTTAGCCTAGACACTTCCTTTCTATCCATATGGAGAAATTTCTCCATGCCTTTATGGTAGGCTTCGCAAATGACACGGGTGGGCCCCAAACTCCACCCCCCCCCCCCCCCCCCCCCCCCAAACACTCTTATCCCCAAGTTTCTGGGGATTCCTCGTTTTCCCCCTCCAAGATTAAATGGATTTTTTTTTTATTATTGTTATTATTTTAAAAATAAAAAATAAAGTACATTTATTACGTGCACAGCTCGCATTCACCAATTTTAGATTTTCCACTTAATATAGTAATACTGTTAAGTTAAATTAATAATATTTTTAATTAAATAAATAATACATTTAAATAAAACAAATAACATAGAAAAAAATAGTTTGCACAGTCCTGCGTCGATGGGTATTAAAAAATTACAAATAGTAAAATTAAAAAAAAGATATATTATAATCTTGATATCTGTGGTGGATAAGCAAATTGTGTAGCATGTAAGGAGTAGTGTAGAATAAATGCCCTTTTTGTCCAGGCCATTAGTTTGGGGCACGATCAGTGTAACTGGATTTGACAGTCGTGGATAACTCCTAAAGTTGCTTACTACTCAAACTTGTTCTCTTTTGCTTTATTTGACTTCGATGCCCCACTCTTTTTTTTTTTTTTTTTTTTTTTTTTTTTTTTTTATCTCATTTAATTTTGCCGAGTTTTTTACTCTTACAAAGGAAAAAATAAGAATGTTTGTTTATTTTTTTTTTGTACTAAAATTATTGATTTAAGAAATGTAACAGATGAAATAAGAATGTGGTTGAATATGAAAAAAAAGTGATGAATATTATTGTAAATATATATATATATATAATCAAAATTTGTTATTTTCTTTATACGTGAGAAAATAAATAGTAAAATGATGATGTAAGTAGATAGAAAAAGATAATAATTTAATTTTTTTCAAGTGATGTAAGTAGATAGAAAATAAATAGTAAAATGATTTGAAGCTTTTATACAAAAAATAATAATAAATTCTCATACACATCATTTTATAATCTTAAGTTGCAAAGAAAAGAAAAGTTTCTAAAATAGTCCGACAGTTCAATTCGGAAACTCACCGTTAATATGGTGTGGATGCATCCATATAATAAGAATTAGGAATGACAATTGGTTCCGTCCCGTAATTGAGTCATTCAGCCCTATTTCATTTAGAAGGTTTTGTTTGGTGATCTGCAGCGGAGCGGAACAAAATTGGGTATGTCTTTTAACTTGCCCTGTTCTGACCAGCCCTGTTTCATTTGGAAGAATTTGATTTGCGATCTGCAATGGAGTGGAATAAGTTTGGGCATCTCTTTTGTCCTGACCAGACCCATTTTAACCCGTTCTATATTAATTTTATAATAATATAAACATAATAAGATACAATATCATGTTGTATTAAAAAAATTAATTGATTTCAACATCCTTTAAAGATGGTTATAAATGTATAAACATACTTTCAATATTATTTATTAATTTTTATTTAAAATATTTATTTATATTAAAATTATACTAATATTATTATGTATTATTATTACAATAATAATAAGAAATTAAGTGAAATTCCTGGGCCCCAATAAAAAATGGAGCATCTCTGAATCTTCAAATATTCGGTCCGATTTGCCACAATCTGCCCCCTTCTTATCCCTAACCAGACTCAACGTTGAACCACTGAAAATCAAACCTAATCAGTGAAATAGGAAAGCGCAAAGCTGGAGGAACTGGTTTATCTTTACAACAGAAAAAACGTATTAATAAACAAATACATAAAATAGAATGGTATTTTAGAGGTAGAAAAGGCAAGAGATATCTTTATTCTTCATCCACGATCGATTTCTTCGTTGTATTTCTTTCAAGGGTGAGTCCCTTGTATACATTAAATGTATCGTGCACTTATCTATATTATTATTTTTTAATTAAAAAATAATATTTATTTACTTAAAAAATATAACTATTTTTTAAAAATAAAAATCAACAATAATACTTTACATCAAATTGCACAATGCATCCAATTTACACAACTTTTTACATTATTTCATATAAACATATAGTATATGAAAGATGAGATCTCACACTGTTTTTACGTTCACAAAAAACAAATATGCAACTCAGCAAATATATATATGAAGAGGGTGACATATATATGTGTAGAATCGTGTAAATTTCAAAATAGGCACGTGAGATAGTGTGAATTCTTCTTTAACCACTTTTTTATTTTATTTTTTAAAATTTCTTTCTTCTATTTCATATTTAATTACATTTTCAGTTTTAAATAAGAATAATTTAAGATGAATTTAGTAAGCTCATCAGCTTTAGTACATCCAATAAATAATACATAAACTAAATTTTTACATTTTTATGTTTTCGCAGGTCAATTTTGATATATTTTAGTTTTTAAAATATTTTTATTTAAATAGAATTTTAATAATCTTTGGAAGGATAATTTATATAAAAATAACAAGATCAGGGTCTTATAATTTATTTATATTAAAGAGTAGTAAGGAAAAGAATTGATGGTGACAAAGTGTGTTAATGATGAATGGGGTGTACGGTTTGTTTTTGCAATTTAGAGTAAATTAGAAAATAGGAAGGGTTGAGGTATAAAAAGTGAAAGGACAGGACAAGATAAAAAGGGTGCTAATGATAGATTAAGCAATGGTCGCAACTTTAATAATGGTCAAATATTGGTAGAGGGAGCATCATTACTACTATGTATTGTGCACGCGTGATTTGACCTTAAACCTTTTCAATGGACCTTTTGTTCATACACCTCTCTCTCTCTCTCTCAACCTAATAATATAATCTTTAGGAAAATTACATCTGCCCCTCCAATAAAATGTAGCTTAATAAGTTTTTCAAAATTTTCCAATATTGTACTCTTTTTTTTTTTATCTTCCACTAAGACTTCTTTAAAAGTGGTTGTTGTTTTTTCATTGATGCAATCCATTTATTGAATTTCAAAGATTTGAACACTTATGATTATATCATTGTTTATCATTAGATTATCTATTGAATCAATGATTTTCATCGATGGAACTAGTAAAGGTGGAATATCTTGATTGTTTCTTGAGATTAGTTTGGTGTAATGAGTTATGAGAATTGAATGATTCTTATTATTCACTAAAGACAAATATATATTTAATGACAAAGTTTTGGAGGACAAGAATCAAAGAATTAAATACAATATATTCACAAAAGAATAAAATAGATATTCTACATATTTTTTTCTATTAGATGGATATTCTAAATATTTCTTTCCTAATAGATGTATATTCTAAATATTTCTCTACTAATAAAAGAACCTAAATATTTCTTTTCTAAAATATGGATCTTCTAAAATATTTTTTCCTAGTAGGCCCCTCAAGATAGTGGACCATCGGTAACACCTATCTTGACCATCAAAACACGAAGGCGTTTTCCCAAAAGTGACTCGTGAGTGCATGGGCAAGTTGATCAGTCGAAGATACATGCATAACACGGAGTAGATTAGTCTGAACAAGATCACGAACAAAGTGGTAATCAATCGAGATATGCTTCATCCAAGAATGGAAAATCGGATTGGAGCAAAGATAGGTGGCGCTAATATTGTCACTATAGATTACCGACATTGGAGTAGTCGAGATTTGTCACTATAGATCACCGATATTGGAGTAGTCGAGATTTGCGTCTCAGAAAGAAGAGAAGAAATCCATTGAGCTTCAGTAGCAGCAGAGTCAATGGCACAATACTCAACTTCAGTGGAGGAGCAAGCAACAAACCGTGGCTTCTTGGAACTCTAATAGATCAAGTTCGTACCCAAGAAAAGAACATAAGAATATGCTGAGGTCCGATCATCACAGTTGCCTCCCAATCAGCATCAGAGAAACAATGCAAGTTGAGAAAGGGATGGCGACGAAGAGTAAGCCCACGGTCACGTGTACCATTTAAGTCTCGAAGAATACGTTTGGCCATAGTCCAATGAATATCTGATGGAGAGTGTATAATCTGGGAGAGCTTATTGACTACAAAAGCAATATTTGAACGAGTCAGGAGAAGATATTACAAGGCCCCCATGACTTGACGGTAGAGAAAACCCTCGGCCGGTGATGCAGAATTATGAGCCAAGAGAGAAGTACCAACGACAAGGGGAGTAGAGACCGGCTTGAAGTCAACCATTTGGTGATGAGCCAAGAGATCAATAATGTACTTCCTCTGAGATAGAAAACAAGAGTCACCACGCATAAATACTTCAACACCCAAAAAGTAGGACAAATGGCCGAAATCCTTGATAGAGAAGCGAGCTCCCGAGGTCAAAATCACATGCGACACAAAAGCAGAGTCACTGCCAGTGATAACCAGATCATCAACATAAATGAGGCAATATTCAAAGATGCCATCCTGGGAGCAGACAAAGAGAGACTTTTCGGACTTAGTAACTTGAAAGCCAAAATCAATCAAAAAACTATGAAGAGTTATGTACCAAGCGCATGATGCTTGCTTAAGCCCATAGATTGATTTCTTCAATCGACATATATGAGATGGGTAGTTCGGATCAACAAAATCAGGTGGTTGAGACATAAAAACCTCTTCAACAAGATGCCCCTGGAGAAAGGCATTATTGACATCAAGTTGACGCAGAGGCCAACCGCGGGAGACGACCAAACTAAAAAAAAATCGAATGATTGCTAGTTTAACCACATGACTAAATGTATCGAAGAAATCCACACCAGGGCGTCGATGAAGCCCTTTGGCCACCAATCAAGCCTTGTATTTCTCCACAAAACCATCAGGATGACACTTAATTCGAAACACTTACTTGCAACCCACCATATTATTATTAGAAGTAGCAAGAATAAGGTCCCGAGTGCTATTCCGAAGTAAAGCATCGGACATAGCAGACCACCAATGAGCATTAGAAAGAGTTTGAGTCACATATGTAGGTTCAACATCTACAAAAGAAGTGGAGGATACTAAACAATATTTGTTGTTATGTTTACAAATATAGTTTTCACCACGAGCTTGCATGGGGTGAGTGTTGGCTAAGAAAAGTAATTAAAGAAATAGCAAATGACAACTTGTGTAGGGGACAACTAAGTACCATGAGAAACTACTAATTGACTGAAAAATTTACTTGATGGATGATCTAACCTAGAATGCCACAACGAAACACTTGATGTAGAAATAGAAAGAGCCGAAGCATCCACATGAGATGGTCAGATGTAGACGTCATTTTATGTAGGCCGCAAAGTAGATGTGCCCCCATCCGATGGTTCTTCACCTGAAAATCAGCCCTAGAAAAAAATAACATCTACATCATTTGGCAGACACAAATGGGAGACAAAAATCAAGTTCTTCTTCATGGCAGGCACACATAAAGCATTGATAAGAGGTAACAAATTAATAAGGGACAGCTGAAGATGACCAATGCGAGAAATATGTAGACCGTTATCTTTGCCAACCACACCATCGTCTCCATCATAAGGAGAAGGAAATGATAGGTTGGCAAGATCACGGGTCACAAGATGGGATGCCCTTGAGTCCAATATACATTCATTTGGAGAGGGAGAGTAGTTGGCCATATGCATGGCTGGAAAAGCATATGTCGAATGCATGTTAGAAGTCTGTGGGGATGCCACAAAATAGATTAAAACTACGGGCTACAATTGGCAGTACAACCTGTTTCACAACATAATTAACATTTGCCAAGATAGGGTTTGCAGCTACCAAATGAATGGGGCGAGAGATAGGATTGGCTTTGAGATCGTTATAGGGAGAGAGTAAATCTCTTAAGTCTTTGATACCATATAATGAGTTATGAGAATTGAATGATTTTTATTATGCACCAAAGAAATATATATATATATATATATATATATGCAATGACAAAATCTTGGAGGACAAGAATCAAAGAATTAAATACAAAATATTCACAAAAGAATAAATAGGTATTCTAAATATTTCTTTCCTAATAGATAAATATTCTAAATATTCTCTCCTAATATATGAATATTCTGAATATTTCTCTCTTAATAGATGTATCTAAATATTTATTTCCTAATAGATGGATCTTTAAAATATTTCTTCCTAATATTTGGTCCCCAACAATCCAAGGACTTCCTTCTTGCAAATTAATATTGAACCATCCCCAAGTTGGAGAATGATTCGGCCGACTCTTGTAAATCAGATAGATCGGCTCTTGATATCTCTATTTTTCTTATTATAAGATATCAATAATTAAATCATCACATGTCTTTACCTTTGAAATTTTCGTCGTCTTACCATTATGATGGAGAAGTGATTATCTTCTTAAAATAGTACTAAACCGCTCCTTATTGTATTCAGGGGTTCTAAAAATCTTGCTTTATCTTCTTTTATAGATCTTGTTGTGACAGAATAGGATTATATATAGCTAAACAAGAAAAGAAAAGAAGACACAGATTTACGTGGTTCACCAAAAATGGCTACATCCATGGGCAGAGAGGAGAACGAATTTTATTATGCGGCTAGGTTACAGATTACATATCTCAAGGACCATTTATATGGTATTGAGAGAAAAACACCAAAATTGGCTTTAAACCCAAAATTGCATACCGTTGGGCGAGACCCCCGTACAGCTCGGCGAAGCGAGAGATTCAAGACATATTAACAACTCCACCTTGACTTGAATCTTCCTTATAGATGCATCATTTCAATGCCAGATGAACAGACTCCTCCTTTCTGCCTCAGATTTGCCCTCCTTGGGCAATTAACAACTTGTGACGTTTAGAAAGTCCAAACAATGTCAAAACTGGCTTGGTGAATGTGTCAGCAGGATTATCAGCGGTACCTACTTTCATCACCTTAATTCCTCAAAAAATGATACCTCACATCAATATGTTTGGTCCTCTCATGATGGACCTGATCCTTAGTCAAATAGATTACACTCGGACTGTCACAAAACACAATAACTTGATCATGATGTAGACCAAGATCACCTACAAACCCTTTCAACCAAATTCCCTCTTTAGCAGCTTATGTCAGTGCCATATACTCTGCTTCAGTTGTAGACAAAGTAACTGTAGCCTGCAGAGTTGCCTTCCAACCAACAACAAAACCACCAAGAGTGAAGACATAACCAGTCATAGATCTTCTACTATCAACATCTCCAGCATAGTCAGAATCAGAATAACCAGTCACAGAACTGTGAGCATCATCTCCATAAATGAGACGAACATCAGACGTACCTTTGAGATAACGGAAAATCCTCTTCACAGCTTGCCAATGCTCCTTTCCAGGCCGTCCCATGAACCTGCTAACAACACTAACAGCATGTGCAAGATCTGGTCTAGTGCATACCATAGCATACATCAAACTCCCTACTGCATTAGAGTATGGGACTCGAGACATGTACACCTACTTAGCTACATATTTTGGTGCATAATCAGCGGATAAATGAATATTTGTAGCACTTGGAGTATCAATAGGCTTGGCAGTAGACATGCCAAATCTAGACAAGATCTTCTGAATGTAACTCTTCTGTGATAAGAAATGCTTTTTCTTTTCTCTATCCCTATATATCTCCATGCCCAGAATTTTCTTGACAGCACCCAAATCCTTCATTTCGAACTCAGCATTGAGCAGATCCTTCAACTTCTGAATATTAGACTTGGACTTCGCAGCTATGAGCATATCATCCATATACAGGATGAGATAGATCATGGAACCATCATCAGCTTTATTATGATACACACATCAATCATACGGACTCCTATTGTATCCCAACTGGATCATGTAACTGTCAACCCTCTTATACCACTGCCTTGGGGACTGCTTTAGCCTATATAAGGACCTCTTCAGCTTGCAAACATAATCTTCCTTCCCCAGAACCTGGAACCCCTCTGGCTGAGTCATATAGATATCGTCTTCGAGCATTCCATGTAGAAAAGTTGTCTTCACATCCAGTTGCTCAAGTTCTAAATCCTGGTGTGCAACCATTGCTAGTAACACTCTAATGGAAGTGTGTTTGACCACTGGTGAGAATATCTAATTATAGTCAACCCCCCCTTCTGTGTGAACCCTCTTGCAACTAGCCTAGTTTTGTATCTCATACTCTCACCAGGTATAGTTAGTAACAATCTTCATTCCCTTACGCCGTTTGACCAGCTCCCAAGTCAGATTCTTGACGAAAGATTCCATCTCTTCTCTTATTGCACCGAGCCATTGAGCCGACTCACTACCTGAAACAACCTCTCTGTATGTGAATGGTTCACCTGCAGATGGTTCTTCCTCTTCCACCTCGTCAGCGACTTGTAATGCATAAATCACCATATCCAAAATCGTGCCGCACAGGAGGCTTCACGCCTGTTCTCCTAGCTCTATCAACAGATATGCTTGTCTGGTGAGCTTCTAGATAAACATCTGAACATGTACTTTCAGCAGTAGTATGTTAATCTTCTCCACCTTGGAGTTGTGATTCACTCTCATCGAGAATGACTTGCAGCTCCACCTGTTTATCAACACTACTACAATTTTCTGCACCAATGGACTACACAGCGGGGTTAAGCATATAATTCTCATAAAAAAATCACGCTCTTGCTGAATATAACTCTATCCTCTGAAGGTGACCAGATTTTATATCCCTTAACTCCATCCCCAAAACCAACAAATATACCCTTCTTAGCTCTTGGCTCTAATTTACCCTCACTAACATGATAGTAAACAGTACAACCAAAAACCTTCAACATTGAATAATCTGCAAGTTTATTAGACCATACCTCGTAAGGTGTCTTGCAATCAATGCCAGTGTGAGGACCACGGTTGATCAGATAGCACGTCGTGTTTACTGCTTCTGCCCAGAACTTTCGAGCCAAAACAGCATTTGAGAGCATGCATCTCGCTCTCTCCAGCAATGTCTTATTCATGCGCTCTGCCACACCATTCTGTTGTGGTGTATGTCGAATAGTGCGGTGTTGAGCAATCCCTGCATCCTTACAGAACTCGTTGAACTCAGACGAACAGAACTCTAGGCCATTATCCATTCGCAATCGCTTGACCTTCTTCCCGGTCTGATTTTCTACCAATGCCTTCCACTGCTTGAAACTCTTGAAAGCTTCACTTTTGTGTTTCATCATAATTACCCAAGTCATCCTTGAGTAGTCATCAATCATAGACACAAAATATATGTGGCCTCCAATAGACTCAACACGTGACGGACCCCAACAATCCATATGAATGTAGTCAAGAGTCCCCTTGGTCTGATGAAAGGCCTTGTTTGGGAACTTGCGGCGATGAAGCTTCCCAAACACACAATGTTCGCAGGATTCAAGACTTTACACTTTATGCCCAAAAAGAAGATCTCGTTTTGACAAAATCTGCATCCCCTTTTCTCCCATATAATCGAGCCTCATATGCCACAACCTGGTCATATCCATGGTCTGAACCTCGGATGATGCAACATCAGCAGAACCTGTCACAGTGGAACCTCGCAGATATTATAAGGCACCACGTTTCAAGCATGTCAGAAACACCTTTGAACCTTGACAGATATACATAACTCCACCTTCATCTTTGAAACTGAAACCCCTGCTGTCAAGGAGACTCAATGATATCAGATTCTTCATCATCTGTGGAACATGCCTGACTTCATTCAAGGTGCAGAATACCCCATCATGTGTCCGTATCCTAACTGAGCCAATTCCAACCACCTTGCAGACAGCACTGTTGGCCATGGAAACATTTTCTCCATCTATCTGCTCATAGGTCGAGAAGAACTCCCTGTTAGGACAAATATGGTATGATGCCCCAGAATCAAGTACCCACACATCATTACAATGTGACTATCCAATTGCAACCAAAGCCAGATATTCATTAGAATTCGTATCAGTTTCTGCCACAGCTGTAGAACCGCCGACACCCTCTTTCTTCTCATGATTGCTCTTCTTCCTAGGACAATCATTTTTCCAGTGCCCTGCTTCTTTACAGTAATTGCAGATGTCTTCGAGTTTAGGACCTTTTGAACCTTTCTGATTCGACTTCCCAGTTTTCTTCCCAGATTTCTTTTGTCCCTTACCCGTGATAAACAGCCCCAATGCCTGATTTTATGTGGCCGAGCCAGTTGCCTGTTGACGGTCTTCTCTGCTGTGGAGGGCAGATCTAACATCTTCCAGAGACAGAGTATCTTTCCCAGTAATAAACGATTCAACAAAATTCTCATACGATTCAGGCAAAGATACTAACAGAATTAAAGCACTCATCTTCTACTTTAACATCAATATTACGCAAATCTAGTAAAATTTTGTTTAATTTGTCTAGATGATCCCGAAGGGGTGTACCTTCCTGCATGCGTAAACGTTACAGACGTTGCTTCAGAAGTAACTTGTTGGTTAGAGACTCCGTCATGTAGAGACTTTCTAACTTCTTCCAGAGACAATCGACAGTTTCCTGATCAGCAACCTCGATGATAACATCGTCAAACAGACATAGCATGATAGTCGAGTGGGCCTTTACTTCTCGGGTATTCCATTCTTCTTCATCTACATCCTCAGATTTTGATTATCCTAATAGTGGCGCCCACAAACCCTGCTGCTTCAGCAGAGATTGCATCTTGATCTGCCATAGGCCAAAACTATTTCTCCCGGTGAATTTGTCAATCTTTACGTTGAAAGCAGACATTCTCAATCGGCTCAAAAAACCCTAACAGTGCGGAAATACCCTGATCGAAACGACTGTGCTCTGATACCAGTTTGTTGTGACATAATAGGATTATATATAGCCGTACACAAGAAAAGTAAAGAAGACACTGATTTACGTGGTTCACCAAAAATGACTACATCCACGGGCAGAGAAGAGAACGGATTTTATTATGCGGCTAGGTTACATATTACATATCTCAAGGACCATTAATAGTACTGAGAGAAAATACCAAAATTGGCTTTAGGCCCAAAACTGCATATCGTTGGGCGAGACCCCGTACAGCTCGGCGAAGCGGAAAATTCAAGACATATTAACAGATCTAAAATTCCTTTACTAATATCTTTAATTTCCTTATGAAGACTGTGAGGATTTTCAAAACTTTGTCCATCTGATTTTCCATGCGAAATTAGATACTATTTATTTAAGGGTAGTTTATTTTATTTATTTAATTTTTTTTTTTTTAAATTGTTAGCAGCTTATCATTATTAAGGGTAGATTAGGTTTTCATTATTTCCTTGCTTTTTATGTTCTTTTGACTAAATACAAGCCCTGGTTTTTGTCCTAAATTAAGAAGCAAAGAATATAGACTCTAGTTTTCTGTACTTTTCAAAATTGTCCGACTTTGCAAAACATCAGTTGCAACAAAAGGATTGGAGTGTTACGGAATTGTACTCTACTATTTCTGCTTTATTGGATCAGTGGTAACAGTTGGTACTGTACTCTTACTTGTTTTTATTTAAAAATATTAAATCAAGATTATTTGATATTATCTATGTCCTATTAACTGAAAAGTAAATCTAACAAATTACTATAATATCTAATTTAAGCTTCTCACAAAAAGTAATCAAATTTATTATAAATGCAATCACAAATCTAGATGAATATCATTTTTCAAATATAAATCATCGGTTCATTAATCACAAATACTCATATTTCGACAAATATAATAGATTGTACTCCTTTCATATAATTACCAGTTATCAAATCTAATAATTATATACTATGAATTCCTATGATTTTGAATTGAATATTAATCTCTCAATCCTAATTCAACTAATCAAAATATGCATAATTGAGATCACTAATCATTACAAGAAAAGTAAAAAGAATCATAAGTAGAATTGGAAAACATCATAACTTACTCATAATAATATTATAAATCTATAAACTATGCTGCTTTCATATCTCGGAATGCATAAGAATTAGCTGCACATGACTATTATGAAAATAACAAAAATATTAGAAAAAGTCGTGGTACTAATTCAAAAGAATAAAAGAAATAATAAAAGTTAAATCGATCAAACTTTTTAGTCTGGATCTTCCCATCATTCTTGCTTCTTACTCTTTTTCTACTTTTGTTTTCTTCATATTTATGTTTTCTACCCGTTTATTAAGTTTGTGAGTCCCTATTTACATATGTTGAAGTCTCACTCTTCTTTTTCGAATCAAACTCTTGTATAGAGTTAAATCAAAGATAACTTTCAACTCACCATCACGGCCCGTGTTATGTAACACGGTCCACCATACCAGTCAAAACACTTTAAGTTTTGCAAAGCCTCACACCAACATGACCCCTGCTAAATAAGACTGCCGGCTGTTGGACATAATCTTCGGATTTTTCATCTCTTCCTGCACCTATAGAAACAAATTATGTTGAACATCAATACAACATAGTCGGTGTTAACTTCAAACTTCCCCTTTTAACTCGCTGACGCCTTTTTGAGTGGTGTAATTCACCAAAATCTATCATATTGGTGAATGAAGATTACATATACTTTACACAAAATCATACCGGTTAAAAAACACCATTTAGGGTTCTTCTTTGAATCTTTTGTACTGAAATAGTACCACATTTCCTCTCAAATGTAGGGATGTCAATTTTATCCGTAGGGTAGGGTTACCCACGGTAATCGTGCAGGGTAGGGTATAAGAGTTTGGATAACGGGTAGGGTATTACATATACCCGCCAAAAATAATTTTAGGGTAAGGTAGGGAATGGGTTTAACAATTTACCCGTGTACCCCGACCCGTATACCCGATATATATACACACATATATATTATAAAATTATATATAATAAAAATAATATTAATTATTTAAAAAAGCAGTATTTAATTATTTTAATTATTTTTATATTTTAAACATTCTAATTTGAATCAAGTGATCGGTGATCAAATAAATATTATATTTTGGATGTTATTGTTATTACTTTATATCATGATGATTTTTGTTCATGTTTAGTAATATTGTATTTTGTTGATTTGTAATTGTGGAGGAAGTCAATAAAATGCACTTTTATTCAAAAACAAATATGAATTTATGCAAGGCAGGTGGGCAACGCAATTTAATTTTATCCATGTAACATAACATATAAATGAGTATTCCGTTTATCCACGGGTATCCGTATACCCGTCGAGTATTACCATATCCTACCCGAAACAAATAAATAGATAATAAGGTAGGATAATGATAGAGCATTTTGTATTAGTTTAGAACATGAAGGAGGCATTTTCGTATCCTACCCTACCCATTTATATCCCTAGTGTTAACTATTCTAAAATAATAATAGCATTTAATATTATTAAATATAACTTAAATACGTATGTACTTCAATATTAGAATAAGAAAGAAAGAAATAAATAATGTATAGAAGTTAAAGACTTCTTTAAAGTGGGTTCTACTTGATTACAGCTCGGGTCTTCAATTCAAGACAACCTCAAAATATTCTGGACAATTCAGTTCGAGAAAAGATAAATGGGCAACGTATAATTTGTGTTTTTTTTTTTTTTTTTTTTTGTCTTTTTTCTGTAATCTCCAATTCCTGTGATCGCACTTGCAATAAAATCCTATGTGATGGTATAATTCTTACAGAACAAATTTTCTAAAGATGATCTTTAGTAGTGGGCTACGATTTGTAAAATTGAATTGGCTAATGGACCAAGTTAGAATTTGAAGTGGGCCAGAAAAATGGGGAATGTGGGGGCTCTTTTGGGTTTGGGCTAATTATTTAATGGGCTATTTGTTTCGGTTGGCCCATTTCTAATAATTAATCAAACATGTTATTTTATTTAAAAGTACAATTATTTTTAAAACAAAATTGTATGCCTTATAAAATATAAATTAATAAGCATACTATGTTGTTGTACATATCTTCATGTTTATGACGTGGTTGTTAATATTTGTATTAATTACCATATATATATATATAATATGTTTAGCAAAAAGTAATAATTTTGGATAAATAGTAAACTTTTGTAATTGGAAATGAACAATCTACCCTAGATATTTCTTTTTAAATTTTGAATATAATAATTATTATATATATTTTTGCTATTCACGTTAATTTTAATTATTAATTACACGTCAATAAATTATATAATAAACTTACCAAGTAATAAATATTAACTACTAATTGTCAATCTTAGTGAATAAAAAACTACATACCAAAATTAGGAGCTTATTTAACATAAAATAAATGATCAATATTAATATAAATTAATGTATACATATATAATATTAAATTAACATAGTTTTATATGAAGAATGACATGGAAATTAAGGATGGTAGGTAACTTTATTAATTTTTTATTGGACGCTTTAATTTTGTATTATTTGATATATTTTGTGATTCTATTAGTAATATAAGTAAATAATATTTGATAATAAATTCTGCCAAATATCAATGATGATATTTATTAAGAAAATCGGTACAAGAGCAAATAACATTTTTATTTTCTATTATAAAGTAACATTGTATCATTAATTAAATAAAAAATGAAAAAAAGATAATAGTTAAAACTGTATTTGATTACACTCCACTAAATTAAAATGACGAATTGAGAATAGATTCTGAAAGATTACACATATGTTCCATGAGGATCATAAAGGAGGCTAAACATAGCTTGACCGTTCCACTTACCACTGCCACATCATCAAACAAAGTAACACATTATATATATATATATATAGTGAAAATTTACGAGAATTGTAAGCAGTTATATATATGAGAGTCAAATAATTATGTTATACTATAAGTACATTAGTAGATGCCAGTTAAATTGCTATTCTATATTATGAACATATTAGTAGATTAATATGTTCACAACGTACTTGCCTTAAAATTAAAAAAATTAAATAAACAACATAATTTGATTTGAACGGTTATTTTCTGACTTGGACCAATTTTGGTGGAACATTTTTCGTGCACGTGTGAATCGTTATTGTTGGAGTTGGGGCTTATACAATAAGATCAATTAACCCAAAAAATAAGGTGTTAAATAAGTCATCTGTTTCAAAAATTAGTTATATCTATATATTAATTAATATAACATTTGAACCATCAATAAAAAAACAAATTTCGTTAAAATTATTTTTTATTTGAGATTTTTAACTAAAAATATATAATATAATGAGTTCGTGATTGTTTCAGATTTTGAAAAAAGAAAAAAATCAAAATTTTAAAACATGATTAATTTTTTTTATAATCTTTAATTTTATAATCATATTGCATATTTTAAATATAAATAGAAATAGTGTCGTGAACTGTAAAGATGGACATATGTGTCGTAAATATTAACATGAATCTCCATAACTTAGGTTATGAACTATTTAAAAGGATATCCTGTACACAAAGATTAGGACGAAAGTGTAATTATTAGCACATGAAACATGTGGAGTGCGACATTTCACGTGTAACAAATATAATTGCGATACGTCTGTCAATTGCACCACGTGCATTGCTGCGCCTGATTCATACAGATTGCTTCTCACTAATCCACGTCCCACCCTTTTTACTGTTACTAATGTTAGTATTACTCCCAGCCTTTTTACTGTTACTAATGTTATTTCACGCGAGCCGCTAATAAATATATTTTATTATATTAATAATATATTATAAAATTATATTATTATTATTATTATATAAAAATATAAAATATATAAATGAAATAAGAAAATATATATATATATATATATAATTATATAACAAGAGGAAGAGATAATATAAAAAGAAAATAATTCTCACATACAAAATATGAAGAAAAGATTAATAATTTTGTCTGTAAATTACACATGTTTGTAGATAATTTTTTATATAATACAAATATATATATATATATATATATATATATATTATAAAAATATTTTGATTGTATTTACTTTTTATAATTAAATTTATTTTATATTTATACAATCAAATATCAAATAGTATTTGCAATATGCAATATATATATAAGAAATTAGAAATCTTAAATTTCAATCAAATCAATTTGGTTATAGTTTCATATATGTAGTCCATTGTCATTCTTAATAAGTTTCTATAATAAATAAAAAATAAAAATTATTTAACGAAGTGAATTTTAAAATTAAAATTCAATCCAACCTACTATTATTTTCAAGGTCAATACAAACATTAAAATTAGTAAAAAAATATTAAAATGACAATAAATATATTTTTAAATAATATAATATTTTAAATTTATAAAAATATTTATTATTATTATCATTATTCTATAAAAATATAAAAAATATAATTATTATTTCTATTTGTCTCAAATTCATATAAGAATTTAATCTATTTTTTATTCAAACGTAACACATATTTCAAATAAAATTAAATAATTTAACTCATAAAAAATTAATTCATATTTTAAATATAATATTTTATTTTATTATATACAATATTGGTATCAAATTAAAAATAAAAAAAAAGATGATTAATTTGATATATCACATGTCAAAAACGAATTTGTAACAAAAATGTAATTTGACTTTTAAAATTTAGTTAAAAAAACTACTTTTTATTTACATAAAACTATTTTTTTTTAACATGTAATTTTTCTTACTATATTTTTTAAGTAAAAAATATAAAAATTTCTAGAAGTAACATGTCTTTTTAATAAGGATGTAAATGGGTAGGGTAAGATACGGATACACCTCCTCATACCATATATAAATATCCAGCCCTTACCCTACCCTATTACCTGCTTGATGTCTTGGATAGGATACAAGCAATACCCTACGGGTACCTACGGATAAACGGAATACTCGTTTATATGATATTTTACATGTGTAAAATTATCCTGCCTTGCCCTACCCTGCCCACCTTACAAAAATACACATTTTCTTTTTGAATAAAAGTGTACTTTATTGACTCTCTCAATAATCACAAATTAACAAAATATAATACTAGTAAACATGAACACAAATCAAACATTATATAAAATAATAATAATAATAATAATAATAATAACATTCAAAATATAATTTTAATGTGATCACTGATCGCTTGATTCAAATTAGGATTTTTATGATATAAAAATAATTAAAATAATTAAATAACTTATTTTTAAAATAATTAATATTATTTGTATTATATATATAAGATATATATAATTTTATATATATTTGGGACTTGAGTAGGGTATACGGGTAAAATGTTAAACTCATACTCTACCCTCACCCTAACAATGTTTGACGGGCGCAGGTAATACCCTACCCTTACCCAAAATCTTATGTCCTACCCTACCCGTTTACCCATGGGTTACCTTATTTATGGATAAAACTGACATCCCTACTTTTTAGTATATTTTTGGGGGGTTTTATTTATAATAAATACAAATTTTTAAGGTATTGACACAAGGCAGGTTCCTACTTTTCAGCATTTATACTTTTATATTAAGTAACGATTATGACCAGTGAAAGACGCCAACGTTATTTCTATCGGGTGTTATAATGATGATTTTGTTTGTTTATTTTTTATTTTTCTAAATTAAGATTGCAGTATTATGAATTCAATAAGATATGATGTAGTTGTGGTGGAAGATATATTCAATACAATGATCGAAAAAAATATCATATCATAAAATTCTAAAAACATTTGTGATAAGCTCTAGGAAACATTAAATAAGGGTTTCTAAATTTTGTAAAAGAAGATCTTGTAGAATTTTGTGAAAATTCTATGAAGTAAAAATCTCATTAATATGCTAACTAAGGTTGTGATCTTAGAGAAGTTGAAGCTATACATGGTTTTATCTTGGCTTGAAACTTGAAGATGAAGGTTTGGTGTTGCAGGGCAGTTATGAGTTGATGAATTATGTTTGGAAGTCGATCTTTAGATGGAAAATTGTAGAGTTGTGAAGCCTCAAGGTATTGTGCTTTAAAGTACTATCACGACAAAATTTCCAACAATAAGCTAAGAAAGAAACAGCCGCGCAGATAGATGGGCTGCAAATTTGGACAGTCATTTTTCTTTTCCGTAAAAATATATTTTCTGTGTAATTGCATCATCTCTCAAAATCTATATCAAGCTTGTGTTTGTTATTGTTTTTTCTTTTTCTTTTTTTAACTGTCTATTCTTCATAACAAGTTTGTGAAATTTTTACATAAACAAAAAATATATAATAAATAACAGTATGAAACTAAAGTAAATATTGAAAACAAATTTATCGATAAAAACTAAGGAAGAGTCACGTTTTCCTCACAAGCCTCTTTCAATATATAAAGTGTTGTGTGCACCATAGATACATAATGACTCTTTGTAAGAACAAGAACTCCCTCGTATTCTTGTATCAACAACATTCTTGTTTGACCATCTAGACTACTACATAATTCTGAACAAGTGACTCACTTATAATCTTTATTATAATCATTTGCTTCACGGTAGTCAATACATAGTTTCATCGACCTCACTCCTAACCAAAACACAAAAAAGAAAAAGGAAACGAAAACAAGAGCACCCCAAGCAAAGTAATTTTGGGAGCATGATTTTGGAAGTAAACAAAATCATTTGACTCGCTAATCTAGCTACCTCTCCTAAGGAGTCCAAAAATGTTTTATCAAACATGCGCCTATGTGTGGTTCTAAGTTAGTATGGACCAATTTCGGACGTTAAAATATTCAATCCTTATTTTGCTTGAATTAGGATGTAAAATTGGACTGGGTTCATATTATCACCCATTTTCTCTCTATTTTTTCATTTCCTATAACCATAACAAATCATTTAACAATCATTCAATCATTTTTAACAAAACTCATCACAATATATACAATCATTTTTTCCGCATTAATGTAACCTCTACAATAAAATCTAATCATAAACAAATTTCAAAACAAATATACAATTTACCATTCACCTTTATTTTACAATTCTAGAATTTCAAAGGCAGGATTTCCTTCTGACTACTTAAGTATATATAGACATGTTTGGAATTCAAATCTTAATGCAATTGTGATTCACTTAACCGTTAAGGTATGACTTTTTACTTAAGGTAGACCAGTTTATTTAATAGTATATTCACACAAGTAACAATACATATAAATTTAAACAATAATACTCTAAACGATAAAGGTATTCAGTATTTAGAAAATATTATTTATTTAAATAAAAAATTACTTCTTGCTCTTCTTCATATTATATCATAAGGTAAATATAAAATTTTATGGATATAATCATCTTCTTGGCCTTGTATTCACCATGTTCATTGCCTCAAATGTTGTAGGGGAGTGGATTCAAAGCTGTGGGGCTCAAATTCACTGACTCTTTTTTTTTCTCTTTTCGTTAGGTCTATAATTATTGAGATGGCTTGAAAAATGTTCCATGACAAAGCAAAGGTCAAAATTTTCCAAAAGCTTGTCACGGTCCAATGGTTTGAGCCATTAACATTAGCCTTCAAGGTGCACAGAACGTTGGTTTGAATCTCGTTGGTGTAGCAACCCATTTTTCCATTTTTTTCAGCAATTTTTGTTGCTTGGAGGGTTAGATTGACCCAACTGTACGTTACAAGTATTTTACAGAAAACTCACTCTAAATCAATAAGTTTTTTGTCATTACACCTAACTAGTTGATTACAAATTTTACACATTTTGTTTTTGTCTTTGCAGTAGTACAAACTGATTGTTTGTTGTGTTATTGTTGTTGTTCAACTAATACACATAAGATTATGAATCCCGAGTGAGAAAAAAGAAGAAAAACATGTAAGATTGATAAACATGAGTGATTTATAATGCTTGAATTGCAAAAATTGTCCATAAACTAAAATGAGATACAATAAAAGATATTTTGATACTAATATACTAATATTACAATGAGTTTGGAAAAGAGTCATTTATATCTATATAAAAGCAGTACGGTTTGGCAAATTTACAAGAATGTTATTTTTTCACCAAAATCACTTTTATATTAATAAATTCTGAATAATTCCTTTTTTTTTTTAAAGAGATTGGGATTGTGCATAAATTGTTGGTCAATCACATTTTTTACTTTTTTATTATATTTTACTTTTTCACCACAAATTTTAAACGCTTATAACTTTTACATCTCAAATCATATTTTCATGAAAAATAATCAAATATATTATTTTTTTTCCAAAATCTTTAATTTGATATCCATATTACATATATAAAAATATTTGTTTAAAATATAAAATAATTTTTAAGTTAGTTGTAATATATTTTGATATTTAAAATATTTTTGAATAAATCGTATTATTAAAACAGGATATTTTTACACAAAATAAAATTATATTAAAACATATTTTATATATTATGAATTTATATTTTAGAAAAATATATTATTATTTTAGAAAATGATTTATTTATTCCTAAAAGTTACAAAATCTCACATGATGTGATTATGAGACACAAAAACAATGTAAAATTAAATAATTAAATTACTATTAATTATAATTTATTAACTATTATATTATTACAAATATTATTTGCATCGCATGGGAGAAATACTAGTAATATGAAATAGGAAAACATTTAATGTGTCCTTGAAAATAATGAGAAATTATGGAGAAAGAGAGTAGTTAATCAATGTACGTGATTATAAAAAACCTATGTTCATCGAATAAGAGAATGATGAAGAATTCAAATGGTGACTTCACAGAAGGGTGTTGATATTAGATAAGTACATCAACCATCAACTTCCAAAATACTTTAAATAAGTTTAATCGAACAACCTCTTAATATATTAATATGAGTTTATTATGATAAAACAAACCCAACACCCAATCCTCAAAAGAAGCTACACTAACTCAGAGCTTCACAGAATTGATAAGATTGTTAATTTCAAATTCTTCCACTCACAAAACATCTGATTTTTACACATTAAAGTATGGAATAAGGGAATAAAGAGACAGAACAAAAATATTTGGACCAAAGATCATTTTTTAATCCAAAATGTAGGATATGACTGATTTGAAAAGTAGGAATTAGAATAGCCTAGCCTTGGAAGAAAACTCAATTCCTGGAACCCACCAAATATGTAAATTTTCTTAAATGAGATCAATTATAAAATTCAGAAAAAAATTGGGATGGGGTGATGTGGAACCTTCTGCAGACCTAGCTCTTCAGTAAAAGAAACGATATGCCATAAGAAAGCATAAAGTAATATTTAATTAGTGAAAGAGAAGGTGCAGAGAGACACCCCATAATATATCCTACCTTTAAATTATTACTTATTTTGTCCAAAGGGTATCAACTAGACTAACCGTACTTTATTTCCCAAATGGAAGCTATTTAAGTGGCCCCCACCCTTTTTAATTGTAGCATTTTTTTTTTTATTATTATTTTTTTTTAAATCTCTAAGAAATTTCAACAAATAAAAGACCTAAAAGGTACATAAGAAAAAAATTAAAAAATCAGAGAACTGAAAAATTAAACATTATGTTTATCTTAACACTTTCCTTAACACGCTTCTTAATTTTCTAGTAAGATATTATAGACAAAAATTTTAATATTTTTTAGTTGATTATTCAGATGAAATATTGGTATCGATTGTAAATTGAACTGTTTATAATAAATTGAATAAACAAATATTTCTTAATAAACTATATATATATATATATATATATATATGACACTCTACAATTCTTTATTTTTATGAACATTTTTTAAAAAAATTACTTCCTAAATTTTATTGTTTATTAAAAATATATTACAAATCATTCACCACCATAATGATTTATGTTTGCGAAATTCTAATTAATCAAATCTTGTACTTAGCATTTCATTTTAGATTTTTAGTTAAAAATATACAGAAAATAACAAAGTAAAACAAGTCTAGATATAGAAAACGAACAATAAAGATTTAATTAGAAATCATATCCGTGTTGTGTATATGAATCAAATAATCAAATTCCTCAAACTTTTGTAAATACAAGTACACAAGAAAATACCTTAAATTACACTTGAGAAATACAAAAAGGAACCCAATATTCAAATATAAGAGTCCGAAAAAGCCAATTAAAAAAAAAAATTAGCTGAAACTTTAGCATGAAGAAGAAGAACATAGAACTATTGGTTTGGGACGGGTCCTTTTTTTTTTTCTTTTTTTTTTTTCTTTTTTAAAATAGGAAGATCAAAATCGATGTAGGTAGGACCCTCTCCGGCAAATTTACAAAGTTTTATGACAAGTCAGGGCATTGTATATTTACAATTGTGACCCTCTAGGGGCCCCATGACCCCCCACTCTTTGATTTTTGTTCAGTCGTTGGAGTGTTGTTGTTTGTCTTTTAGCGGGAAGAAAGCGACAGATCAGATGTTGTTAGCAGCGGCGTTGGTGGATCTTGGCTGCCGTAGAAGCTCAATCAGTGCCTCTGCCTGTCGTCAATATCACACACCGCATGCCACAGTGTCGCACGCCGTTAGTCACACATAAAAAACAAATAAACAAACAACTCTCTTATCTCATCTAAACTAATAATTCCTCTTTTATTATTATTATTATTATTATTATTATTATTATTATTATTATTATTTTATTGCTTTGAATCTCATCTATTATTTTATTCCCACTCAAAAACACAAATTCATCCTCCTCATCTTTACTGTTACATTGAGGGATTCCGATAATTTTGCCCTAAATTTACAGTTTACTCTAAACTAATGTTGAATATCAAAATCGACCAATATATGTGTGTGTTAAATAAATTGTGTTTCCATAGTCGTAAGTGGTGGCAAATCAGTAGAAACCCAGGAAAAAGTCAACTGCGGTCCTTACTAAAATCAAGCCTACGTATACGCGTCCCTTTGGTATAAAGAACAAAAAAGTTGAAGAGAGAGAGAGACTTTCAAGAAACTAGAGAAAGCAACAGCCCCTGTTCTCAATCTGGTCCATTATACGCAGTTTCAGGTTGAACGTTGAATTAGTAGTTATGGTTTTAGCCATTTTCGGCTGGTCAATCACTGGCCATACACTTACAAAACCTTCATGAGCCGTTGGAATATTATATTTTATTATGTATTTTCCTCTTATATTCTATAAGAACATGCATATTAAAAATAATAAAGCACAAAAGATTCAAACAAGACACACAAATGAATAAAAACCACCCCCTATTACTTCATAAACTTCCAAATATTTCTCTCCCGTTTCTATTTCAAAAGTCAAATATATGATAAGGGTAAATTTAGAAGTTTGTTAAATATTTCTGATTGAAAGCCCCAAAGAACACTTGTTTGAGAACCAAACAAAAAATGTTGTTAGTCATTATTAAACTTAATTCATACACACTTGTGAATTTGCTGACAAATCATGTTTAGAAAGAAAGAAACCCTTTTTCTTTTTCTTTTACTAAAAAAAAGAAAAAAAGAAAAAGACCCCATTAAAACAAGAAATATCTGATTTGGAAAAACACAGAGGCAAAAAAGAGGGATATAAATAAAATGAAGTAAACTTTGAGAGGATTAGTTTAAAGATGATTATTGGTTCCTCTATAAAGAAAAGAGCATAAACTAATCCTACCTAAATCCTACTAAGCACAACCCTTTGTTATCATAAACAAATAAGTGTCAACTTTTATTAAAAATTAATGCCAACTCGTAACTTGATTCGTCCTACCGTATCACATTAACAGACTAACAACCTGTATTAATTTTTCCAATTATTAATCGCACCACATTCAATATATTTAATTAGTCCTAAGAACATTAATTGACAACCCAACAAACCTAATATTCTAATTCATCCCAAATATATGGATTATTCGTAAAAGATTTTCTACTCTGGACTTTCTTTTATTCATCTAAATGTTCTAGAGTTTAAACTTAATTTTTTCGATAATCTTAGATGAGATAGATAATTATTATGGTGTTAATAAATGATTTTTTTTTCTGAACTTTTTTACCTTTTGTTTGGCGCGACTGGTCCCGGTTTGCGACAAAGCCACCAGGGGGGGAATGGCTCCTTCGCGGGCCACCATAGTACGGTACGCCAAGCAATCCTCGCACAGCTGCAACAGTATGGCAACTGCAATCTCCTTCTGCCGCTGCGTCCCCACCTCCACTATCTCCACTAGCACCGGAATTCCGCCTTCCTCCACCACCGCCGCCCTCGCCTCCGCCACCGACACCAGTAAGCTCAGAACGAACGCCGACTTGTCCACCATGTTCGACCCCAAATCCGACATCATCTCCACCAGCGGCTTCATTATACCCGCCTGCACCGCCCTCAGCTTATTCTCTTTCACCGTGCACAGCGAGTACAGTGCCGTGCAGGCGTCTTTCTTCCCGCGAAAATTCCCGTTCTCCAGCAAATTTACCAGCGGCGGAATCGCGCCGGATCGCCCAATCGCGACTTTGTTCTCTTCGATTTGCGACAGCCTGAGGAGCGCGCAAGCAGCGTTCTCCCTCGCGGTCGGTGTTCCAACTTTCAGAGCGCGGACCAACGGCTTGATCGCGCCGGAGTAGGCGATTTCTTCCTTATTCTCGTCGCACAGCGAGAGATTCAAGATAGCCGTGACGCCGTACTCCTGGAGCTGAGGATCGTTCGACGAGATGATCGAAACAAGTGGCTTGATTGCTCCGGCTTTAGCGATTTTGATACGATTGTCAGGTTTGTTCTTGGCGAGGAGACGTATCTCCATAGCGGCCTGCTTCTGCTCATCAATATTGTCGGAATCGAGGTCGGAAACGAGCTGGGAAATAAGCTCGTCGGAGTTATCAGAGGCACAGGCAAGGAAGAGGCGGCGGCTCTGCGACGACGCCGTGGGGAATTCACCGGATCTGTCGCTGTTGCAGTCGCTAAAGGCGGAGGAGGAGCAGTCGTTGAGGCCAAGATCGCTGAACTTGCGCCCCATGTAAGTGAAGTTGGATTGAACCGAATCAGCATCCATGATTTTAGTCCGCGATCATTTCCGAAAACCGGGGAGGTGGAGTTGACTTTTTGAAGGGAGGGAGGATAATATAGGATGCAGAAACGACAGCGTATTAGAAGGGGAGAGACAGGGAGGAGGGTAGCGCAGAGAGAGAGAGAGAGGTGTGAATTCTTGTAGTGAGAGAGAAGGGAAGAATATAAACGGTGAGAGGGGGCGAGGGATTGAAGAAGGGCCACGTGGAGAGCCGTACAGAATCCCAGTCGGGACAGCACGTGTGAGGTGTCTGGCCTTTTAACGCGTGCGGAGAAGGTTCGGCGTTCGATACACCCTTTCCTTTCCTGCCTCTTCCTTGTCTTTCCATTTTACGGTTCATGGGTTTAACTACACTTCACTCATTTTCCTTTTTTCTATCCTTTACTTTTCTTTTATGCAAAAATTTATTTGCACACGACAATATAATTTAATATATTATTTATTTAACTATAAAATATTATTTGTTATTTAAAATATATTATTTTTAATTAATTATTTTAAAATATTGATATTTTATAATTAAATAAATAATATTTTAAATTATATTATACGTGTATATGATATACAAGAGACTCACTTTTTTTTTTTTTTTTTTTTTATCATTAGACTATCTCTAATCACAGACGCAAAATAATGTCCCCCTACTTTGTGTTAATCATATAATAAATTTTCACAACATTAATAATTTATTTTAATTTTTTGCCTATGGTTTATGTTTTATATAGGATTAATCACAGAAAAAATATCAATTTTTAATTACAACATAAACTTTAAAACATAAAAATATTACCTATTAATTTTTCAATATTAATATCATTATTATTAGACGCACATCTACGATACTCTCTTAAATTCACCATCTATTTAATCATTGTTGCTACCATCGTCGTTATCTATAAGTGAAAAAAGTAACAAACTTTTACTTTCATACTAAATTCACAATTAGGATAACAAAGAATGACAAACTGAATATTATAGTTGGAACGGTCTCATTAAGGTGAATCCAATGATGGCAGTGGCTTCTATAGTTTATATATTTTTTATATAATTAGCCCTAATATTTATTACCAAAGTTTGTATTTTACTATTTGTTGATGTACAAATATAATTAAGGACGATTATCCACTAAAGATAAGAGTTGTTTTGGTTGACGATAGGGTTCAAAAGACGAAACATAAAAGAAGCATTCCTGAGTCTGGCCTAGTTGTCAGAAATTTGATTAAATTAGGTCGGTAAACTAAAAAAATAGCTCAGGTTTAACTTCGGACCGTGATGTTGAGCATGCAATTGATACTGCTTCCCCCTTCAATATATAAGGCCCTGCCTGTATCCCATTACACATAAAGAATTTGAAGATACAACAACAAAATTACTCAAACAAGTTGCATGCTACCAAATTACTTTTGTTGGGGTGCTCTTGATTTCGTTTACTTTTTTATTTTATCTTTTGTTAAAGGGGTCGGGTTGATGAGGCTGTGTATTGCTAACGAGAAGTAAACAAAGTCATATTACAGAAAAGAAACCCATTGGATTGGTCACTTATTTGATCAATTAAGGTGCTAGCCGTTACACCTAGATGAAGTTCCGGTCTACATATCACCAAGGAATGTATTTCAAAAAGTGCATTCCTTACATCCCACGACACCCTCATTATGACTCATAAAAAACTTTTTCCAAATAACAGTTAAGTGAATCCCAGAACTTTGTAGTCTTGTCCTCGAGAGGGAAGCTTAAGACGCATGTGTCTGAAATTTAGTGCTACTAGTACCTATGTGCATTAAATCACCATGAACGAGACCTCTCCGTAGGTATGTTTGGCACTGTACTACAAATTATATAATATATATATACACACACACACACAACACACATAACGTAAGAAATTGAAATTCATATTAGATGAAGCCATTTGATTTAGACGCTAGGCTCGAAACTTCTTCCTTATGTCCTGTCTTAAAATTCAAATTTGAGAGAGAGAGGCCCACAATGAAGCAACGTCAGTAGAAGGGAAGTTAAAAATAAGAAAAGCAAAGCAAAGAAAGAGATTAGTGTAAAGTGGGGAAAAGAAACAAAATGAAGAAATCAAAACTGGGAGGAAAAAGAAAAAGAAAAAATAGGGAACAGCTCCATATGCAATTCAGGGGGAACCTCTTAATTATTCAGAAAAGCCAGTGCCATAAAAACAGAAAATACTTTTCACCATTAAACCTATCTAGGGCCACAATAGTTCCTGCAGTACATGATTTAATTGTTCTGAAACTCTTAAGGACAAGAAGGCAGCATACAAGAGGAACAACCAACTCCAACAGCCAAAAACAATCACATTCTCCCTCTTCTGTGAGTGGGTGTGGGGGGGGGGGGGGGGGGCTTGCTTGATTGGGGTGGGGGGGCCAACATTTTCTCAAGCAAATAGCATTGTTTTTGCTTTATTTTAACTGCTCGCTGAGGTATTATACTATGTGCAACCAGAAAGGACAAAGAAATATATAGAACCTAATCGCTCCAATTATCTTGATCAGCAGCCGCAGCCTGCCCAGTTCTCCATTCGTCCTGCATTTTTTAACCAAAAAGTAAGGTTCAAGCTGCATCCTTAATTTGTAAAGCACCAATACAAAAACATTCAGTTTCAAAAGCCTACCACTTCATCAGAAATGGGGTTGGAAGGAGACCAGACAAGAATTTGCCTGTCGTTACCACCAGTGTATAACTCCTATACGAAGGCAGATGCCAAAATACATTAGTCATTTGAAAGCATAAAATGATTCTGAATCTCTCATAACTGGCAATAGTAACATCCCGTTCCTGCTATTTATATCCACAAGAAAGGATAGCATGGGGGATCATATGGCAGTCACCCTCCATCCTTGTTTATTAAGTTGGCCATACATAGCCTAGTAATAACTGGCAAGCCGTGCAGGTAGGAAGAACATAGCATACACATTGCTGCTAAGGATAAAAAATAATTCTAATGGCACAATACTGATCAAGCAGCACGTGCTTGCATGCATGTGTGAGTGAGAGGGGGGGGGGGGAAGAACCTGATCTGATGCATTGTACCAACAGCAGTTGACATTTTCATAGTGGCCACGAAAACTCCACTTTGTTTGGCCAGACCAAATGTCAAAGACCTAAAGGATTGAGAAAATAAAACAATGCTGGTCATATAATTGAAAGGTAAAACTGACAAGTTGGGGAGAATGGACACAGTGTATACTTTCACAGTGGTCATGCATGGAACAAAAGCAAGAGTTGAATCCTGGGACACAGCCATCTGTATGGCCTTACTGCTTTGTAGACGTGTAGTTTCAAAGTTTACAAGTGTATTGCACCCAGATTCTATATCCCACAATCTCAACCTCGAATCAGACCCTGAAAATAAGAGCACAAATAACTTTAATATTCTCAACAAAAAGATGGTGAAACAAATGTCCTAACCAGAAGTCTCTTTTTAACGAATTACAAAATATTGCAGCTATAGTACAAACGGAAAACTCTGTCAGCTGTACTATATTCAACTCTAAATCATGTTCTAAACTAAACAGCATTCCAAATATATTATCATGTGAACTAATGCAAAGAAATACAAAGGGTTGGAAAAATAGCAAGATATATATCTTATCTTTTCATGTCTAAACTAATTTGAACGAACATGACAGAACAAGTACAAAAGCAATTAAGTTTATTACACCAGCATAGACGGTGGACCTCATGGAACATACCAATAATTCTTACCATCAAACAGAAAAAACTTTCTCATGTCAAATGACATACTGAAGGATGCAACAGACAAATTCAAGGCATATTATTCTTATCCCAAGTGTACTGAAACAATAACGTAGTCATGGAATCATTCCAGCGACTGTTTCAGAACAAACCAAAACACAGAGCAGATTCCATGAACCCAGGAATAATTGGGTGGGGAAACAACAAATAATGAATTTGGCTTTAATATATAGCAAATTCAACCTGCACTCAGAAGGTACATGCCATCTTCAGTCACCTTTAATCCAGTCACAACACCATAATGGCCTGTGGCACGATCATGGGTAGATAACATTCCAGGATGTGATCTCTGCTTCGCAGTTTTCATTTGACTTGACGCCCTACCAACAGCATGAGGCTTCAAAGTATTTCCATTAGCTGACTTTCTTTGAGGTGCTCGAACTTTGGAAGAAGAATTTTGGCATGTCAATGAAGATTTCTGCAGAAGGTTCGTCAAATTATGAGGATAAACATCTTGCTCTCAAGCAGGCATGTATGACCACGTGCGTTTATCTAGGTTACATAAAAGCATATATTTCATTTTTAAGTGATGTATTTTGATGACTCGGCATGCATAACACTGTACAATTGAAAGTACAAAACTTCAGAAACAAAGAAGAATACTTTTTTCTTCAGTTAAAATCGGATCCTGTATGCTATAATTAAATCTCCACATTATGAAGAAGTCCAATAGAAGAATTAATCAAATCACAGGTATATTGCATTCTCTTCCTAGATCAAAGTAATTGGATAAATTATGGCATGAAGAGCATTAAACAAAGTTAGCCAGCTGATATTAAGCAGACAATATATACATTATATCTCACATCAATTGCTAAGTAAATGAATCTAGGGAAATTGGAACCTTATTTGTTGTTGGACGCACAAGTAGAGGTGGACGTCTTCCAAACTGAGAATGAGATTGATCCAAGACACGGAAACATCCAGCTCGCCGGATGTCCCAAAAACGTATCGCACCATCACATCCTCCAGTTACCAATACCCACTCACTAGAAGTAGACCATTCCAGTGACATTACACCATCTGTTATAACAATCAAAAGGTAATTAAAAATATAAAAACAAAAATTTCCACATTTCAACACAAGCATTTCTACAAAATCCCATGCCAAACATGTAAAGTGACAAGAAAATAATTTGATTATACCACCTCAACCTTGGAGTAGTCAAAAAATATTGTGTGATGAAAAAAAGGAGGATAGCAAGAGAAATACTTTTAATATGACAAATGAATAGAGTAAAAAACAAATGCTGACTAAAAGAGAGAAATCAGATGCTATTGGGGTAAATAAAGACTGATAATGTCAAGCAGTTAATCAAGTTAATATTAATTGTAGTGTTAAAAGGAAGAGCAAGTGTCATAATCTGAGGTCAAAGGAAAATGAGAGAAAATTGAAATTTATTTAAAAGTACATTTGCCACAATATATTAACTACATATATATATATATGTGTCAACCTTATGCAAATTTCCCCTGCTGAGAAACACGCAGATAATAAGGCTAGGACAATCTGTCCACAGTGCACATAAAATCACAAAGAGATGATCACTTTGCCACCAGAACTACTCAAAATGGATCAAATTTTACGATCCCTCTCCCTCCATGTCAAGAATATTGTATTAATTTAGTTGATGATGTTCACAGACTATTTTCTTCATTAAAGGATTGCTAACTAAGGTCTAAAGTAACTTAAAAAGTCCCCATTATAGCATGTCCACAAAGGGACATAAGGCCAGATTATCACTTAAACCCCCATGTTATAAGAAAAAAGCTTCAACCGCGGAACCATGTTAAGCATGAGTGACTTCTAAACTACACCCAATCAATGTAACCTTTGCAAATACCTAATGCAATACATGAACATATAGTGCCTTATCCTAGTAATGAAGGATAAGCTATGTTGCTCATTAATCCCCTTTATGCATGTACCTTGAATATGCAATGTAAATTTGCCCGATCCTTAATAATTTTAATTGCAATCTATCTAACAGTGCAAAAAAATGAGAACAGTTAAAATAAGAAACATGTAACCAAAACAAAAACCATATTGTCTTACACATTTACATGCAAACTTCTAGTTCTAAGTTATAGTGCAAGAAAACATTTAGAATAAAATGCCTGAGAGAAGACGACAAAATTTAGGTCATTATTGATCGTCAGAAGTTACAACAAGGTAACATGTGAAGAAGAGCAGGTTTCAGAAGTTGGGTAACTGAAAATGCACACCACAGAAGCCAGAAAACTACAGACATATATTGTTAAAATTATATGCGAGATAATGTATCACTCTGCATACCACGATGACCAGACAAAGTGTGAGCAAATGCACCCGAAGCAATATCACATAATCGAACTTGGACATCTTCAGTTCCAGCAGCAATTAACATGTGAGATCTTGCTATTGAAGACATAGCGGTTCTATAAACCTTTCCAGGCATTTTAAAGTTCATTACAACCTGCAAAAGATATAGAAATATAAAACGGTAGAAACATGGTAATTAAAATTTTGAGCATGTCGAGGAAAGATTATTTACTTGTGTAGTATTTGTATCCCAAACATTGATATGATGATCATAAGAGCCGGTGACAAACAACCCCGTATCAATTGGGTACCAGATAGCTGAGGATATAGCATACTGATGGCCATGCTCATGCTGCTTGTTGATGAAAAACAAAGATTTATGCTTTGCAATTAGGCCATGCCCCTCATAATCTGTCGCACGCTGGATATCATAAACTGCAACAGTTGCATCTGATGCCCCAGCCAGTAGATATCGACCCTCTGTTAAATCAACCTGATCTTGAGATCACAACGAGCCCCAAAAGGTTTTTTTTAAGATAAGTTATAATGCAATGAATAAGATGCTTTTGCCCGAATTGACAACAAGTCGGTGCTGCAAGGTTAAAATCACGAAATCCAAGTTTAAATATAAGCAAGAGCATCATCTAAACAGAAACATAGCTTAATCCATTACTGTTCCAATAACTCACTCCATTTCTCTCCATTTATTTTAAGCAAATCAATTTACAAGTCAGAAAATCCCACTCCCATAATTATTGTCATACAACAACCTATGGGGAATAAAATACAACAAGTACAGCCAGACACTAGAATTAGCCCCGACAAAAAATTGCAACGAAAGTCGGGAAATAGCAGGCTCACATACTTCAATTTTTTATGAAAATCACTCCCAATGCAGTACCATTTACATCATGCCACATACATGGATATTCAGCATCCACGCAACCCCTAACTGACCACAAAGCACAAATTATGCATTATTAATGAGAATAAAATCGTTTCAACAAGTGAAGAAGATTAAACCGACCAAACAAATGCCAAACAATACCGTAAATAACAATACCAACTGAAATTGCATAAAAATGAAACAGAAAACACCACCTGAAGTGAGTTGACTGAGCCGCGGTGAGAGGAGACGATTTCCTTGCAATTGGAGAGATGAATGGATGAAACCCTAGATCTGGAAATGCGAGTGCTGAACAAATTAGGGCGAATGTTCCCGAACTCTCTCGCTCTAGTCTCCTTCCACATCGTCCTCGCATCTTTGATCTTTCTCCTCCCCCTACTCGCTCCAATAATCCCGTCCCCGATTCTCGACTCAATTAAGATGTTCAAACCAACTATGAGTAATTCACAGAGATTTAAATGGTGGATTGAACGATTATATTATCAAGTGAAGGAGCGAGCTGAAATTATCCTATTTTCTCTTGTTTGTCCTCGTTGAGCAGACGGATTACAAAGTGATCCCGTGGGCATTCGTGTACAGTGCGTCACTCATTTTCCGCCCCTCATTAATTTATTTATACACAATAAATCTATATTTATATTAATATAAAACTAAAGTAGTCTGAATATAATTTTTATCAATTAAAAACAATTATAATTAAAGATTTATGTGTCACTTTTTATTAGTTGAAATTCATTTTACTTTTTGAAAAAATTCATTTCTTAAAATACAATTAACTTTGTTGTATCTAATTTGCTTTTACATGTAATATATTAAATTATTTTTTTATAGAATCTTTAATTTTATACACATATTGCATATATTACATAAAATAATATATATATAATATATAATTATTTTGTATTGATTATTTGAAATTAAATTTTAATATATGCAATGTATTGAATTATCTGTATTAAAATTACAAACAATTTTCTTATAAAAAATTAAATACTTTAATTTTTTTATGATTAACAACTTTCTTACCGTTTCAATTCTTTTATTTTGGAATGGAGGTAATATATATTATTATACGAAATTATATTTTTTGCTCTTTATTAGTAAAATAATTAAACAGTTTGCATATTGTTAAATATTTATTTTTGAATATTGATTAACTTAAAATTATATTACAAATATTTTTTACATTATGTTTTAAATATATTTCAAACTGTTCATTGCACGGAAAAACTACTAGTATAGTGAATAAATAAATAATAAACAACTAGTATTTCTAATGTGCGTTGTACAATTTGTAATATTTATCGTAATATAATGTAAATTATTATTAAATAGTATTTGTCGTTTCATATAGGAAAAAAACACAAGAACGTACTATAACATATAAAATTAATCCTCTTTATATTACACCAATATTGCATATATTAAAATGAGATATTACATGCAAAAATAATATTATTATTGGATGATTATTAGGGATTAGATTTTAATATTTATTGTGTATTGGATTATTTGTGTTGAATTTGAATTGCAATTAAATACTAACTAATTTTCTTATAAAAGCTATTAAATAATTTAATTTTTATACAATTAATCAATTTATTATAGAAACAAGACATTTATTATGGAATATAGGAAATATATCTTTTATACATCATAGTTGTCGAGCTTCAGAAATTATGTCATCAAGATTCCATTGAAAAGTCGTCTTGTGTGTTGGATTGAAATAATAAAAAAATGCATATATTAAATTATAATTTTTTAAAATATAACTAAATTATAAAAATAGATAAAAATCGTGTAATTTTTTACAATTAACCCTTTACTTTTTTCACTAGGGTTAATATCCCATTATCCCCTTTCGTCTTTATTCATTTGTAATCTCAATTCAAATTACGTTATTTATTTCTGTTGATGGACGTCGTTTTATTATGCACTCAAAAAATAAAAGGACATCATTTTAATATATATATATATATATAACTATAAATTCTTACAGTATATAAATTATTGGAAATGAACACAATAGTGTTATATTACATTATCAAATATTCAAAGTATTACATAGTAGATTGAAGAGAATAAACTATTAACATAAAATATCCATTAACTTTATAAAGTTTAGTTTTAAATGTATCATATTATGTCATTTTATATTTGTTAGTGGATTACTTTTCATTATTCTAATCATGGAAATAATAAATCTAGCATTAATATTAAACATTATAAATCATACTTAAAATATTTTTTTCTTAACTAATACATATCATTAATTTAAAATTTTGAATGGTAAATAATTAACTTCAATACAAAACTTCATTAGCACTCATATTAGCTATAGCGACATCAAATTACAATTATTTATCAGGATATCACAGATACAGTATGATAAAACTTATATGAACTATAGTAAAAACAAGCCGCCTAAGCATGCAAATGAAACGTCATTTTCGCTTATTTTTTCACAATTTTAACTTGAAACAAAACTAACCCATTCCAAAACTAGCAACAATGGACCCAAACTCTGTATAATCATAGTTGTAGCCAAGAGTGTCAACAACCAATTTTAAGTTGGTCACAACTTAAAGTTCTTAGAATTGATCAATGTTTCGTGATGGTATTTTGCAAGGATTGAACGAGAGAGAGGAAGAAAGAGCGTAAATAACGGAAATAACAACTTCTTGAATAGGGATTAAGCGCCTGGAAAAAAATCTTTCTATCATAACAGGGGCTTATATGCTATTTATACACTAAGTAAGACTCAATCATAGTTAGTTGACAACTCAATTATTATGGCTAACCTCTAATACATTTCACAAACTAACAAAATTGAACAATTACATTTGAATTACACTATTTTTAACACACCACCTGAATTCAAATATGTCAATTTGTGCATCTCAATTTCGTTCTTCATTTCTTGAAGTCTCTTAGGCTTCAAAACTTTGGTTAGCATATCTGCACACTGCTCCTCAGTTCTCCAATGCTCAAGTGCTAGTTTGTTCTTGTTAACTTGGTCACGAAGGAAGTGATATTTTACCTCTATATGCTTACTACGTCCATGAGCTATTGGATGCTTAGCAAGGTCTATAGCTGATTTGTTATCAATTCTGAGCTTCATTATATTACTGCACTTGATGTTAAGTTCTTCCTGTAACATTCCTAGCCAAAGGGCTTGGCTTGCACCTAAAGTAGCTGAGATGTACTTAGCTTCTCAACTAGATAATGCCACCACCTCTTTTTTCTTTGAACACCATGATATAGGAGCATTTCCAAGCATGAACATGTACCCGGATGTGCTCTTTCTGCCACCAACATCTCCACTCCAATATGCATCTATGTAGCCAACGATTTCTATCTCAGAATTTTCTTTTGTTGTAGGAAACAAAATTCCACACTCTAGTGTACCCTTCACATATCTAAGAATTCTCTTAGCTGCAAGTAGATGATCCTTGCAAGGTTTCTCCATGAATCTACTAACCAAGCCAACTCCATAGGTGATATTTGGCCTAGAATTACACAGATATCTCAATGAGCCAATGAGTTGTCTATATAGTGTTGAATCAACCAAGTTTGTGTCTTCACTAGTAAACAATTTTATTCCTGGTTCACAAGGAGTAGTAGCAGAATTGCAATCAAGCATATTGAACATTTTCAATATATCAGTTGCATATTTCTCTTAGTAAAGAAAAATGCCACTCTTAGCTGTCACAAATTTCATACCTAGGAAATAAGCTATCATGCCTATATCAGACATTTCAAACTCATCCATCATTTTCTTCTTAAACTTGTCAATCTCTTGTTTACTATCACCAGTGACAAGAAAATCATCCACATACAAGCATAGCATCATTACACCAGTTACTCCACAATCCTTCAAGTACACTCCATGTTCAGTGGTGCATTTCACAAACTTTAGCTTCTGAAGAAATCTATCAATTTTTTTATTCCAGGCTCATGGAGCTTGCTTTAAGCCATATAGGACTTTGTTCAACTTCATTACCCTATCTTTCATGCATATCTTCTCATAGCCAGGTGGTTGCCTAGTGTAAACTTCTTCTTCTAATGGACTATTGAGAAAGGCAAACTTCACATCTAGCTGACTCTAATGGATCATTGAGAAAGGCAAACTTCACATCTAGCTGACTCAATGTCCATTTCCTCATGCTAGCAATGGTAACTATGAGTCTTACAATTTCAATTCTAGCTACAGGTGCATATACTTCATTGAAATCAAGACCAGTCTTTTGCAAGAAACCTTTTGCAACTAGCCTTGCCTTATACTTGGTAATTTCACCAGATGGCTTGACTTTAGTTTTGAAAACCCACTTTACTTCTATGGCTTTCTTATTACTTGGTAAATTCACCATGTCCCAAGTGTTGTTCTTCTGAATTGATCTCAATTCTTCTTCCATGGCCTTTTTCCAATGCGGACTAGCTAGTACATCTTTAAGTGAAACTGCTTCTGCTTCTGCTAAGAGCACTAAGTCCATCAGTTCACCATTAATATTAATAGCAGCATTAGGAAAGACATCATAGTCTTGAAATCTCACCGGTGGAGTTACCTGTCTTAGTGACCTTCTCAAAGGTGAAATCTCATTCACATCTGGCTCATCATTCACATTTACCTCATTATCAATATGAATATCTTCCAGTGTTTCTTCTCCTTCTAGTTCAACTTCTATTGTTTTATTTATTTGTCTTTCCACACTATTGTTCCAATCTCATTCCTTTGTCTCATCCACGATCACATCATTACTTATCACAATTTTCTTGCTCAAGGGATCAAAAAGTTTATAGGCCCCAGTACTATGATATCCTACCAAAATCATGGTTTCAGAGCCCTTGAGTCCAGCTTTTTTCTATTTTGTTCAGGCACATGCATGTAACATATTGAGCCAAATACCTTGAAGTGTTTCACACTAGGCTTGAGTCCACTCCAAGCTGTTCTGGTGTCAAACTTTCAAACCTCTTTGTAGGACATCTATTCAAGATGTGAGTAGTTGTGAATACTGTTTCTGCCTAGAAATCATGTGAAATATGCTTCTCTCTCAGCATGCATCTCACCATATTTAGCAATGTTATATTGCTTCTCTCAACAATTCCATTGTATTGAGGAGTGTATGGAGCCATCACCTCATGAGTTATGCCTTCCTCCTTGCAGAAATTCTTAAATTCAAGTGATGTGTGTTCTCCTCCACCATCAATTCTAAGCATCTTAATTGAACAACCATATTGCTTTTCAACTAGTAACTTGAATGATTTAAATGTTACAAATACTTCACTCTTTCTTTGTAACAGGTTAATCTACATTTTCTTTGTAAAGTGATCTATAAAAGAGATAAAACAAAAGTTACCCCCTTGAGATTTGATTTCAAATGGGCCACACATATCAGAGTGAATCACTGCAAGTTTCTCTTTGGCTCTAGTTGGAACTGTAACATTTTGTAAGTCTTCCTTGGTTGTTTTCCTTCACAGCATCTAGCACACACTTGCTATAACGTCCGGTATTTTTTCACCCTTATCTTATTATTTAAATTTTAAGTATACGTCGTTTAATTATTATTGACTAAGATATGTCAAATAGTACGCATAATTTTTAATTATTTTTTTTAGCCTTGGATTATAATGGCCCAATTTATTTTATTAAGTAAAGTCTACTGAGATATCGATATTTTAATATGTCTCATTGTATTGAATAATCCCATATTGCATTAGGTTAGATGTTTATTAAATTATATCTTTTGGCCCGAATGAAATTAGGCCCAATATTTTGAGCCCAAAAATTTTCATCATGTTTGTGTGCATTACATGAATCACTGATCAGTTCCTACTAAAATAAGAATTCTAAAGAATAGAAGATTTGAATAACAAAAATCCTTACCGATAGGGATACGATTATATCCCCTATCTGATAAAAAAAAAAACCCTAATCCAGCAATATCTATTGTTAACCCTAGGTATAAAGTCAATAATATTCCCTCCCAGCACAGATTATGACTTGAAAAAAAAAAGGGGAGAGAGGGATTTTCTGCCGGAATTCCTGATCAAGAACACGGTGTTTAGGCTCATTGCATGAAATTCTCGAAAGTTATTATATTTCAAAGTCGAGGTGGGGGTTTTTACGGTTTGTCATTATTAATTATATTATTTGATTCGTTTACATGTTTACTGTTATTATATGTTATGATTTATGAATTGTGCAAGAATTAAATTGCACCCCTAAGTTGATTGATCAATCCCCTAAGCTATGCATGCTACACAGCTACATGCCCCTAAGTTCTAAGTTATGTAAGTATTTGATGCTTACTTATTATGTTATGGCATACGTTTAACTATACTACATGTTTTACTGTCAATTGTATAATTGATTTTGGCAACTGTAATCCCACGAGCTAAAGGAAGCTCACCCCAACCTTTTGAACCTTTCAGGACAAGATGGAGCTAGCGGTGGAGTAGAGGCAAGCCAACGAGCATATGATAAATAGGATTTTCGTTAAGTTATTTTCTAATAACGCACTAGTTGAATTATTATTTTTTTCATTTATTTTGTGATAATGATTAGTAGTCTAGTAAGGGATTAATAAGTGCTCGTAACTCATTATTGCCTCTGGGACCATTTACGTCATTTGATCTAATTATATATGAATAAATTTTAGAATTATGCTTATTTATTCCGCTGCTTAGTAGATTTTTAATTGTACAGGAAATTATTTAATTAGTGGCATGACTAGATTGATTTTAATTACGAACTCGTTTTAGAATGAATACTATTTTATTTATTATTCGTATGGGTTAAATTGTGTGTTGGGTTAATGGGCATGAGAAATCAATTTCCTGTTGTTTAGGTCTTCATGCAACTACTTGTTATTGATTTTGTTTTCGAAAATATATTATTGGTTATAATTATTTGATGTTACGGCATACAAAAATTTAGTATTATGAAATCTTGTAATTCATTTTAGTACTTGGATAAAATTTATGCCATATGGTTCTCTTTTAACGGCCTGATTTTAGAAATATTAATTTTACCAAAATATATTTTATGTGTCTACTTGTTTATAACTGTAATTTACTATTTAATTATATGTTATGAAATTTGGGTCATTAAAGTGTGGTATCAGAGCGGGTCTACGTTTCTGTATACTCGTATCTCTTGAAATTTATTAATAAGATTATATTGTGAAATATTATCATATGCTTGTGGCCACCTCTTCTTCGTCGCGCAGCTCTAAGGTACCAAACACTTTATCTCGTTATTTCACATTTACATACATCATAAGCATGAGTTTGATAAGTATGATGCATAAGTATGGCTCGTAAGTATGATAAGCAAATCATTAAGTATAAACACATGCATGCATATGGGACTTATTATACAAGACTGGTGTTATGATATATATAATTATGAGTATGATCCTAAGTTATTATTATGGTTTGGTTGCGTTCGATGCTAGTACCGGAAGAGTAGATAGGATGCTTATAAGACGATATTATATGTTAATATATATTAGTTATGTTTTACCTTTATTATGATTATTAATAAGAGTATACTTAGTATTTTAACTATGGTTGTGATTGTGATTATGATTATGATTACGATTATCGTGATTATGATTGTGGTTGTGATTGTGATTATGGTTGCTATTTGTTCTTATATTTGGTATATTATATTATGATTCTACGATTCACGAGAGCAACATCTAGATGATAGGATCATGGCCCCCCGTAGAGAGATTGCTAACCGTAGTGCTAGGAACCATGCACGCGATGCACCAAATGATGCCCCTAATCAACAACAGCTACTGTCTGGTTTGGCTACTCTACTACATGGTGTGACAATCAATCCATGTGCAACTCATGAGCAAGTCCAATCACGGGTGATCAGCCAATTCAATAGTTTCAAGCCACCTACATTCCATGGTCATGAGGGACCGGAAGCTATTGAAGAATGGATGTTAAATTTGGAGAGTGTCTTTGATTATATGGCGTGTACTGATGCACAGAAGGTTTCATGTGCTGTTTTTCAACTCAAAGAGGACGCTCGTACTTGGTGAAATGGATATTGGAGACTTCGAGAAGAAACCGAATGTATTGCACTCACGTGGAATGAATTTAAAGTGATAGTAATGGAGAAGTATTATCCTCGTGTCTACAAAGGGTAGGATGGAGAGAAAATTCATGGATCTCACTCAAAGGAGTATGATAGTGACTGAGTATGAATGAAAATTCAATCGTATGTGTCGTTTTACACCTCACATGGTTGATACCAAAGAGAAGAAGGCACAGAGATTTCGAGATAGATTACGACCACAAATTCGTCATCATCTGGTCAGTCATGGTCCAATGACCTATGTTGATGCTATCACAAGAGCTGAAGATATTTTGGCAAGTACAGATTTGGAGAGGGCTAAGGATCCAACCATTGAAACCTCAAACAAGAGAAAGTGGCATGATGAGAAAGGTGGGAATAAGAACAACAAGAAAGGAAGAAATGATGGGTCGTCTGGGGCGAGAGCACCTGTTGATTTTCCTAGCTGCCCCAAGTGTGGAAAGAAGCACCAAGGTGAGTGTATGTGTGGTCAGAATCGATGCTATCGTTGCCATGAAGAAGGACACATGATCTCTCAATGTCCAAGGAGGGATGGTTGGGTGGACCGTTGAAGTCAAAATCAAGGTTCTGGTGGGAAAGCTCACGTGTTTGGATTGGCCGAGCAAGCACCACGCTGACATCTAGTGCAAGGAGAGAAAGATTGCTCTAAGTTCACCGAATGATGGGTAGGTCGTCTTCCAAGGAACAAGATGCAACAAGGTCTTGCGTGTTATAACAACAATGAAAGGAATGAAAATGTTGAAAAAGAAAGGATGTCACAGATATTTGGTAAGTCTGATGGGAGTGGCCACCCAAGAAGTGACTATAGATGATGTTCCAATTGTGAAGGAGTTTTTGGATGCCTTTCCTGAAAACTTGCCAGGAATTCCACCGGACAGACAAGTGGAATTCACAATTGATTTAGTACCTGTGGCAGTCCCAATTTCGAAGGCCCCGTATAGATAGCCATCAAAAGAATTACAAGAGTTGAAACTGCAAATTCAAGAGTTGCTTGAGATGGGATTTATTCGTCCAAGTGTTTCTCCATGGGGTGCATCGGTATGGTTCATGAAGAAAAAGGACGAAACAATGAGAATGTACATTGATTATCGTGAACTTAATCGACTCACTATAAAGAATAAATACCCTCTCCCAAGAATAGAAGACTTGTTTGATCAACTCAAAGGCTCGGGAGTGTTCTTTAAAATTGATTTAAGGTCCCGATATCACCAATTGAAGATTAAGGATGGAGATATTTCGGACGAGATATGGCCATTATGAGTTTGTGGTGATGCCATTTGGTTTGAGTAATCCACCAACCATTTTTATGGACTTAATGAATCGAGTATTTCATCCTTACTTGGATCGATTTGTCATTATTTTCATCGATGACGTATAGTGTATTCGAAGGAAAAGGATGAACACGAGCAAAAACTGAGTGTAGTTTTGGAGACACTTCACAAGCAGAAATTGTACATAAAATTTAGTAAATATAAGTTTTGGCATGATCAAGTTGCATTTCTTGGGCACGTTGTCACCACTCATGGAATAGAAGTTGACCCGGCCAAAGTGGAAGCGGTTAATGATTGGAAGGCACCAACGAATGCGAATGAAGTTCGCAGCTTTTTGGGTCTTGCTGGTTACTATTGAAGATTTATTGAGGGATTTTCAAAAATATCCACTCCAATGACTCTTTTGACGAGGAAGGGTGAGAAGTTCATGTGGGATGAGAAGTGTGAGAATAGTTTTCAAGAATTGAAGCAAAGACTTACTACAGCTCCTGTGCTGGCCATCCCAGACCCTACCGAGGAATTTGTCATTTATAGTGATGCATCCAAGAAAGGATTATGATGCATGCTAATGCAACATGGTAAGGTAGTGGCCTATGCATCGAGGTAACTAAAGACACACGAGTTGAACTACCCGACGCATGATTTGGAATTAGATGATGTGGTTCATGCTTGAAGATATGGCGACACTACCTTTACGGAGGTAAGTGTGAAATTTACACGGACCACAAAAGTCTAAAGTATTTGTTTACACAAAAGGAGTTGAATATGAGGCAAACAAGATGGCTCGAACTTGTGAAGGATTATGATTGTACAATTCATTACCACCTAGGAAAAGCTAATGTAGTGGCCGATGCTCTAAGCCAGAAAACACGAGGAGAACTAACTTGTCTTTTGACTAAGGAGGAAGAGTTAGTAAAAGAATTTGCAAGAATGAATCTGGAAGTGGTTACACCACCTAAGACGGTGAAATCAGTTTTAGCAACCTTAGTGGTACAACCAACCTTGAAGGATAGAATCAAGGAGGGTCAACTTCAAGATGATTTTCGGCGTAAAATGAAAGAGCGTACCCTTACAGGTGAAGATAAAGGATTTCTGATATCCGAAGATGGTATAATGTATTATGAAGGAAGAATTTGCGTGCCAAATCTTATAGAGTTGAAAAAGATGATTTTGGAGAAAGCACACAAAACTCCTTATACAGCTCATCCCGGTAGTACAAAAATGTATCAAGATTTGAGAAAGACCTTTTTGTGGGAAGGATTGAAGAGGGACGTCGCTGATTTTGTAAAAAAATGCATTACTTGTCAGCAAGTGAAGGCAGAACATCAGAGACCTTTTGGAATGTTGAAACCGTTCCATATACCAGAGTGGGAATGGGAGCATATTACGATGGACTTCGTAGTGGGCTTACCACGATCCGGGAAAGGAAATAAAGTAGTGTGGGTCGTAGTTGATTGTCTTACAAAATCAGCACATTTCATACCGGTGAAGATGACGTACTGTATGGATCAATATGCCCAAATTTATATTTGTAAGATTGTAAAATTGTATGGAGTGCCTGTTTCCATTGTCTCCGACCGAGATACACGTTTTTGGAAGAGGTTATAAGAGGCTATAGGTACTAAGTTAAATTTTAGTACCGCTTACCACCCGCAAATTGATGGTTAGTTCGAGAGAACAATTCAAATACTCGAAGATATGTTGAGAGCTTGCGTTCTGGACATGGGTGAAAATTGGAAATAACTTTTGCCATTGGTGGAGTTTGCGTATAACAACAGTTTTCAGTCAACCATTGGAATGGCTCCTTATGAAGCATTATATGGAAGGAAGTGTAGATCACCGGTGTATTGGGACGAAGTTGGCGAAAGAAAGATTTTGGGGCCCGAAATGATTGAAAAAATGGTTGGGGTTGTGGAGAAGATATGAGAAAAGATTAGTATAGCACAAGATCGTCAAAAGTCTTATGTGGAAAAGCGTAGAAAAGATCTCGAGTCTGATGTGGGCAAGAAAGTGTTTTTGAAAGTAGCTCGGATGAAAGGAGTAATTCGTTTTGGAAGAAGAGGTAAGTTGAGGCCAAGATACGTAGGGCCATTCGAAATCATCGATCGTATTGGTGACTTGGCATGTAGATTGGCCTTACCACGCAAGTTGGCATACGTTCATAACGTCTCCCATGTATCTATGTTGAGAAAGTATGTAAATCTCCCGAGTCGCATCATCAACTACTCTATGGTCGAGGTGAATCAAGATCTCACTTATGAAGAACAACCCTAAGAGATTTTAGATAAGAAGATCCAAATGCAAAGAAATAAGGAGAACATATTGATCAAAGTACAATGGCGTAATCATAGCAAAGAGGAAACTACGTGGGAACGCGAGGAGGGAATGAAAACTCGTTATCCCGATTTCTTTACTGCGATACGTTATGAATTTTTTGAGGACGAAAATTTTTGCAACCGGGGTAGGATGTAACACTTGGTATTTTTTCACCCTTATCTTATTATTTAATTTTAAGTATACGCCGTTTAATTATTATTGGCTAAGATATGTCAAATAGTACTCATAATTTTTAATTATTTTTTTTAGCCTTGGATTATAATGGCCCAATTTATTTTATTAAGTAAAGTCTACTGAGATATCGATATTTTAATATGTCTCATTGTATTGAATAAGCCCATATTGCATTAGGTCAGATGTTTATTAAATTACATATTTTGGCCCGAATGAAATTAGGCCCAATATTTTGAGCCTAAAATTTTTCATCATGTTTGTGTGAATTACATGAATCACTGATCAGTTCCTACTAAAATAAGAATTCTAAAGAATAGAAGATTTGAATAACAAAAATCCTTACCGATAGGGATACGATTAGATCCCCTATCTGATAAAAAAAAACCCTAATCCAGCAATATCTATTGTTAACCCTAGGTATAAAGTTAATAATATTTCCTCCCAGCACAGATTATGACTTGAAAAAAAAGGGGAGAGAGAGATTTTCTGCTGGAATTCCTTATCAAGAACACGGTGTTTAGGCTCATTGCATGAAATTCTCAAAAGTTATTATATTCCAAAGTCGAGGTGGGGGTTTTCACGGTTTGTCATTATTAATTATATTATTTGATTCGTTTACATGTTTACTGTTATTATATGTTATGATTTATGAATTGTGCAAGAATTAAGTTGCACCTCTAAGTTGATTGATCAATCCCCTAAGCTATGCATGCTACACAGCTACATGCCCCTAAGTTCTAAGTTATGTAAGTATTTGATGCTTACTTATTATGTTATGGCATACGTTTAACTGTACTACATGTTTTACTATCAATTGTATAATTGATTTTGGCAACTGTACTCCCACGAGCTAAAGGAAGCTCACCCCAACCTTTTGAACCTTTCAGGACAAGATGGAGCTAGCGGTGGAGTAGAGGCAAGCCGACGAGCATATGATAAATAGGATTTTCGTTAAGTTATTTTCTAATAACGCACTAGTTGAATTATTATTTTTTTTCATTTATTTTGTGATAATGATTAGTAGTCTAGTAAGGGATTAATAAGTGCTCGTAACTCATTATTGCCTCTGGGACCATTTACGTCATTTGATCTAATTATATATGAATTAATTTTAGAATTATGCTTATTTATTCCGCTGCTTAGTAGATTTTTAATTGTACAGGAAATTATTTAATTAGTGGCATGACTAGATTGATTTTAATTACGAACTCATTTTAGAATGAATACTATTTTATTTATTATTCGTATGGGTTAAATTGTGTGTTGGGTTAATGGGCATGAGAAATCAATTTCCTATTGTTTAGGTCTTTATGCAACTACTTGTTATTTGATTTTGTTTTCGAAAATATATTATAGGTTATAATTATTTGATGTTACGGCATACAAAAATTCAGTATTATGAAATCTAGTAATTCATTTTAGTACTTGGATAAATTTTATATGGTTCTCTTTTAACGGCCTGATTTTAGAAATATTAATTTTACCAAAACATATTTTATGTGTCTACTTGTTTATAACTATAATTTAGTATTTAATTATATGTATGAAATTCGGGTCGTTAAACTTGCCTTGGTACTTCAATTGAAGGTAGTCCCACAACCATGTTCTTCTTCTGCAACTTCCTCAGGATGTTGAAGTTCAAATGTCCAAGTCTTCTATGCCAATTCCACACACTATCATTGCTTTGAGCAGTCAAACACTTATGCTCAGTGGTGCTCACTTCCACCCTGAATGTTCTATTCTTAGACACAGGAACTTTCAAGACACATTTCCCGTTAGAATCAGATACTTCCATGTGTTCACCTTCCATATGCATTGAGAATCATTTCTCTAGCAATTGTCCGAAACTTAGCAGATTACTTTCCATGTTAGGAACATATAGGACATCACTGATAGTCACCTTGCTTCCATTCACTCTTCTTATGGCCACCTTGCCAATTTGTTTAGCCATCACTGACCTGCCATCACCAAATTTAATGCTTCTTCTCACTGTTTCATCAATTTCACAGAACCAATCTTTATGTCTAGTCATATGATTTGAACAACCAGCGTCCAAATACCACCATTCCTCAATGCATGTTTCACTGTTAACAATGGCCATTAACATCACTGCTTCTTCATCATCAGAGTCACGCGCAAATTGTGCTTATTCACTTCTCTTACTAGGCACTTTAGAATTACTACACTCATTTGCATAATGGCCATACTTTTGACAATTATAGCACTGAATGTGGTCCTTTGATTTCTCCTTTCCCTTTTTAGTGTTTTCTCCTTCTTTCTTTTGATTCTCACACTTAAAACCACTACTTTCTTATTTTTTATATTTCCACTTACCTTTCCCTTTCTTTTTCTTCCAAGAATCACCACCACCTTTCTTTTGATTTTGGGCAAATAGAGCTTTCTTGGAATCCTTCTCCTCTTTCTTGATACCTTCTATATTCTTCATCTTTAACTTGTGTGCTTCCAAAGAACCCAGTAATTTCTCCAATTTCAACGTTTCAAGGTCATTTGATTGTTCAATTGCAGAAACAACATGATCATAGTTTGGTGTTAAAACGGTGAGTACCTTTTCCACCTTCATAAATCTGTCACCACCTCACCATAACTCTTCATTTTGTTTGCAAGAATCACCAACCTTTACGAATTGCGCCACCGTCTCGTTTGATTCCATCTGAAGCAAACCCAGTTGACGTCAGAGTGCCATCAATCTCACCTTCTTGGTTTGCTTGTCATCGGTGTAAGTTGTAGCCAGCACATCCCATGCTTCTTTGGCCGTCTCATAATCAATGATTTTTTCCAAGATATTTGAATACACGTATTGATGAATTAGGAATATCGCTTTATCATCTTACTTCATCTATTCACGGTGAGTTGCCCTGTGTGCCTCCGTGGATTTGTCTCTAATGGTGTGACGCCAATGCGTATGATATCAAGCACGCCTTGATATCTGAATACACCTTCATTTGCCCCGTCCACCTCTCATAGTTGGTTCCATCAAAGATTGGTAGTTTTGCTGGAATTTGGTCGTTGTTCTTTAACATCACCATTGTCCACCGTCGTACGCCGGCGTGGATCGTATAGCTTTGGTGCCAACTGTTTGAATTGATCAATGTTTCGTGGTGGTATTTTGCAAAGGATTGAATGAGAGAGAGCAAGAAAGAGCGTAAATAACGGAAATAACAACTTCTTGAATATGAATTAAGCGCCTAAAAAAGATCACTCTATCATGACAAGGGTTTACATGCTATTTTTACACTAAGTAAGGCTCAACCATAGTTAGTGGACAACCAAAATATCATGGTTAATCTCTAATACATTTCACAAACTAACAAAATTGAACAATTACATTTGAATTACACTATTTTTAACAAAAGTCCAATGATAACATGCCAAATAAGAACATCCAGCAGACCAATGACTTCAGCTTCTCAAACCTCCACAACTCCATTAAAATTCGCCGTTGGAATCACTTATAACTGTTGCACAAACATACATACTAACCTATTGCAAAATTGAGGCGCCAACGCATATATATTATTGATCAACTGTGACCATACGACTTTTCGTCTCCAATCAAAACCGCAAACTTGGGTCTTAACGTAGTTATTTGTATTGAGACTCGATCGTAAGGATGTCAAGTATTAAACCATTATTGCATACACACATCCTTATTTAATATAAATGTAGGAACGTTGAAAAGTAGGAATCTTGCCACGTGCTATCACCACAAAAAATTAATATTAATATTAATATTAATGTAGGAATCCTGAAAAGTAGGAATCTTTCATATCACTTATATATTTTTATAATCTTATATAACAAAAATATAATTTTATAACATATTTTTTATATAATAAAATAAATTTTATCTCATATATCACACAGACGAACGTCTAGCTTTTAGCTTAACATAAAATTAGAAATACTGAAATTAAGTAAAGTATGTAACTCCCTCAAAATTTTAGAATTAAAAAAATTATTATTTGATATTCATTAACCAATTGAAGTGCAGTTCGTGTCAATCACTAGAACTTTTGTAATAAAAACTATTTAATAATATTATTTGATTAAAGTAAGATTAAGAGCAACTTGTCACGAAATTGGGCCTCTTGGGCCATTTTTGCACTTGAACTTGGGAGGTTTACACCTTGCCAAGCCCAATTCTTAAGCCCAAATACTTGGCCCACACTTATAACCCTTTGTACATATAATTCTCTAGAAAATTGTAGTAAGATAGGAGCATTCTAGAGAGTATTCTAGAGAGTGTGTAGAACTCTCCATTGTGTAGTAACTTGTAGAGAATTCTGGAGGCTTAATCTCCACCGTAGGATCAAATCGATCACCACCGTCCGTTGAGGAGGTAGAGTAGTATAAATAGGGGCATCCAATTCATTTGTAACCATCAAGTTCTCATCAAGTGAGTTTGAGTGAATAGAGCTTTCCTACAAATACTTGCACACTTTACTTTCTTGCCAATACTTTTGCACACACTTCACTTACGAGCAAGGCTGACTTAGCAACCGCAAGGGGCAAAAATAAGCTAAGGTCGCACGGTTCATTATTAAGGAAACAAGTCCGTGACAGGTGGTATCAGAGCCTGGTTTAGGCTAAGAGTTGTGCACGAGGAAAAGTGATGGCGGGAAACGAATCCAATGTATCCAAGGAACGAGGCCGAGAGACCGTTCAAGTTCAACCCAAGAAGAGGCGTGATCAAAGCAAGGCTCGTGAGGGTCCTTCATGGGAACCTGCTGCCGCCGAACTTGGGGAGAAACTTGAAAAGGTCCAACATGATTTCAAGACATTGGAGGATCATGTCTTGGAAGAACTTGAAACGTTCAAGGGGGATGTGGAAGAAATTAGCAGTGATATGGAAGTTCGCTTTGCCAACATCGAGGATGCCATCCAAGCCCTACGAAATAGGATCGAGGGGATGCGGGAGGACTTGGCTTTGTGCAAGAGGGCCGCAGCTAGTGGGGAGGCTAGCATTATTGTTGCCACACCAAGGGTGGAATGCCCCAAGCCCACGAGGTTCAACGGAGCAAGGGACGCCAAGGAAGTGGAGAACTACCTATGACGGATGGAGCAATACGTCGAGGGACTCAACCTTACGGACGAGGCATCCAAGGTAAGAACCGCTTCTCTTTATCTTTCCGATACTATCATGCTATGGTGGCGCAGGAAGCATGCCCACATAGAACGCAGTTCGTGTTGGATAGATACTTGGGACGACTTCAAGAGAGAACTCAAGCGCCACTTCTATCCCGAGAATGTGGTTTATGAGGCTCGAAGGAAGTTAAGGGAATTGAAGCTAAGGGGTACCATCCGAGAATATGTGAAAGAATTCACCACCCTTATGCTTCAAATCCCCGACCTAACAGACGATGATCTCTTCTTCTACTTCATTGATGGTTTGCGAGGTTGGGCCAAATAAGAGATACATCGACGGGACGTCAACTCTGTAGATAAGGCCATTGCTGTCGCCGAATCTATAGCTGACTTCCAACCACATTCACGCACCGATGCTCCCCCGAGGAAAGAGAAGTACCAAACCAAAGGTGGGGGAGAAAGGCGGGACAAAAAAGATAGAGACGATCGGGGCAAGGACAACCGAAGGCACAACTTCGAAGAAAGGGACAAGCAACCAACCCGATCCAACTATGAAGAGAAGAAGAAGGCCTTCATCCCCAGAGATTGATTCGTCGTATGCAAAGGACCGCATGCCATGAAAAATTGCCCAAAACTTGGGTCCTTGTCCGCAGTAGTGGAAAGGCACGAATCGGAGAGTCTCATGGAAAAGGAGGCGAGTCACATGAGCTCACTCCAAATCCTAAACGCTCTAAAGGCCAAGCCGATGGCCACGACATCTAGCAAGGGGCTGATGTACGTGGAAGCACACATAAATGGGGTGCCAACCAAAGCATTAGTAGACACGGGGGCTACGCACAATTTTGTGACGGAAGATGAAGCTAAGAGATTAAAGCTTCGATGGACAAGGGGCGAGGGTTGGCTGAAGACGGTAAACGCCAAAGCTCAACCACTCAATGGGGTAGCCCGAGGCGTGGAGCTATGTTTGGGCACTTGGAAGGGCCAGGTGAACCTTTCGATGGCACCAATGGATGACTTCAAAGTCGTGCTTGGCATGAAATTCTTACGATAGATAACTGCTATCCCCATGCCTTCTTTTAGTACTGTGTGTATCCTTGAAAAAGGATCATCCTGTATGATTCCCACCATCAAGTTACTTGATGGCCAAACTCGGGAAAGCAAGTAACTATCGGCCATACAAATCACCAAGGGGGTGAAACGTGGAAGCCGACATACTTGGCCGTGGTTAAAAAGGAGCATCAAGTCGCCGAGAAGATGGAGGAAGTACAATCTATCATTCAAAGGGTCCTTAAGGAGAACAAGGATATCATGCCGGCCTCATTACCCAACAAACTCCCACCAAGGCGGGAGGTGGACCACAAAATTGAGTCAGAGCAGGGTGTCAAACCGCCCTCCATGGCTCACTACCGAATGGCTCCACCCGAATTGAAGGAACTTCGAAGGCAACTAAAGGAATTATTGGACACGGGGAAGATTCAACCTTTGAAGGCACCCTATGGCGCTCCGATACTGTTCCAAAAGAAGCATGATGGATCATTGAGGATGTGCGTGGACTACCGGGCCCTAAATAAGGTAACTATAAAAAATTGTTACCCTATCCCATTAATTGCCGACTTGTTCGATAAACTTAGAGGAGCCAAGGTATACACCAAGATGGATTTACAAAAAGCTACTACCAAGTCCGAATAGCATAAGGGAATGAGCCAAAGACAGCATGCATCACACGATACGCGTCATTCGAATGGTTAGTCATACCCTTTGGACTAACCAATGCCCCCGCAACCTTCTGCACACTGATGAACAAGATCTTCCACCCGTATTTGGACCGGTTTGTGGTGGTCTATTTGGATGACATTGTTGTCTACAGTAATTCTCTGGAGGAACACGTCGACCACCTATGAGCCATCTTCCAAGTATTGAGGGAGAATGAGCTCTATGTTAAGAAGGAGAAATGCACATTCGTCACCCAGGAAGTGCAATTTCTCGGACATGTCATCGGCCATGGGAGAATACAAATGGACGAAATCAAAATACAAGCCATCAAGGAGTGGGAGGCCCCGATCAAGGTAACCGAACTGAGATCTTTCCTTGGTCATGTTAATTACTACCAGCGCTTCATATAAGGATATTCGGCGCGAGCCGCTCCCTTGACGGACCTACTCAAGAAAGAGAGGACCTGGGAGTGGTCCAAGGAATGCGAGCAAGCCTTCAAGGAGTCGAAAGCCGCTGTAAGCCAAGAACCTGTCTTGGCCTTACCCGACTTCACCAAGGTGTTTGAAGTACACATAGATGCTTCTGACTTTGCTATCAGAGGAGTGTTAATGCAGAAGGGACATCCGATAGCATTTGAAAGCCTCAAACTCAATGATATTGAGCGGCGATATACGGTGCATGAAAAGGAAATGACCGTTGTGGTTCATTGCTTGCGAGTATGGCGACACTACCTACTGGGGGCGCATTTCAACATCAAGACAAATAATGTCGCCACGAGCTACATCCAAACTCAAAAGAAGCTCTCGCCCAAGCAAGCCCGATGGCAAGACTTCCTTGCTGAATTCGACTACATGTTGGAATACAAACTCGGAAAAGCGAACGTGGTAGCCGATACCCTTAGTCAAAAAGCAGAGTTTGCAGCCATCAGCCTAGCCAAAGGGGACGTCATTGATCACATCAAGGAGGGACTTGAGCACGACCCAATGGTTAGGGAGCTTAAGAAGCTAGCCGAGGAAGGCAAAACGCAACATTTTGTCGGTAGAGGATGGCATACTCTACACCAAGGGATGGCGGTTATTTGTCCCAAAATGGGATAATTTGATGAGGTACCTTATCAAGGAATGCCATGACATAAAGTGGGTGGGACATTCGGGCCAAAAGCGCACGATGGCACTATTGGAGACAACGTACTTTTGGCCTCAAATGAAGGATAGTGTTGAGCTTTACGTAAGGACTTGTCTTGTGTGTCAACAAGACAAGGTAGAGAATAAGCACCCCGCGGGACTACTCAAGCCACTACCCATTCCTGAAAGGCCGTGGCATTCTATTAGCCTGGATTTCATTAGCACCCTACCAAAGTCGGAAGGTTATGGGTCTATCATGGTGGTAATAGACCTATTCTCCAAGTATGGTACCTTCATTCCATGTACCAAAGATTGCACCGCCGAGGAGGCAGCAAGGGAATTTTTCAAACATGTTGTGAAGTACTAGGGGTTGCCAAGGAACATCGTGAGCGACCGAGACCCCCACTTTACGGGACGTTTATGGACGGAATTATTCAAACTCCTTGGCACCGAGCTTAACTTCTCCACAAGTTTTCACCCGCAAACGGATGGGCAGACCGAGCGGGCAAATGCTTTATTGAAGTGCTATCTGCTGCACTTTGTGAGTGGCAATCAACGAGATTGGGCTAAATTTCTTGACATTGCTCAATTCTCGTACAACTTGCAAAGGGGTGAAGCCACAGGGAGGAGTCCATTCGAGTTAGCCACGGGTGAACAACCTCTGACTCCCCACACCCTGGCAACACCCCTCGTTGATGGGAAGAGCCCGGGGGCAATCAAGATGGCGAGGTCATGGGAAAAACAAGCCGACATCGCTCGGTCATGCTTAGAAAAGGCCCGCAAGTGCATGAAGAAGTGGGAGGATGAAAAGAGGCGACCCCGGGAGTTTACTATTGGCGACCAAGTCCTTGTGAAGCTCTTGACACAACAGTTCAAAGCTTTACGAAGTCTGCACAAAGGCTTGGTCCGAAAGTACGAAGGTCCCTTTCCCATCACTGCTAAGGTAGGCAAGGTATCTTATCGTGTTGACTTGCCTAGCACCTTAAAAATTCATCCAATCTTCCATGTGAGTATGTTGAAGCCATACAACGGAGACACGGAAGACCAAAGCCGAGGGTATTCTCAACGAGCATCTCCGATAGTCACCAAGTCATTCAACAAAGATATTCAAGAGGTGTTATCGAAGAGAGTTATCCGGAGGAGAGGCGTTCCACCCCGCACCGAGTACTTAATTAAGTGGAGGGGACTACCAGAGTCTGAGACAACATGGGAACCCGAAGATGACTTGTGGCAATTCAAGGAACAACTTCAACAATACGAGGCGACGAGGATGCCGCCGGAATAGGTGGGGGAGAATGTCACGAAATTTGGCCTCTTGGGCCATTTTTGCACTTGGACTTGGGAGGTTTACACCTTGCCAAGCCCAATTCTTAAGCCCAAATACTTGGCCCACACTTATAACCTTTTGTACATATAATTCTCTAGAAAATTGTAGTAAGATAGGAGCATTCTAGAGAGTATTCTAGAAAGTGTGTAGAACTTTCAATTGTGTAGTAACTTGTAGAGAATTCTGGAGACTTAATCTCCACCGTAGGTTCAAATTGATCACCATCGTCCGTTGAGGAGGTGAAGTAGTATAAATAGGGGCATCCAATTCATTTGTAACCATCAAGTTTTCATCAAGTGAGTTTGAGTGAATAGAGCTTTCCTACAAATACTTGCACACTTTACTTTCTTGCTAACACTTTTGCACACACTTCATTTACGAGCAAGGCTGACTTAGCAACCGCAAGGGGCGGAAATAAGCTAAGGCTGCACGGTTCATTGTTAAGGGAACAAGTCCATGACAAACTGCTTCAATTATGTAACAACCGATACCCAGTAAAATAGCACATTTATCCTTCTTAATATATATGGTGCCTTGAAAAAAAAAATTAATAATAATAACAATAATAATAATAATAATAATAATAATAATAATAATAATAATAAATTAATGTAAAAAATATTTAATGTAAAAAAAGGTAGTTTTTTTTACCTAAATAACTTTTTCTGTTACAAATTTATTTTTGATATGTGATATATTAAATTAATTATCTTTTTACCATCTTTAATTTGATATCAATATTGTATATATTAGAATAAAATATTATATTTCAAATATGAAATAATCTTTTTATGAATTAAATTATTTAATTTTATTTGAAATATGTGTTAAGTTTGAATAAAAAATGGGTTAAATTCTTATATGAATTTAAGACAAATAAAAATAATAAATATTTTCATAAATTAAAAATATTATATTATTCAAGTATATATTTAGTTGTTTTATTTTTCTAATTTTAAATATTTGTATTGTCTTTGAGAATTATTGTAGGTTGGATTGAATTTGAATTATAAAATTCACTTCGTTATATATTTTTTATTAAAGTTATAGAATCTTTTTAGAATGATAATGCATTATACTTATGAAACTGTATTTAAATTGATTTAAGTGAAAATTTAAGATTTATAATTTCTTATATCTATTGCATATTGCGAATACTATTAAAAAATTATGTAAAAATATGTGTAGTAAATTTATTAATTTTGTTTTTATATTTTATGTTTTATAAATATTTTATTTGCATCACAATTTCTTGCTTGATAATTAATTATATCCTTTATTTTTTTATATCACTTATATATTTTATAATCTAATATAACAATAATTTAATTTTATAATATATTATTAATATAATAAAATATATTAAATTCCAATACATGATCTAATATAACAATAATTTAATTTTATAATATATTAAATTCCAATACATGGGTGGACATCTAGTATATATATAATTACTAGATATCATGAAGGAAGAAGATATTAAATAAATGTTGAAATTAGGATCAATGAAGGATGAAGATACGAGTGCTACTAAGATCAGCAACACACCAAGACAGTTTAAGGAAATGAATGAGTTAAGACATATAGCAAATCTCCACTTTTTCAATTACAAAAAAAAAAAAAAAATAATAATATTTTTTTTTTTTTTAAAAGAGCTTGGAAATCTAAATTACATCAAGAGTGGTCTTCACTTTTAAGGCATCAACAACGAGCCGGATTTTCAATAATTGGCCAAGAAAATATCATCATCTGTATTTGAACACCCGAGACCAACCAATTGTAAAAGAAGAAGAGCATCGGGTTTTCCTCAGAAACAGGAAATAATGCCCACTTTCGGTCGTTTTCCTCGCAGCACTGGGACTAAAGATTCCAGCTTCTGTATGCAACTGCCTCCTGCAAAATAGCAGCACAAGAAGGCCATACAAACCCTGCAATCCCCCCCCCCCCCCCAAATAAAAAAAAATCCCCAATAAATGCCAAAAGCCGAGATTCTAGCTGACAGATAAAATTTGGAAAATTGGATGGCACAGGCACAGAAACTGAAGCTCCACCAATACACTTCATAGGAGAAAGCTTAATAAAGAAAGCCTTAAAAACAAAAAACAAAAACAGAAAAACTCGTTTGAACCTTTTTTTTCTTTTTTCCACCAGCCCAATTGAATAGAAGTTCACTAAACATGTACAAATTTTCTTGTAGGCTACAAAAAAGTAAAGAACAATGAAATAAGATTAGAAGCTCAATGTAAAGTTACAGGTGACCTAGAAGCCAATTTCAAGAATGTTAGCTCCGCAACCGTTTTCTCAGACTACCTTCTTCAGTTAATTCCTGCACATGGAAATCAACAAAACGGATGAAGAAATTACCACAGAGAGTGGGAAATTGGAGGGTAATCATTTTTATTTATTTATTTGGGTGGGTGGGGATGGGTGTGCATACCATTTCACCGTTTTTCATATCTTCAGATGGCAACCCATGGGAGTCTGATCTACATTTAGCATGCACTATGGGACCCAACTGTGACCTATCCATTCCCACTGTTGACCCAGCCGGTGCATACATGTATACGGCTCCCCTATACATCCATTCCTCTGTCTCATCACTGTAAAAATCATCAAAGGGCTCCCCGCATAATGCACAAGCATTCTGGTCTTCATCAGCAGGGACCGCTAAGTCTTCATCATCCTCCTTTTCCACATTGTTCTCAGCAGGCAAAAAACCGGGAACTGCCTCAGTTCCCAATGCTTCTGTGCCGCTAAGCCACATGTTAACACTCACAAACCACTTAGGAGAAGGCTTTGTCTTGCGGTTTTTCAGTGTTCGGTTCTTGCTGACATGCCAATCCATATGTTTGCTGTGCTCTTCTTGTCCTTTAAATCGAAGGCCACAGGTTGTGCATTGTCTGGGAAGATCAGCATATAAAGAACTAATCACAGCTTCATGACGCACCTTAAGACTGTCTTGATCAAACTCCACTCCAACAGAATCCTTTACATTATACATAGTGGAATTGAAGAAAAATTCAAATCAATTACCTAATGACATGAATAGCACAAAGATAAAATGTCTAAACACATACCTGTTTTGTTAAGGATATCAAACCTTGGGCCATTAAAGAATTGATTAATCCTGAATATCCACTCCCAACAGGGGCATTAGGAGCAACCTGGGCAGTATTTTGACCAAGAGGTGATGCCTGAGTTGTGTTAGGATGTGGACCCCTAAAAAGAGGTTGTAAGGTTGCCCCGTGTACTTGAAACGGCATATTACGGATATTGTGAATTGGAAATGATGACTGCACACTTTGAACTAAACTAGACGGAGTAGGACCACCCTGCCCTTGTGCTAGGTATCCATAATTCGGACGTGGTGCCATTGTGTTTGACGGAATAGATGCTGAAGAAGGCAAGGATAGATTTGGTCTGGCCTCTTGAGCCATTAACAAATTTGGCTGTACAAGAGAGTGCTGTGGCTGTGCTGTTCTTTGCATATTTACAGGAACCAATCCAGGGCGGATACCAGAAATTTGGGGCAAGGTCACATGTGGCATGCCTCTAGAGCTACCCAGGTCTGAATGAATTTGATTGGCAGCAATATTGCCAGCATTGTTCATAGCAAATTGACCCCTGATTGGAATTTGTGAGGGAAGAGTAGAGGAGGGCAGAATGTGTGAATTCTGAAAATTTGTAGGATGCCATGCTGTTGTTAAAGCTGCTGCATCAGGTAATCGAATCTCAGGAGCCAGTGAGTCATAGGAAGGCCCACCAACTTTCCCATCTATATTTGAGAAATTGCTAATGAATGGGGACTTTTGCTCACCAGCAGTTAAGAAGCTTCTACCTTCATCCAGAGAACCACCTCCTTTAGCATTAAAATGGCTCTGAGACTGCTGAGGTGGCATGAGTAAGGAATCTCGGGCAAAACTAGGAGGAACATGGCTTGTTAAATCACTGGGGCCAGCAACATTTGGCAGGACCCCTGAAATCTTGTTAAACGATCCATGAATAGGCTGTGAGAAAGAACAAGGAAAAGATCACTATTGAATCTTACCCAAATGGTGACATTCCAAAATGAGTGAATTCAAGTCAGGTTTGCATTAATGTCAGATCATAGACTGATACAGAAAAGAAAACGTCAAAACAGGTACCTTTTTTGTAAAAAAAAAGGTTCATTTTGTAGGCAAGAAAATAGGTCACTAGTTCTGATCAGATCAGCTGAAACTATAACCTTTCTGGCTACATAGATTCCACTAATGATCAGACAACAATTAGTTGTAATGATGCTTAATCTCAAAATTAAGAATATAATTACCAATGATTAAGAAAGACCGAACTTCATTATCATAAAAGTGACTACGAATCAGACAATGTTAACAAGACTAAATGTTGGCCAAATTGTGATACCAGAAAAATCCTCAATATTGACGAATCTAACAGAAGAAATCAAACACCACTCACCAATCGAGCAGTCTGGTTTGTTGTAAAGCTTTGTCTTGCTGTCAAGTTACCATGAGGTGGAAGAGAAGGATATATATCATTAGACTGCTTACGATCTGCTAAAGTTGGGGTCATACCATCCCAGTCAAATTCTTCCTCTTCAGTGTTTTGCCAGGTCCTGATCGCTACCTTTTGATCAGCACCATTTGAATCCAATTCCTCAGCGGTATGAGGTTTACGGTTCAAATGTTTGTCTCGTTCATCAATTCCATAGGCACTAATCAAAGCTCTAGGTCCACGAAGATCAATACCACTGGCGCTATATTTAAATGGAGGAGATGCTTTAGGCTGTGGTTTCGGATTGCCCTGCCGATTTCTTTTTTGCCATTCACTTGTCTCCTCCTCTCTGCCCCCAACTTTGCTGAGCCCATAATCAATTCCAGGACAAGATGGTGATACCCTGACAGCAACTCTCTCCTCAAGTGAAGGCGATAATGATCCAGCGGGCCCAAGTCCATAAGGAGAGGAAGACCTTGCTGTCCTAGCAGTTGATGGCTGAGACCTTTTAACAGCATCAAGACCAGAAGTTGCAATCCCTGCACGACCAGTTGAGCTCACTCCTTCAGTTCCAAACTGCAAATTAAATTATTTGGAATTATGAGAAACTTGTTATGCCCTAAGGAAGATTCCTAATAGGATTTGCTTCACTAATTTAAAGTTCATCAACTACCAGTTATATAAATTTAAAAGTTTCACAGATACATACAAATATTATTCACACAGATGAAGTCAGCAAAATCAAGATGCCTGAGATGAGTTTCTCTTGTAAGCAAACATGCAGTCATGAAATGTCAACATGTTGATGGAATAAGATAACAGTAGCATGGCGTTAGAAAGAAAAGAAGCTATAAAGGCCAAGAGATGGCATGATCAAAGGAAGGCAGATGAAGTCTAGCATAAATGAACACATGGAAACCTTACAAACATAAGTTGATAGTAAAGCTAAGTTATCAAGAAATAAAAACTTTTTGCCCATAAAGTAGAATGTGAAGTGGGAAATTTAAAAGATAATTGTAGTTATATATGTAAATTCGCCAATGGCAACAAAACTATTCATTTCCTCCAACGAGAGCAACACTTGGATATCCTTAATCTTGTTCATATTGTTAAAAATGGAATAAGTATCTTAAAAGCATCAATAATTATCACCCCATCTGCAAATATTATTTTAAAACACAGCTCACTTTCACTTGCAGAAAGGACTGAACAAGAAACTAAATACATAATGAATGAAGGTCCACTTGCCTCTGCCCCATTCATATAATAATTGTTCAGCTTTTATAACAATCGCTCGGTCATCTATTTCAACAACCATTTACATAACTTCTGAACTTCAAGCCACTAAGAAACTAAGAGATGTAAATGCATAATCATCCGATTTATGAAAGTGTAGGATAGTAATACAACTAATATCCTAAGAAATATGCACACTCCATAACATTGCACAGAACTGGATAAGAAGAAAGAGAAGTTAGGCAATTGCTCAGTCATCTATTTCAACTATTTACATTTCTGCTGAACTTCAAACCACTAAGAAGCTAAGTGATGTTAATGCATAAGCATCCGATATATGAAAGTGTAGGATAGTAGTACAACTAATATCCTAAGAAATATGTATGCTCGATAACATTGCACAGAACTAGATAAGAAGAAAACGAAGTTAGGTATTTAAGTAAACGGATCGAGAATTCAGTAAAGCATACAGGATCTCCAGTTGAATGTCCAAACTGATGCTGTGCTTCCAAATATTTTGGGTTTATGTGAATCCCGTGTGTTGGTCGAGGAGATTCAGAAGCTCGTGCAGAACTCAAACCAGATGACTGGCCATTTGCAGAAGCAGAAAACTGCAGCTGTGCTTCAATCTTTTTAAGTACTGACAATGGGAAAACTGCTGACCATGTACCAAAAAGATGGCGCATCGCTGAATGCATATTGGGTTGAACTTGAGCATAAGCCTCACAAAAAACCTTAATCAATGAAAATGAGCAAATAACAGGCATATTAGAACTGCTCAAGTTGCAAAAATCTGCAATGCTCTGAAATTTAACATGAATTCAAATAGTTCTTACCTCAGGCAAGCGGGCAGAAAAAAAGTTAATATATTCCTTGCCTATGTTCTTCACAATGCTATCCAAAAGATACAAAGAAGGCAGTTTTTGATCAACAGGAACCTGGAAAAAAGTGTATCAGACAATGAAGTTGAAACAATCAAGCATAATGTTGCAACTCAAGCACACCATTATACAACTACATGTCTATTTATATATACATATATATATATAGGAAAAGCTCAAAAAGAGATAGTACAAAAAGAATAGATGCAGGAAGGATAAAGTACAATGAGAATGACAAAAAAATTGACAGGCACTGCTTGTTAAAGAAAACAACATTTTTATTGAGACAAAAAGAGCACAAGTAAAATTTAGGTGGTTATCATAGTTAGTATTTAGCAGTTTTGGAGGAAGAAAATAGGTGTCAGAATCCTTATATCAGCCATGCCATAAAACCACAGGTAGAATTGTGAGGGATATATCCAGCACAGACCATCATATAGTCAAGCATTCACCAACAAGAACATAAAATGAACTCAATTCTGTAACTACTCTCATCAAACCCACTAAACTAATACATTTCTGTTGGGGGGGGGGGGGGGGCGGAAGAAGACCAGAAAGAATGCACTATCTTGCAGAAAAATTCAGATAACAGAAGACAATCAGCTTTTACATATCAACAGAAAATATTATATTTATGTTGCACTTAAGCATAACTGCATTGTAATTTACAAAATTTAGCCAGAAGTTAATATTTAACAATTAATAAGTGACATTAGAGTTAGGAATTCTTCTTTTTGTTCAGACAGGAAGATACAAAAAGTCAATGTAGGAGTTTCCAAGAGCGGTACACCACTAAGAAGCCATGATACCCAACAAAGTAAACTGCCAATCAAGAGTCCACATAAATCACAGCACAGAACATAATCTTCCCCAGATTTGATAAGGGGAAGGAGAGGATGAACATTGTTTTGCATGATACGCTTCATAAACCACTTGGCATCTCTTTGATCTTACAATCTTCTTCTTGAGAAAATCAGAAACCTGATTTTTTTATGCACAAGTTTAATATCATCAAGTTAATTGGGAGGAGTTGTGGCAGCTTGGTTTGCGTGTGGCCTTTTAGAGCCTTCACAAACAAATATTTGCTTTCAATTTTACATCTTCACTCCAGTAAGATAAATTTCAAATTCTTTGGTTGCTTTAATCTTTGCTTGATCAGCATGCTCACAATTTGCCCAAATAAATAGGGGGAAAAGAGAAGAAGTAAATGAGCAGGAAAAGGAAAGAAACAAAGAAAGAAGACACTTGAACTTTAATCAACTTTCTGCACTACAGCTCCAATTGCAACAACTATAATACACTTGAAATCACTGAAAACAAATTACAAGAACTACCAAAGCCTTCGAGAATTCCCTTAGTGCTATACCTCAATAATCCGAGAACAAATGGCACCAGCAATGCCCTCACCGTGCACCCTCTGCTCTCCTGCAATTATAGTGAGATCAGTGATGATGGGCTTCGAATTGACTGTGAGTTCCGATAGTACAATCTCATAAAGCCGCACAATTTCATCTGTGCTCAAGGACGAAACTGCAGCACCACCGAAAACCCTAAGTTCCTCTTCTCTCTCCTTCACCATAGCCCTAAATCTATCGAGAATCAGCGGCGGCAGGGGTTTCAATCCAACGCCATCATTCTGAATTGGTGGAGGCTTGTTAAAACCTCCACCGTTCAGCGGCATAGGATTCTGAAATCTTGAACTACGGTCCATCAAAGGAAAAAAAAAAGGGTAACGGGGTTTTAGCGCTTGAAGAGACAGGAACAAAATCAGGATTAGGGTTTTGAACCACCGCAACAATACAAACTACAAAGACATGTAATAAGAAAGCCCTAATTCAAATCACGCATATAATCAAGCCGCTTATGTGACGCGTTTTTTCATTGTGCGTGTTTCCGGTACGTCGAAATAAAAAAATAACGGATGTGCACGATAAAAGAAGATGGATGAAGTGACAGATAAATAGGTTGGGAGAAATGGTTCACGGCGGTGACGGCGGAGTACGCCGGAAAAAGCTTGAGATCTGCTGCAAACAACCGATACAACAGAGCGGGGAGAGGATTGTGGGCGGGGGGGTTTGGGAGGGGTGACGAAGTTCTATTTCTTTTGTCCTGTACTCCTAAATTTATTGGATGTGTTTTTTCATTTATTTTCCTTTTATTCCCTTTCGTTTGAAATAATTGCCTTTTTCGAATATCAAACCTATAAATTGTTGGGCGATTTTATAAGAAAATCTATTCAATACTTGATTAGGAAAATACTAACACCATCTCCAGCAGTGTTCATTATTCTAGTGCAAATTATATATTACTTTAGCGTAAAATTTACATACTCTCTCCAACAGTTTGCACTACTTTCTCAACTAAAAAATAATATTACATAATAATCTTTATTTTTTTAATATTTATTTTTATTACTAAATATTTGTTAAAAACATTATATATGTAATTTTATTTAACATTAAATTTTGAGATAATATTTATTTTACTTATATTCTTAAACTATCATATTAAAAATATATATATGTAAAATTGAATGTCGGGTAATGTTATGCAATTCTATTTAAATTGTATATAATATTTAAAATCTCATATATTTATTTAAATTATATTTTTATTATTATTTAAATTACAAATCATATGATCTTAAAAACTTGATTTAATTTCAGTTTGGATAATTGAGATAAAAATTTATAATATTAAATATTAAAAAAATATATAATCATATAAAAAAAAGGAAAAAAGAGTAGCGCAATAAAAAATCTGCGCTAAAAGTAGTGCTAAATTTTCAAAAACTTCAAACTGGTGCAGAGAGAATAGAGCACTGCTGGAGGGTAAAAATTGACACCAAATGCCAAAGTAGCTTCTTGTTGGAGAAGCTCTAAGATGTTTATTTATAAGAAAATGTGTCTTTTGAAATAAAGGAATGCTTGGGCCAAGAGATCGACCTGGTTTTAATTTGGGTTTGAATGATGTGAGTCATTATCTATTTTATTGGTGGAATAGTATAATTATTTACCCTCACAGTTAATTTGATTAGTTATATAAAAAAATTAGTAATTAATTGTGTTGGTTATAAAGCTAGTACAAAATACTGCTAAATTGTATTTTAGAAAAGCTACGTCGAATGTAACATTTCATTTCTCATTCTCATTCAACTTTTAATAAAATAAATACTCTAAATTCATATAGTTAAAACATAGATTTCGATTTTACAATTTATTTTTATTTTTCCCAAATAAAACATAACAAAATTGCTCCATCAACACCAATTTTTATAAACCAATTCCAACAAAATACTCTTTCAACACCACAAATAATATTAGATAAAAAGAAAATTGTGAATTTCCTTCAAGCAAGATGTGAGAAAATCTACAATGTTATTGTTATTAGAGCACCGCGCGAAACCCCTATTCTACTTTTCCTGTACAAATTTTCTGAATTCCAAAGAAGAAAATTCCAATAGGGGAGGAACCTCTTTTCCTATCCTTTGTTGTGTTCCGTGATATGGGTTTGGGAAGAGAAGGTGAACCCAAATTGAGAGGAAATAGTAGATTAGGAATTTGTTATAGTGTAATAAGAAAATTGAATTTTTTTTTTTTTATGTGATGCAAATAGAATTGCTCTAAATTATTTAAGAGTTTTTATTATTTAAATCAATAAATTCAATGACAGTTTGTTTGAATAAACTTATTGAACGCTATTTTATTTCACTTCATATACAACTTGCAAGTGCACAAGTTAATTTATAGTAAAACTATTGTGAGAACAGGTATTGTGCACAAGGTAATTTGTAATAAAACTTATTATATCTAAATGTAAATTAGATAACATTGATCATTCTCAAGATATTATCTAACTTCTAATCGTTTTTAGAATTTATTCTCATCATAATACTTACCAATCTCCCGATTTAGTTAGTTTATGTTATGCATTTCTTATACGTTAATCAATTACTTCCTCCAAAGCAATAATAGATTAACTACATTTATGCAATTATTCGTCATATAATTTCATACGATATTCAAATTAAGTAAGTATAAACAAATATAGGAAAGGAAATAATACATTAAAGAAAGCTCGTATCTCTGTTGTGAAATAAGAAGATATGCACGAATCACACTAAATCGCGACGGTTAAGATCATGTCGCGAGGATAAGCACGATCTGTGAAAGGTAAGCATGGTTCGTGTGACCTGAGAAGTAGTCTATACACTCTTAATTGTCTGTTTTTCTGTCAAAACTGCAACAAACACGTGACGTAACAAAATATAAAAAATCATTATGAAGTGCAATTACCTAAAAACCATACATAATAACCCCAAATTACACGTAAATTCTATTTTTATCACTTATTTCCAAAAAAAAATATTCTGATCGAGGATCTTCTAGTTTATATTTAAGATATAGAATCTTAAATCTTATTTTAAAATATTAAAATTACTAATGTTATTATAAAATCAAATGTTGAGCTCTTTAGATGTTAGCAATATCAATTTTATATTTGAAATAATTAAATTTTGAAGAAAATTTGAAAAATAAAATTTTATGTAAAATGTAAATTGAGGTTGTCTTCTCTTTTTTGTTCTTAAAAAAATAGTTTATAAGTGTTTTTTCCACTTTGTAATACCAAAGATCATCCTAAATCATTTTTTGTTTATTTTTTTTTCTTCAGAGGACCTCCAAATTACATATTTATTATTATTATTATTATTATTATTATTATTATTATTATTATTATTATTATTATTATTATTATTATTATTATTATTATTGAGGTCACTCCAAATCACATGGTTAAAAAAATTCAAATGACATAATTGGAAGGGAGAAATATTAAATAGTCATTTTTGTGATTAGTAGCATGATTTTTTATAAACATAAGATTTACCTGCAATTTGGGGTTATCATGCATAGTTTCTAGGAAATTGCATGTACCTAAATGATGAGTTTATAATGATTTTGCTATATTTTGTTACATCACGGGTTTGTTGAAGTTTTGACAGAAAAACCAATATTTAAGGTCGCATGAATCGTACACCGAATCACGATTTGTACTTATCCTATTGTTGCAAAAAGATTCATGGAGATCACAATTTGTACTTATCTTCTTGTTCCAAAGGATATTCTCGCGAGATTAAAATTCTAAACGACCCTTATAAAAGGAGGAACATTGGAACAAAGAAATCATCAATTTTCATAGTTGATCATCACTTTTTAGAGCTAGAAATATATATACGAAAAGGAGACAAGCAACCAAGTCATAAGAGAGAAGAGAAACGAAGATCATTAAGCATAAGTCGTAGTTTATTATTTTCTCTTTTATATAGATGTTAGCTCAAATTATCAATTCATGGTATATGGATTGTGAGTTGATGATGAGTAGTTAAACAATTAGTGATTCTATAGTGTATACAATTATTGATTCATATGATATTACTTTATGATATTATTCCTTTCATTTCTTTGTTTATGCTTCTTTGATATGATTGTCTTGTGGAATTGTTCACCTGGCAATTACATATGTGCAGTTAATTAGTTATCACCTGAGAGGAGTTGGTTGGTTAACAGATTAGGAATGCATAACACGAACGTGTTAAATCAAGAGATTGGTAGGTTATTGCAATAATAATAAATCCTATGAACTATTGAGATTTAGATAAATCTTGAGAATAATCAGTTTTATCTAATCATTTAGGTCTAACTCGAGAGAGAGAATCTAGATATGTTAGTGATTCTCCTACGATTATAAGAATTGAATATGGTTTAATACATTAAAAGAAGTTATATAAACAATAATAGTGTATATCCCTAGAATCTATCGAGTCTCTAGAGGCTTATCTTGTTTGAATCTGAATTGTTTATTTATTTTTATCTTTTATTTTATTTTTTTCAATTAACTCATCTATCATCAAAATTCGAGTCTTTAGATAAAATAGGATAATATAAATGAGTAATTAGTTGGAATTACATTAGATAGTCTTTATTGATACGATACATGTTCTCACCATACTTTTACTATAATTTGCCTCATGAATTTGCGAATCATTTTTAAATGAAATAAAATAGCGAACAATTTTCTCAGCATATAGCTTATAATAGAAAACTACCCATTTGTTTCGAACAAACTCTTACTTTAAGAGCCCCATGTACAAGTAATTATTCTCTCTTATTCTCAGACATCTTTTTTCCTCTCTTCTCTCTGCCTTCTTTTCCCAAAATCCTAACGACACATCGTTCATCTTCATTCGTGTTTAAAGGTTAGGGGTGTTTGATTCTATCCACTTTTCCCTACCTGACCCAAACTCCATTTCCATCTTATTTTCTATTTTTTTTCATAGAGCACAAATTATTGGTTTGATCTTTTACTTGTGCTTCTTAAATTTCTTCATTTTTGTCACATAAAATCGTTTGTCAAACAACAATAACTCTATTAGAGCAAATGTTCATGATGAAGATATCAAGAGAGACAACAATGACAAGCATGATTGATTCTAGTAAATTTAGATTGGCACAAGGTGTTGCTTATGATATTATTGAAATCTAATTGGACACACTGTAATTTTTTTGGCATTGGCACGAAGTTTTATTTTAAACTACCACGAGGTTCATTGGATGAGCTGGCACAAAGTGTTAGTTTGAACTTGCATGAATGTGTTCATTTCATCAGACAATACATGTTTGTTTCAACTAACATAAGTTTGAACCTATACAATGTGTTACTATTTATAGGGTGTTGGTGTCCACCTGACGTATCTTTGCAATTGTCCTCCTTTTAGTTGATCTCATATCTTCCCAACTTGATGTAGCTTTGTAATTATCATTTACCACAACCTTCACTCAGGCCAACCTTGATACTGGGATAAGCTCTTTACTGGTACCTCATGGTTTTAGGCTAGTTTTTTAGGCTGAAAAGTTTATTTTGAGCAAGTGCAGACAGTTTCTCACTAGAGATTATATAGATAAAGGTTTTTTTCTTTACAAAATGAATATAATGTTTGTATGTCATAACGGCAAAGTTAGCAATAAAAATAGTGAATCATCTTTTGCTTATATGCTTGAGTGTTATTGTTTATGGCAGATTAGATTTAGACATGTTAATTTAAATGTTATAAAAAGATTAGTTAACATTGAATTGTTATCAATTAATTGTGCAAAAATACAAAAGAAATGTGGAATATGTGTAGAAGCCAAAAAGACTACCTTTTTATTTGGGGAAAATAAATACTAAACTTCTAGACTTGATTAACACTGATGTGTGTGATTTAAGAGTTGTGCAAACTAGAAGTGGTATAAATACTTTATAACATTCATTGATGATTACATGTGATTTTGATATATGTATATGAAGAACAAAGATGAAGCTATTGAAGTTTTATATTGTACAAAAATGAAGTTGAAAATCAACTTACGGCCGAATTAATACTATTCGGAGTGATAGAGGAGGTTAGTGCAATATATTGTTTGAGTAATTATGTTTTGAATAAGGTATAATTCATCAAACTAATACTCCTTCATTTCCATAGTCTAACGGTGTTGCTAAAAGTAACAGTCAAATTTTGAAGAAAATGATGAATGTTATGTAGATAAGTTCTGGTTACCATATAACATGTGGGGGGACGTTGCTTTAATGGCAAATCATATTCTAAATAAGGTACCACACAAAGGTGAGGATTCAACTTCGTACGAATTGTGGAGGGGACACAAACCATCCTACAAATATCTTAAAGTGTGGGGGTGTCTAGGAAATGTTGAGGTGCCTAAGCTTAAACAAGTTAAAATTGGTCCTAAAACGATAAAAAATGGTCAATTGCATCTTTCTTTATATGTATTCAACAACAGTACATATTGACTTTGGTGCACAAGTCGGACAACCCCGATGTAACTGAGGGAATCGTGATTGAGTCAAATAATGTTATATTCTTTGAAAACATATACCCTTGCAAAGAAATGATATAAAGGAGCTCCAACAAAAGGGTTTATGAAACTGCTAGTAGGTCTTAACTTGTAAGTGAAGAACCTAGACATTGTAACAAGGCTAGAACGCCAAGTTCTTTAGTTCTAATTTATTGACATTTGCTCGTGATGATGAGCCTAAAACAATTCAAGACGCCCTTTCTAGTTGTGATACTCGATTATTATACCTAATATTTTATATTTTTAATTTTATTTATTTAGTTATTTATTAGGGTAGCAGTACATACGTTTTCTAGGAACCAGATAGATAAAAAATTTGTTAACCCTTAGATTTTGGATAAACATAAACTCAATTTTAGATATGCCTAACCACATCTCATTTTTTAGGGGGATCGGATCGACATAAACACTGATAAGAGATTTGAGTGCTAATCCTCCTATACTCATCTGTCTATAATAATCCTTCAAGAAAATTCATGTATTCTTCACCAAACACTTCAACAACACCTAGGGTAAGAATTTTCTTTCTACGATTTCTACTTAGAAAAATCATTCCTCCAACCAGCCATCTTCTCACATAACTTTCTCATCTCTCTCAAAACAATAGATTAAGCCCCAATCTTGTTTCCTCCCTACTAAAGTCACAATACTGTAACAACCCCTTACCTATGTTAATATCAATTTGAAGCCATGGCCAGTAACCCAAAATAACTTTACCAACAAGAACCATCACCATCTTCAAGCTTTCACTCAACTCTCAATTCCGACTTCAAACTCTCCAGCGGACTAAAGCCACCAAACCAATTGCGACACAAGGCTACACCACATCTACCCTATGTTTTCGTCCCAAATCAATCGACGTATATACAATGAGTATCAATTCCTGCCCAGTTCGGAACCCCTTATCCCAACGCCGCATGCATCTCGCAGTAGCGACAAAAAATAATGAGAGGGAGAACATATGTGCCCTTATGCTGTTATGAAAAGAAGGAGAAGAAGAATAGGAAATGGGACGACGGCCAAGAGAGATATTAAGGAAAGAGAAAGACATTCAATTTTTTCAGATTTACCAAACTACCTGTTGACTTTCAGAAAATTGTAAAATAGTCCCAAAGTTTCTATTTTTTAAGAAATAGCCCAGAAATATCTCCTCTCATATTATGCCCGAATTCCTATATTCCGAGTCTTAGATTTTTATGTCTTCCAATTATTTTCTTATCCTTTATTTTTTTAGAAATTTATTAAATTAGATATTATGACCTGGGTAATTACGATGTAAGTTGCGAGGAGGCAAGACACAAGAATTAGGAGTACTAAGAGTATACTACTTGTATGAAAATTTTCTTATATAACAAGAAGTCACATACGATATTGGGGTTTTATAGGACTTGTCAATTTTAAATGTTTAGTTTGTTTAAAGTAAATGTGTTGGCCAAGCTTTGATACAAAATGTTATGTTTGATATGAATGTTATATTATGTTATGTTTGACACCCTTATGTGCTCTCTATTATGCTTTTACAAATTTATATTTATTTTTGACAAGCTTAGACCTCACGAACTGGATGTAGTTCACCCCTTTTATTTTCCCATTGCTAGGTTAGGGAGTTGGTCAAGGTGGCGGGAGGAGGCGGATGAAGCATATTGTAGTTATGAGTTATATTTTTGTTATGAACAATCTCTCTTGAAATTTTTATAGGGTTTGTATTCTTCAAATTTATCTTAGTAAACAATGTCGTTTTGAAACAAATGCTTAAGTCTACTCTTGTGATTATATGAAGTTATGAGTATTTTAAATTGAATAATTATATAATTTTGTTTAAATTAATTATATTCTCTGTTGCCATGAATTTTAATGTAATAGGGTTATTGAATCATGTTTTTTATAATACATTTTACATTGTTGACTTAATTTTGTAGTATTTAGGTAGGGTCCTAATTTTTAATGCATTTTTATGACCTAATTATTAGGATGTAATTGTTTAATGTTGATTAACTACTTCCAATATAGTATCTTAACAAATAAACAAATATTATAGATATATATAATAAAATATTCGGGTCGTTCCACTAGTCCTCATGCCCTTCTCTAGAAAGGTGCAATTAACAATGAAATTAATCCTATCATGCAAAATATAGGAGGGAATTAGTTGATCTCCCACCTGGTTGTAAAACCTTAGGATGTAAGTGGATCATAAAGAAGAAGTTTAAATTAGACGGATCAATTGATTAATACAAAGCCCGACTTGTGGCTAAAGGGTTTAAACAAAAAGAATGATATGATTTCTTTGATACGTACTCTCCAATTACGAGCATTATGTCCATGTGGATGCTTCTTTCTATTGTTGTTCTGCACAATTTTGACATTCATAAGTTGGATGTTATGACTAAGTTGAGAAACTATATTTTAAAAAAATTATGAAATGTGAAATTTGTTGAAAAAGCAAAACTTTATTTTAAAGACATATCTTGCTTTGACATATTAACTAATAACGTGGCCAATGAAATATATGGTTTGACTTAAAAAACTTAAAATAAAAACCACTAAGATATTAAACAAATTTTATCAAAATATGATGGATATGAACATTACTATTTTATCAAACTTGTTTGTTAATTTTTCCTTCATTTTGCTAGTATCCATTTGTATTTTTTTTTAAGTAAATGTAATTCTAAGCGAAAGATGATGAAAAAAAATCAGGAGTTACAATATAACTTATATCTAACTTAAATAAATTAAAATTATTTATAGTGATTCATAATGAATTATTAAAAAGAAAATTGTTATAAGTTATTAACTCTGTGTGTGTGTGTAATACAAAAACTATAAAAACTAACCTAATAAGAGGAGACCACATAAATTCTATATGTAAATATTAGTCAAATAAATATTTAATGGCAAAAAAGAATGTTAAGGTCTACTTTTATATTATTGATCAACACAAAAAGTTTTGTAGTGTCATATTCTAATATAATACGATTCTCATAATTTACCTTTTTTACCCTAATTAATATATTCATTTAATAATTTTAAATTGGAAGATTTTGTATGAATAGGAAAGATAATTGGATGATTTGTTTTGGAATTAATAACAAAATTAAATTCTAGATTAGTGTTATATTTCAATCAAGTGATACTCCACAACATAATTGGTGACGAGTTATTTATTAAGTGCTGACTAAGCACAATATCTTCTTGATTTTACGATACATCTATGTATTATTTTAAAAATATTTTTTTATTATAAATAGGTTATAGTGAAATTAAAAAAATAGATTGAAGATATCTACAGTCAGCTTAAGATTCGATCAAAAACATTTTAAATTTGCAATATTACATTAGATAATGAAAAAAATTAATATATATATATATATATATATAGGAATAATAAATTTTAAGTTTAGAGAAAATGATGAAGGTTAAGAATAAATATAAATTTGCCGAAATTTGTGTTAATCTACTTAATTCTATTCTTATAATCTTGTTGTAACTGAAATCGAGAATGGTGTGACTTTTTTATTTTTTTCAATAGAAGTTAATAGAACAAATTTTATTTTATATTTTATTTTAATATATTACTATAATACCTTTATTTTTTTGAGAAAATTAAAAAAATCATAATAATTGGGACATCAACTTTTGATATATTATAGAATTAAGGGTATTTATGTCATTTATATTATGTGTAATTTTGTTAGTAAAATTAATGTGGTGTGCAAAATAAATTTAGCGGTAGCTTTGGAAACACCCTTAATGTTAATCAGTTTCATAATCCTGAAATTTATGTTAATTGTTATATAATCTCAAAATTTAGATTTATTAGCTGTATAATCCAAAAATCACATAGTAGGGTAGTTATTTACTACTACTACTAATAATAACATTATTATTCAGTAATTAAAAAGATATATATATATATATTAAAACAAAATGACTTTTTTCAATTCTGTTTTCCCGCCTAAACTTTATTACTTATTTAGAATAATTATATTATTATTAAATTAAAATTAGATATTTTTATTCTAGAAATTTTGATTCGATTTCAAAATTTAAATTATTCCACAAATTTAGGTTTTTTAAAATTAGATGATATCAAGATGAATATACTGCAATATTTAATCTATGATTCGAAATCTATATATTTTATCGAATATTAATTAAATTACTGAATTATGAAATTTAAAAAATATATGAAATTTAACAAATATATGACTCAATTTTCTCGATTCATTTTATCAAAAAAAATCTATATATATATATATATATAAGTAAAATTACTTTTTAAAATTTTGTTTTTTCGGCCTAAATTTCAACCATATAAATGTAAAATTATATATATTTATGCAACTCTTTTAAGATACATTATTACAATTTAATTAAATAGATTAATATCAAAAATCTTCGGGATTTGCTTAGTTTCTGCTGTTCAACATAAATAAATTCGAATTTTAAAGAATTTCATTTAACTCATAATATATTCAAAATAAGAAATAAATTTGTTAGGAACGTGAAATCATTGTAATTTCATTATATTATGGAAGATCATTAACAATTTTTCTATAATTAAACTATCAATTATTTAAAATCACCCAATTGCGTGGATAAAATTTGATTTTGTTAAATATGAAATTAAATTTTCAACAATCTTACCATAATTCAAAATCATTTCTCATTTTTGTTTCTCTCTTCTTTCTATATATTTTATCGAAATTACTACTAAATATTTTAAGGTCTCTCTTTTTTGCTCTCCCTCCTCTTGAAGTGTTTTGCATTTTCTGTTTTGAGAAAATAAATGGTAAGACATGTACGATAATATGTGTCATATTTCAATTATCACAAAAGCCCACACTCATCAAAATATTATTTTTAGGTTAATTTTATTTTAAAATTTTTTTATTCACCTGTTGCTTTCAATTTATCATAAATATGTTTAATTTTCTTAAATATTTTTCTTTCTTATTTTTAAACAAAAAATTTGTCCATCTCTTTCATGTTTCGTTTGATTATTCTTGTGATTTTCTGTTGAGATCTGCTAATTATTTTGACGTATAAACACCGTACGATTTTTCATTAGCTTTCAAAGTATTTGTTTCTATCAAATTTCAAATTTTTGTAATATTATTACATTTAATTAGCAATTTGCAAAATATTTTTATCCTTAATTTGACTATGTAATTGGCAAATTTTACGAGATTTGTACAAATTTTTATTTTCTTTAATCTGTTGATATGACTTTTTTTTTTAAATTTAATTTGATTCAACCTTGTATAAATCATTTAGAAATCATGGATATCATGCTTAAGAATTTGTGAACGAGGCTAATTCTAATCGAAGAAAAGACGAAAACGTAAAATTACAACAAATTTCTACTCATTATACAAAAATAATAATCATTGAATTACAAATCTACAACTTCTATAATATACTATATAACTTGAATATATAATTAAATTACAAAATATAAGAACAAATATCTTCTGTGCATCAAGCAGGTCTCACACTAATATATATAAAAACAAAATGACTTTTTCCAATTATATTTTACCGTCTAAACTTCATTACTTATTTTGAATAATTATATTATTATTAAATTAAAATCAGATATTTTTATTCAAGAAATTTTGATTCGATTTCAAATCTAAATTATTCCACAAATTTAGGTGTTTCATAATTAGATGATATCAAGATGAATATAGTGTGATACTTAATACATGATTCGAAATCTATATATTTTATCGAACATTAATCAAATCACTGAATTATGAAATTAAAAAATATATGAAATCTAACAAATATATGACTCAATTTTCTCGATTCATTTTATCAAAAAAAAAATATATATATATAAGTAAAATTACTTATTAAAATTTTGTTTTTTCGGCCTAAATTTCAACCATATAAATGTAAAACTATATATATTTATGCAACTCTTTTAAGATACATTATTACAATTTAATTGAAGAGATTAATATCAACAATCTTCGGGATTTTCTTAGTTTCTGTTGTTCAACATAAATAAATTTGAATTTTAAAGAATTTTTGTTAACTCATAATATATTCAAAATAAGAAATAAATTTGTTAGGAACGTGAAATCATTGTAGTTTCATTATATTATGGAAAATCATAAACAATTTTTCTATAATTAAACTATCAATTATTTAAAATCACCCAATCACGTTGATAAAATATAATTTTGTCAAATATGAAATTAAATTTTCAACAATCTTACCATAATTGAAAATTATTTCTCATTTTTGTCTCTCTCTTCTTTCTATATATTTTATCAAAATTATTACTATATATTTTAAGGTCTTTCTTTTTTGTTCTCCCTCTTCTTGAAGTGTTTTGTGTTTTCTGTTTTGAGTAAATAAATGGTAAGATATGTACGATAATATGTGTCATATTTCAATTGTCACGAAAGCCTACACTCTTCAAAACATTATTTTTAGGTTTATTTTATTTTAATTTTTTTATTTACCTGTTGCTTTCAATTTATCATAAACATATTTAGTTTTTTAAACTATTTTTCTTTCTTAATTTTAAGCAAAAAGTTCGTCCATCTCTTTCATTTCGTTTGATTATTCTTGTGATTTTCTGTTGAGATCTGCTAATTATTTCGACTTATAAGCACTGTGCGATTTTTTATTGCTTTCAAAGTATTTGTTTCTATCAAATTTCAAATTTTTGTAATATTATTACATTTAATTAGCAATTTGCAAAATATTTTTGTGCTTAATTTGACTATGTAATTTGTAATTTTTACGAGAACTGTACAAATCTTTATTTTCTTTAATCTGCTATGGCTATTTTTTAATTTAATTTGAGTCAACCTACTATAAATCGTGGATATCATGTTTATCAATTTGTGAACGAGGCTAATTCTAATAGAACAAAAGACGAAACATAAAATTAAAACAAATTTCTGCTCATTATACAAAGAAATAATCACTGAATTACAAATATACACCTTCTATAATATACTATTTAACTTAAATATATGATTATATTATAAAATATAAGAAAAAATATCTTTATATTATACAATTTGAATATATGATTATATTACAAAATATAAGAAAAAAATATCTTATGTGCATCACACAGGTCTCACACTAGTTATATATGGTTTTAAAAAAATGTTTTCAAATTTCGAAAACTACTATGAGTGGAAAATTTTATTAGCTTCTAAAATTTTATAGTACTTCTATATATATATATATATATATATATATATCAATTATATCCCAAAAGATCTACAATATAGAATATTTTCGTCTTTCTCTGACAATTATTCTATAAAAAATAATCTTAATTTTTGCAGTTGTTTAAAATTTTAAAAATAAAATATTGAATTTTTGTTCCTTTTTAATTTTAAATTAGATAAAAATAAAATTATACAGATTAATCTTACTTTATTATGTAAATATATTATTTTTATTTTTTTATCAAATCAATTTATTGTAATCTAACTTATTAGATATATTGGTTATTGATATCCCAAAATTTGTGAAATTATAGAATTTAAATTGAACTACAATTTATCTCTATAGAATATTTAGAAGTATGTTTTGATATATTCTCAAAATAAAATAATTAAAATTAATAATAATATTATGAATTTTTATTCCGATTTTTAGTTACCATTAAATCGTGGCCCTATCAATCAAATTATTTTATTATAGCTTATATATAGATAGATATTGATATAGATTTGTATTAAAAATATCATAATTAAAAGTAATTTAGGAAGAAAAATTTATTATTTTTATTTAAGACGATACTTCTCTTTATATATATATATATCACAATTAAGTTAAGAAAAATATTTTATAGTTAATGATTAAATTTAGTGTATGTATGTGTGTGTAAATATATGCAATATAGATGTCGAAATAAAAATCGTGAAAAGAATATTAATTAGATATATTTTTAAAAAAAAATTGAAGATGAAACAAAAAAGATAATTTTTTTGAACTTTTTATTATATAATATATACACATATGTATTGTATATATTTGTATATAAAATATATATCATAATTAGAAAATAGTTTAAGGAGGAAATTTTGATGCTTTCTGGTGGTACTTCTGTTATTATCTATCCAATGAAAAGTCCTAAAAAAATATTTTCTCTCCAATGATCACTCCATATATCCGCACAAATTGACACTTTTTGTTGTAAATAATTAAATATATCGATTAAAGATAACTTAAATTCACCTATAATTTTCTCAATATCACAAATTAATGTTCTACGTGAAACACCGGATGCTTGAAGGTTTAGTGATAGTTGAATATAATTTTTAAACAAATCATTTTCAGCAGTATTAAAAGGAAAACACATGCCACAAACCATTTTTTATAAATATCTTCTCATTGTTGGATCAAAATATTTAAATAAAGAAGTCGTACCTTGTGATTCATCGGTGAATCCTCCACGAGGTATTTGCGTTTGACGCCGATTGTTTTCTACTTTGTCTAGATGGTGACGTTGCAAATATTTTTTCGACGTGCCATAATCTCCTGTTTTTTGAAAAACATATTCCAACCCGCAATAGTTGCAAATTGTTTTATTATTTTGCAAATCTCTTTTGAAGTGAACGACAAGGATATCCGATCTAAGTGCCCCATGACTTTGAGTTTGTCGCGTACTTTGACTTTGACTCTCTTGAGCTAGAAGACGTTTTTCATCGGTTGATTTGGTTTGAGGATCATAATGATGTGCTTGTCCTTGTGCACCTACATTGATAATTATAATAAATTATTAATCATTGATGATTGAAAGAGATATTTAAAAATAATAATAATAGTAATAATATTTAAGAGATATATTTTATAAAAATAAGCACAAACCTAATTGAGCTTGAAAATCTTCATGCCACTCGATTGAAATTTCAATATTTTCATCATCAAGATGAAGATATCTTTGAGCCAAAGGTGATGGCGGTGGTAATCTGACTCCGAGACTTGTACTCGTCAACATAGATGATTTTCCTTTTGTTTGTCGAGATAAAGAAGATGATCCTTTACCTCCACGTCCTCTTGGCTCGAGCTCGACATTTTGAAAGAGATGACAATATAATTGAGAGAGATGACAAGATAATTGAGAGAGGCTGAGGGAGATTGAGAGACATGACAAGATAATTGAGAGAGATCGAGAGAGATCGAGAGAGATCACAAGATAATTAAGATAGATTAGATTTTGTGAAAGAAAATGGATAGGGGGAAACAGTATTCATAGGGAAAAAAATAGATCCGTTGGAACTGGAGGTTCCCGATTTCGGTTCGAACTACCGGTTCCACAAGGGCCATATCATCTCAGCCTTAGAGATCAACGACTAGAATTTTTAAAAGACAGTTAGAACCGCCGGTTCTAACGGTTCCAAAACCGTCGGTTTTGAGCCGACGATTCCTGGAACCGACAGGGTAGGAACCGAGTCAACGGTTGAACCGCACCGCTGACTGGAACCAGAACCGTGCCCGCCTCTAACTACTACTAATAATAATATTATTATTATTATTATTATTCAGTAATTAAAAATATATTATATATGGTTTTAAAAAGATGTATTCAAATTTAGAAAGTTACTATGAGTGAAAATTTTATTAGCCTCTAAAATTTTATAGTACTAAATATATATATATATATATATAGATATATACATATCCCAAAAGACCTGTAATATAAACTATTTTCTTCTTTCTGGGACAATTATTCTATAAAAAATTAATCTTAATTTTTGCGGTTGTTTAAAATTTTAAAAATAAAATATTGAATTTTTGTTCTTTTTTTTTAATTTTAAATTCGATGAAAGTAAAATTTTATGAATTAATCTTACTTTATTATGTAAATATTAATTATTTTTATTTTATATCAAATCGATTTGTTGTAATCTAACCTATTAGATATATTGGTTATCGATATCCCAAAATTTGTGAAATTATAGGATTTAAATTGAACTACAATTTATCTCTATAGAATATTTAGAAGTTTGTTTAGATATATTCTCATAATAAAATAATTAAAATTAATAATAATATTATGATTTTTTATTCCGATTTTTTGTTGCCATTAAATAGTGGCTTTTCAATCAAATTATATTATTATGTCTTATATATATAGATATATATATATATATATATTTATATAAATTTGTATAAAAAATCATAATTAAAAGTAATTTAGGAAGAAAAAATTATTTTTTATTTAACACAATAATTCTCTTTATATATATCACAATTAAGTTAGGAAAAAATATTTTATAGTTAATGATTAAATTTAGTGTATGTATGTGTGTGTATATATGTGCAATACAGATGTCAAATTAAAAATTGTGAAAAGAAAATTAATTAGATATATTTTTTTAAAAATTAACGAGGAAACTAAAAAGTTTGAGCTTTTTGAAAATTTTAATATACATATATATATATATATATGGATATGATATATATTTGTATATAAAATAATATCAAAATTACAAAATAGTTTAGGCAGAAAAAATTGATGCTTTCTATTTATTGTGGTAATTCTGTTTTTATATATACTAGTACATAACCCTTGCGATACACGGAAGATATTATGCATAATATTTTATATATTTAGTATTTTTTTTAGTTTAGTGTTATATGTTTATTTGTATCATTTTGGATAATCTGAATATATGAATTAGTATAACATTTTTATTAGAATAATTTATATAAGTGAAGTAAATTTCTATATTTTTTAATATTTCGTGAAACTTAGTATAAAATACACATAAAATTTAATAAAACATATAAAGAACTATTATTATAATTGAAAAAATATAAATATATATAACAACAAAGCAACATGAAATAAAATTTAAAATATTACAAAATGAGAAATGTAATACAAAAAAAATTGTGTTACTTCAAAAAAAAAATTATTCACAAATTTTGAAACACTTTATAAACTACATTTGTAGTAGTTTTCCTATCAAGATCCTCATCATCAAAAATCAAAATCTTCAATCTTTACGATTTGTAACTCTGGAAACAACAACATATAATTGACTATGACTGAAGACATGTTTCTTGAATAATAGTTCAACATGATTTAATGATTGTCCTTGACTCTTGTTTATCGTCATTGCATAAGAAACAATAAAAGAAAATTAATCTATGGGTATCCTACAAAATTTAATAATAAATTCAGTAATCGTACACAGTAGAAAAAATTATATAACTACATTTTTTTCCATAATTGCCTTGACCTAAAGTCAATTATCTCCAACATATTTTCATTCACAAATATTTGTGTAACATTGTAGGTGTTGGAGACCTTAACAGTGTCTGCAATCATTCAAAAAACAAATATATAATAATGAAACAACATTGATAAAAATCTTATGTAAATATATTAAGTTATATAATTTATACCATTGAACAGTTTTGGTTGACAAAATTGCAAAACAACAATAATTGGTTCGGTATCGCCAACACTCAGATAAGACTCATCCCATAAGATCACTGTCAGTTTATTATTCCTTCAACACAATAGAAAATATATCAATATTAACAATAATTTTGAATCTTACATTTAAATTTAAGTTGAAAAAATTAATATATTATAGATTATATTATATAATTTAGAAAATTTAAAATACATGTGATCTTAAAGAGTTATCTCTATGAGCCTCTTCGAACCATCCTTCGTCGGCATGGATTTAGGTGGCTGCATCCTATAAACTCGACCAATCACATCTTAATCAACACAAAAAATTAATAAATCTGATTAGAATAGCATATAGAAAAATTATAAATAATTAAAACTATAATAAATAAAAAATAGAATACTAAACAAAAGGGTTTCATCTTTCTTCTCTAAACCAGATATCCAATCGAATGATTTGAAATTGAATATGTTCATAGAAAACATGAGTCCTCAAACTCGTTAACCTTTGTTTTGCCAAAAAAATTGAATTTATATCCATAGTTTGCTGTTTTGAATTTAAATTCGTCAGTTGACATCATAATATTAGAGATAATGTATAGTTTTCCCTCAAATAATAGTTTTTTAAAACAATAGATGTGTGAACTTCTTGCTTGACCACGAATAGTATCACCCTGCAAAAAATAATGAAATTAAATATGTTAAATACTGTATATTTCATACTACCAATTTTATCATATTTATTATGAAGCTTATTTTTTTATTATACTTGTTCATTCTTAAAAATACACTCAAAATTGAAGATTTGATTTTTGTCCGCAAATGTAGATACATCGTAAGCACGAATCAGATGAAGTATATAAGAGTCAAATTCCTTCTCTTTGGATGAACATCTTTCACAAGATTGAAAATAGTCGACATTAAAAATCAATAAAGGAATATAAAAAAGTATATGAATAGTGAGAGTGCACAATGTAGACCACACAAGATGATACACAATTTATAATAAAAATTAAGTTCAATATATAGTTAGGTATTGCTGAAAAATTTAGGAATCAGTTATCCGTATTTATCAGCATTCCATGGTGCATATTATTTAGATATGAGATATATTTTTTCAAATCTTGTAATATTATTAAATGAAATATTGTTGTTACGAACCTTTAATAAACATCTAGGAATCAGTTCACATATTAGTATATATACGTATTCTAAATATATTATAAATATATCAAACTAAATTATTAAGGGTTAGCAAATTATTAAATTATATATAAAATTTTATTTATAGTTCTAAATTTTGTTGATATATATAAAGCTCAAGAAATAGAAAATATATGTTATTAAAATATAATGCAAAGAAAATATAGTAACAAATTTAATAATGAGTCAAATTGATATCAGATAGATCTATTTAGCAATTGAATAATTGTAATGACGTGTATTTTGTAGTATTATAGTAAATTAATTTAAATTTATTTGTTGTATTATATGAGATTTGTTTTTTATATTCTAAAATATAATACAGTTCATTTATTTAAGGAAATTAAAAAGGTTACATATATCATTAAAAAAATTAATGAGGTGTAATATGATGTAGAGATAAATTATAAAATATATACAAATGAGATATATTTTTTTAAATCTTATAATATTGCTAAATCAAATATTGCAGTTACGAACATTGAGTTTAATAGATATGTATTGCTGAAAAATCTTTCAAAAATATTAAAATGAATGTTTATCAACATTTCCTCAAAATCCGTCTTTCCATCAAATATAGAATCTATCAGTTTGCTATTATATATATATTTATAGAGTATAGATTATTATTATTATTATTATTATTATTATTATTTTATATATGTGTATATATATGTATGGATGACTAAATTTATGTAAGCTTGCCACACTTTTTCAAATTAATATCTTCTTTTATATTTTATACAATAATTATTTACGAATTCAAAATATTTTATTTTTAAATCCTTATATATTTTTTCCCTTCAATATTATGTGTGTCTATATATATATATATATTGAACGTATTATAATTATATCTTTCAAAGGTCGAAACACCATTTTAAGTCCAAAAAAGAAAGAAAAAAAATCTTAGTAAACCCAACCGCCGTACCGCGACTGCGCTCCGCCATGAGCGACCGCAAACCCCTTGAAACCCTTCTACCGACCGCACCATTCGAACTTGAGTCTGGCCTCTCTCTCATCCCCCGCGTCAGACTCAACCTAACAATTCACCGCGCAGACAAATCCGTATCCCCAATCGACGAGTGGAAGCTCAAGCGCTCTCTGATCGACTATCTCAAAACCTCACATTCAATATCCATTCCGGAAGAGGACATTAAAATTTTTAAGTATAAAGACCTGAAGAAGCGGAAGCGTGAAGATGCTGTGGCGCGTGGGAGCTTATTCGTGTTGGATTTTGGGTTTTTGTCGAAGAGATTGAGGTTGAACGGAGAGGATGGAGTGGAGAAAGAGTTCTTGGAGTGGAGGAAGGGGATTTCTGCGGAGATGTATGGAATGGAGTTGAATTTGGAGGGAGTAAAGTTTAGGTTGAGTGTTGAGGTGCCGAAAGGGGACGATTTTGAAGGCATGAGGAAAGAGTGGGAGGAGATTGCGGCGTTTGGAACGAGAGGTTTGTTAAGTTTCTGTCTTTCAGTTTGCTTGCTCGTCATGTTTGTTTTTTCCGTTGTTTTCTTGTAAGCATAAATGCATGAGAAGAGTTGGCTGAAATGGGATTGATTTAAGAATGACATTTGCAATGTGATTATGTGGTTGTGGATTAAAGTGGAAGCTTAAATTTCTTGTGGGATTTAATTTTGTAGGGTCTTTCCCCAGCATAAGATATACGGGCTTATTAGCTATGATAAGAAACACCATGTATTCCTTATGATAGTATCACCATGTCTTCCTTATTAAGCAGTGAGGGTCTATCAAGTGGAAGCTTAAATTTCTTGTGGGATTTAATTTTGTAGGGTCTTTCCTCAGCATAAGATATACGGGCTTATTAGCTATGATAAGAAACACCATGTATTCCTTATGATAGTATCACCATGTCTTCCTTATTAAGCAGTGAGGGTCTATCACACACTGAAAAGTTACAATTTCAGAAATTTAGAATAACAGCGTGTTCAACCGATCATATCATTTGATTAGGGTTGCTTTGACTTGCTTCTCAAATTAGGTTGGGTTAAAAACTTCCTTAACCTGTTATATATGGGCTTTTCGCTGAATATGTGAGTGCTCAAATTACTATGGATATGCTGGGGCTTCATTTTTCTGTCACAATAGTTGACAAATGCAAATTGACCTAGGCTGTCTTTATCTCCTTAGGAAATAATTTTTCTCGTTTAAAGTGTGCTATAGCACTACATATCGTGGCTGCCATCCGTTTGAAATTGATGAGTAATTTTGTCCTGAAGGCATTTGTCGGTGTGAAATGCTTCTGGTTTATGCGGGGTTTTTCTTAGCCTAGCTTCTAAATCTTTACCTTTATGATGATAGGTTGCTTCTGTATTGGACTATATGCAGATAGTTTATCTCATCAAGTTTTCATTGTTAATATTTTTGGATAACTTTTTCCTTTGTTGAAACAAATAAGAGATGCACATTATGCTTGTTGCACATGTAGGATATCCTAGGAGTGAGAAGCAGCAGCCTGATACAATCATATTGAGAGGTATGCCTTCTAGGTGGTTTGCTGAGCCACGGGTTTCATCCAAACCTTCAATGCTGGTTACACATACAATTTTTTCGGCATTTGGAAAGATAAGGTTTGTGTTTTATTGCCTTCTTATGCTTTGTTTTTCTGTCATATTGATGATTTTGTTGTAACAAAAGCAATGATGGAATAACTGGTGAACATATGGTCCTTGATCCATAGATGCTATTTTCCTAATCTTTATGTTATATTTTTATATATTTAATGTATCTTTCACATTTTCTTTTAAATTCACACCTGTGCTTCATATATAGGCCATTTTTCCTTTAGAACAACCCAAAAAAGATAAGAAGGATGGTATATTTGAGGCACTGTTAGGCCAGGATGAACGTAAATTAAGACAATAATTGGTCTTCAGAACCTTGTTTAATTCACTTTCTTTATCACTGAACTTTAGTAACAATAATATCTGTTACACTAAGATCTCTTCGTACTTTGTTCATATCTTTGAATAAAGTATTGGAGATGTTACGACAATGGTAAGCAAACGTTTGATGCCTTGCTCATTCTCCTTATGGGTAATGCTACTCCATGCATGGAGAAATTATGATGGAAGCAACGTTATGATGTCTCGTTTCTGTAGTGGACCAATTGGTTAATATCCCGCCGAGCCATTTTTAATTAACACAATGACACCGTGCCTTTATTGCTGCTCATGCTACTGAATCAGCTGCTTTGTTTCTCTCCTTCCAAGAGGCAAGACTGCGATGCCAGATGCTTCTTTTCCTGTTTCCTCACTGAATGTTTATATTAGCAACAGCACATCTTAGCATTCTGCTAATCATGATTCTTAATCTGTCAATAAAAAAAAAAAAAAAAAAAAAAAAAAGAAAAAAAAGAAAAAAAGAAAATGCCTAGTTAAATAATTTCTCCCTAATGCAGGATGTGAATGACTTTTCTCTGTAATAGAGAGTCATGTAAATAATGTGCAGCTTTAGTTGCAATTCCTTCATTAGACTTTAATCGACTGGCTGCCAGACACTGGAGTCGAGATCCTGTATGTAGTATAAAATGTTGAACAGTTGCTGTGAATAATGCTTTGAAGCCCTAACAAGTGCTTTGTGCGGTACTGCACTGCAAAGGAGATTTTACCTTGCAGTCATTCCAAGGAACTCCACCTTTCATTCTCGCCATCTCCCTTTTATGTAAAATTTCTTTATTTTCTGGTTATCTCTTGTTTCCTTCTTGATGCGTTTCATCTGTTTTCCTTTCTTCAATCAACATGTTATGACCTTTTATTTCCCTCACCATGGATGTCATCTAGGTCAATATAAGGATGTTTTTCTGTCGTGGCGGCGGCATAGGCCTGGACACTGCTGACCTGGCAGGGGAGGACAGGGAGCATCATCAGCATGTTACGATCCCTGATTCCCATCAAATTAACATCAATTTGCTCTTTAATTCCTAGTATTTAACAGTTTATCTTCACACTCTATTCCTTCACTACATTTAAGCCCACTCATTCATGTATGATCTCATGTCAATATCATGGTAACTTCTTGAAACAAAACAATGTATCCATTCTTCTAGTTATCAGTCTCCTGGGATCCTCTATGCATGTGGTATGGATGGTGCAGACTGCTACAAGTGATATGAATACAAATGTTACATCTGTGGCCTATATCATCTAAGCTGTACAAAGATCTACCTAAGATTCTTGGTTAAAAAATTGTCAAATTATATAATTTTTGGGTCATCTAGTTGGGATTGTTAAGTTCTCTAAATTGCTAATTGGGGGAATAAAGTATTGCTATAGAAAGGTTGATCTTTTGAATGGTCAAAAGTGAAACAAGAGGTCTGTTGTAAAGAAACATGTGGTTTTCCTTGGGTTTGTGTCATAATATCAAAGCATGTTGGGGCTGTACTCATTTTTTTCATAATCTTGGTAACCATATTCATTTTTCCATTAATGCTGTTGTAGTATATTCTATCTGTTTGCCTCGTTATTTCACCTATAAAAAATTCTTCATCTTTAGGAATCTTGATGTTGGTGAGGACAAGGACATAGGTGAAGATGAGGATGATGATGGTGATAACCTAGTTTCAGGTCTCCATTGTAAAATTGTAGTTCAGTTTGAAGGTCACAAGGACTTCTATAATGCCTTAAAGGTTTTATGTGGCCGCTCCTTGAGTAAGGTAGAAAGATATTATTTTATTTTCACAATCATTTTTGAACCCATGCCTTACTTGTTTTATTTGAATTATTTGCTTTCTCATGCCCTGAATGGCAACCAAAGCAACGTATGAGAACATGCAAGTCTACACTGCTATTTAATCATAATAGATCTTTTCATCTCCATTTCTATTGAAACTGGCAGTGACATGCGTACAGATTTTACTGACTTTTGAGAAAGATTGGTCATCAGACATTACTGAAAATTTCAGAATACTTGACTTTAATCTGTCTCATGTGCATGAAATTAGAAGTCTCTCAGGAGACAACACAACAATCTTTCTAGTCTTAGCATGTCTTATTCTTGATGTGTGTACAATACTATAAATCAATACATGCTAGTAATATAGGCTTCACTGTCTATGTCTGCTATGAATTGTCTTTGTGCCTTTGAATATAAAGGAAGATTGTAATTAATGCAGCAAGGATCACGCCTGAGAGCTGATTATGAAGTCACCTGGGACAGAGATGGATATTTCCGACAGGGTAGAAGCCGAGCAGAACAAGGTAAAAGATGGACGCCAAGAACTGATATGGGAAGTTATAGAAGTGAAGCTTCTGAACGTCTGTCACAAATCTCGCGATATAGCTCGGATGATGCCCGCAGAAAGCGGTTCAAAGTAGGTTGAAGAATACAACTTCAAATTTTGGCCAAGTGGCAAAGAGACAAAATAAATATTTTTCATTTGGATAGTTAGCAATTACTAATTTTTTCTTGGTTGGAATATCATGACTTTCCTTGCTTTTCAAATTCCAAGGAAATATTACCTTTAATATCTCTATTCCACATATGTTTCTTACCCTAAGGACAAATAAAGGGATTTCTGATGATTCTTTTGCATTACAGGATTGAAGAAAAGTTTTGAATGTAACAGAAGATTCAATGGTCTGCATATCATCTTTGCACAGTGGAAGTGTATGATGCATGCCTCAAGCAATATTGGAATGGCCAAAATGTTTAAATGTATTTTAACCTGACATCTTGAAATTAGCTTTAGTGCCTTCTAATCTAGTCGTACTGTAATAAGTCGATGTGCTCTACTCCGATTGGCTAAACACGTATCATTGCAAGAAACTAGTGCAGGCAATGTTGACTTGTCGTTTGTTCTCCCCAATTCTACAATTTGCGTTAAATTGCTTCATGAATTTAGTTGCTGCAATTGTGATGGTTGACTAATGTAGACAAAACCAGAGTGAAATGAATAGTTGGAAATCATTTGTTTGTGTAATTTATTTCCATTTTCCTCCATTTCTTTCTTCATTATGTGGCTGGATCCCTTCTTTTTAAGCTTCATTAACCAGTTTGCAAATGCTTTACTTGAATTGTTTCTTGGAATGCATACTGATATTGCCTATACTGTGCAAAGTTGATTGTTGTAACACACACCATATGCTGTGCCCAAAACTATGGACACAAACGCCATATGCTGTGTTCAAAACGATGTATTTTTGGTCTCTCTTTGTCTCTCTCTCTTTGATTTTTTTTTTTCAGTGTTTTTTTTGTTCATAAAATCTGTATATATCTGTTCAAATCTCTCTCTCTCTCTCTCTCTCTCTCTTCTTTTTTCTTCAGTGTTTTTTTCATACAATATCTGTTCAAAAAAATCTGTATATAATTATAACTGTGCATATATAAATTTTGTAAGAATATAATTAAAACTTTAGACTATATTTTTTGCATTCTTAATATTACACATAATTATAGATTATAACTCAAAAGATCCATTTTCAAAAATTTATGTCCTTAAGTTTAACTCCAAAGACACACATATATATATATATATATATATATATAAAATTTTGGTATGTTTGAAATGTTTATTATTATATATGTACAACTGAGCAGACAACGAAAAAAAAGAAAGAGGAAGAGAATAACCCAAAGCTACTTGGTTTTGGGGCACTACATATGATGTTTGTTTCACCTCACTCCAGTGGAACTTGCACTATTTATTTTTTATGGATAAGTTGAAAGATCCAATGCCTTTATTTATGGTCTTTAGATTGATGGATTTTGCAACCTCACCCTAATAAACCTTAACATAATTTAATGTTAATAAATATTAAGATAGTTTACTTTCAACATGATTAGATTGGTATATTTTTTTTTTACTTATAAACACCTGTAACAGAATTTTGAGATACAATTCACCTCATAATTAATAGCTTAATTACACCCATAAGCAAGAATACATAATAGATGCAAAAGTATCCACCATAACCACACAAATATTTACACGTCAAAATCAAGTAATAATATTCAAGCCCAAACAGAACACAAATAGAATCACAAAACATAGTAAGCCCATGGTTTAGCCCCAAAAGTCGTCATTCATGTACACCGATCCCTAAAAGATTGTTGAAGCACGAACAACATGCCTGGTAAGCCGTGAGCTTACACATCATCATCACGCTCACCTACTACTATTCACAAACTAGGTGAGCTAAAGCCCAGTAAGCAGAAATCATGCATGTACGATAAGTTAAATGTTTGCAGAAATTTTAAAAGAGATGTGAACTGCATACTAATGAAATCCTAACACGTTTTAGAATCTTTTATCTTTATAGTGCCTGTGACCCATCTACTGTGCACTGAAAAGAGCTAGCTCAATAAAAAATAATAATCACAGAGTCTATCCACGTCTCACATGCCACCGGCCCGACAAATCGAGTATATCCATATTTCACATACCACCGATTCAATATATCATAAAGCCTATCCATGTCTCACATGCCACCGTCATGATGAATCAAGCCTATCCATGTCTCACATGCCATCGGCTCAACATAACAAAAGCCTATCCATGTCACACATGCCACCGGCCTGACGAATCATGCCTATCAATGTCTCACGTGCCACCGACCTTGGCACACTAGTAGTGGTCAACATTACATTTTTCGTTTCTTTTCAACATATAGTGCATACAAGGCAGACAATATACAACTTATACGTGTACATGTCAATGCTTGTGAATGCTATGTTTATACAATACCAAATCAGTAATTCACACCACATAATTCATATCCATCAATATCAAGAAGCACAAGTCACAAATATCTCATAGTCAAATAATACCAACAAGTACTATATTTATGCATTGTAGGTGCAAATGAATTTCTACTTACCTCCGCGACCTTAACTCACATAAATCATTGAATTTCTCAATACACTATAAAATTAGTCTGAAACAATAAAGAAAATACAATAAGTCACATGATAATTTATTTTCTCCTTTATTGATTGAAAAAAACAATGTAAATATCAAATCTCCTAACTAATTTCAAGTAAGACTGGGTATACGTTTATTATCTTATAACTTCTAACATATAAATATACTAATAGCAGTATACTATAAATTCTACTGGGAATTTGGTTTAGTATGAAACATATTAGCAAATAATATTATATTACTTACTTCTAATCTACTTAATATTAGCAAACAATATTATATTACTTACTTCTAATCTAATTAACAAATACAAGCATTTCAAAGTTTCATATGCACATGCTTTTGCTCTGTTCCTTCACTGCCTTGGTCTCTCCCTATTTTTTTAAAATAAATATATTGAAACCAATATTAACTCATGTTCCTAATCAAGACAAATAAACAAGATGTGTATGCATCTTTATATTCTACAAATTTCCCTTCAATTATTAGTAATAAACTTGGTGTACTATAAGCATAACACAAATAAAAATTATTTTAATAATAGAAATGAAAGGTAAGATTTTACCTAGGTGCTGCTCTTCATTCTCCTATCGTCACCCATGGCTGAAGATGTAACAATATATATGTATATGTCTATATATTACTTCTCTCCTTCCTGCTTTTATTCTTCTTAGTTTTTAGGATTAAGGCTAAGCCTATCTAATTAACTACTTATATCTAACCAATAAGATAATTTGACCATTTGAATTGTTTCATCTTTTGTCTTTTTTTTTTCTTACCTTTATGTACGTATTATTGTTGTTGTTGTTGTTGTTGTTGTTGTTGTTGTTGTTGTTGTTGTTGTTGTTGTTATTATTATTATTATTATTATTACTAACTCGTTACGTGTGATCCTACTTTATTAATACTTGACACCTAATCGCTCTCTCGACATTTGGTCCAAGGGGTTCCAACTTATAATGTAAACCCTTCAAAAATTCTTAACTATATACAAAAAATAATCAAACGCGAGCAGCAAAATAAATAAAAATGCAATTTCAATAGAACATAAAATTATAAAATGGATGTAATGCATGAACTATATTCGCCAGTGAGTTGTGAGAGGCTTGGGGTATCACATCTTCCTCTCCTTATAAAAATTTCGTCCTCGAAATTTACTTACCTGAAGAGTTCTGGGTATTTTGACTTCATTTCATCTTCTCTTTCCCAAGTAGCTTCTTCTACTGACTGATTTCTCCATAGGACTTTGCCTAGCGGAATTTCCTTATTTCTCAGTTGCTTCACTTCTCTTAATAAAATTTCTGCAGGCATTTCTTCATAGCTTAAGTTTGTTTTTAGCTCTGCTACTTCATTGTTCAGGATGTGAGATGGATTCGTGACATACTTTCTCAACACAGACATATGGAACACATTGTGTATCTGACTTGGACTAAGCTTTCCTTTCTTACCAAACCGCATTATTCCTTTCATTGGAGAAACTTTCAAAAACACCTGATCTCCTACTGCAAATTCCAATATTTTTCTTCTTTTATCTGCATAACTTTTCTGTCGACTCTGAGCAGTTTTCATTCTCTCTCGAATCTGTGCTACAACTTCTGACATTTCTATGATCATATCTGGACCCAAAAACTTTCGTTCACCAACCTCATCCCAATGTACCGATGATTGAAATTTTTACCATATAGTGGTTCATATGGAGTCATTCCAATAGTTGACTGATACCTATTGTTATAAGAAAACTCTATCAAAGGCAAAAACTTGCTCCATTGTCCCTAAAAATCTAACACACAAGCTCTGAGCATGTCCTCCAACGTTTGTATTGTTCGCTTTGACTGCCCATCTGACTGAGGATGATATATAGTACTGGAGGATAACCGTATCCCCAATGCCTTGTGTAGACTCTTCCAAAAGGTAGAAATAAATCTTTAATCCCTGTCTGAAACAATGGATAGTGGAACTCCATGAATTCTGACTATCTCCTGTACATATAGTTGAGCATATCGATCCATTGAATAAGTAAAACAAATAGCAAGAAAGTGAGCAAATTTTGTAAGTTGATCCACAATAACCCAGATAGCATCATGACCTTTAACTGTTTTTGGTAATCCTACGACAAAATCCATGGTAATGTTCTTCCATTTCCATTCCGGAATCAGTAATGGCTTCAAGGTTCCTAACTGGCCTTTGATATTCTGCCTTTACCTGTTGACATGTCAAACATTGTTCTACGTACTGAGCGATATCTCTCTTCATACCCGGCCACCAATAATGCAATTTCAAGTCTCTATAAATTTTAGTAGCTCCTGGATGTACCAAATACAGTGTTGAGTGTGATTCTGCCATGATATTTTCACGTAAATTATCCACATTAGGTACACATAATCGATTTCTGAGTCGAAGGACCCCTTCTTTTGATATCTGAAAATCCAATGTAATTCCTGAAGCAACATCTTTCTTTACTTTAGCCAAATACTCATCTTTAAGTTGTCCCTGTTTGATTCTTTCAAGTAAGGTGGGTCGAAGAGTTAAAGCTGCTAGTTTTACTTCCACTAATTCATGCATCACAACTTCGACGTTCAGTCTCTGCAGGTCCAGCAATTCCTGTCTCGGAATTAAAGCCATCATAGTAGTGTTATGAGTTGACTTTCGGCTTAATGCATCAGCTACAACATTTGCTTTTCCAGGATGACAGTTGATAACACAATCATAATGTTTGACAAGTTCCAACCATCTTCGTTGCCTCATGTTCAACTCTTTCTGCGTGAAGAAATACTTTAAGCTCTTATGGTCAGTATAGATCTCACATCGCTCTCCATATAGATAATGTCTCCAAATTTTAAGTGCAAATACCACTGCAGCAAGCTCTAAATCATGAGTAGGGTAATTATTCTCATATTCTTTCAGCTGTCTGGATGCATATGCTATTACCTTTCCATTCTGCATTAATACACAACCTAAACCATTCTTCGAAGCATTACTATAAACCACAAAACCTTCATTACTTGATGGAATTGTAAGGATAGGTGCTGATGTGAATCTATTCTTTAGTTCGTGAAAACTTTGCTCACAGGATTTTGTCCATTGGAAGGTTACATTCTTTCTAGTCAATTGTGTTAGAGGAGATGCAATTTTTGAGAATCCTTCTACAAATCTGCTATAAGACCCGGCTAGACCTAGAAAGCTACGTATCTCTGAAGGAGTTGTAGGTCGTGGACAATTGTTAATTGTTTCAACTTTACTTGGGTTAACTGAAATTCCATCTCTTGACACAACATGTCCCAGAAATACTACTTGGTCTATCCAGAATTCACATTTCTTGAACTTAGCATACAACTGTTTCTCTCTTAGAATTTCCAACACTTTTCTCAAGTGGTTAGCATGCTCTTCTTTGGTCTTTGAATAGAACAGAATATCATCAATAAACACAATAACAAACTTATCCAAGAGATCTTTAAATACTCGATTCATCAAATCAATAAAGGCAGCTGGGGCATTTTGTTAAACCAAACGGCATTACCTGAAACGCATAGTGTCCATACCTGGTACTAAATGATGTCTTTGAATGTCTTACTCTTTAATTTTTAGTTGATGATAACCCGATCACAAATCAATCTTGGAAAATATTGATGCACCCTGAAGCTGGTCAAATAAATCATCAATTCTAGGCAAAGGATACTTATTCTTGATTATAACTTTGTTTAGTTCTCTATAATCTATACACATTCTCATACTGCCATTCTTCTTCCGAACAAACAAAATCGGTGCACCCCAAGGTGAAAAGCTGGGTCTAATAATACCTTTGTCTAGTAAATCCTGTAACTGTATCTTCAATTCTTTCAATTTAGTTGGTGCCATTCGATAAAGGGGATTTTGATATCGATGCAGTCCCTGGGTATATATCAATACAAATTCAATTTCTTGATCAGGTGGTAAGCCTGGAAGTTCATCTGGAAACACTTCAGGATATTTTTGAACTATCGGTACTTCATTAACATGCAATGTTGTTCTTCAGTTGTCACAATACTCATCAAATAACCTTCACAACCACTTTCTAATAACCGTTGTGCTCTGACTGCAGATATTAGTGGAAATATGAAGTTCTTCTTTACTCCAACAAAGATAAAAGGTTTCTCCCCAGGTGGGTGAAATGTAATTATCTTTTTCTGACAGTCTATAGATGCATAATATTTGGATAACCAATCCATGCCCAAAATTATATCATAATCATTCATGTCAAGTATGATCAGATTAGCATAAAGTTCTCTCTTGTCAATAGGAATACCACATGCTCGTAATATTTGATCTGTTTGTTTCGACTCTCCAGAGGGAATCACTACATTGTAACCATTCTCTGCTATATCAGGTTCCCTACCTAGCCTTCTCATATACTCAGTAGATGCAAATGAATGTGTAGCTCCAGAATCAAATAATACGAATGTTGAAGTACCAAAGATAGAAAATTTACCTGTTACTACAGATGAGTTTGCCTCAGCATCTTCTCTGATCATGGTGAAAACTCTAGCTGGTACTCTCCCTTGTGTCATAGGACTCGGTTTATTTGGGCACGTGGAAGAAATATGTCCTTGTTGTCCACATGAATAACAAGTTCTAGTACCCACAAGACAGACACCACTATGTTGTTTTCCATATTTAGAACAAAGGGGAAATGGTCCTGGTGCTTTACCCTGATTGGTTCTCAGACGCTTGTTTAAATCTCCTTCTTCTTGTCCCTGTCCCTGTCTATACTGAAAATTAGGTCTTGGGCCTTGAAATTGATGTGGCCTCTTTCTTTCATTTCCTACCCAACGCTGTCCCTGTCTTTGTGTGAACTGACGTCGAATCTCCTGTACATAACGTATTCTCTGTTTAGCTTGCTCAGCTACCAATGCCCTCTCAGCAACCTATGAGTAAGTAATTCCTTGCATACCAGCCATACAAACATCCCTATAAAGCTCTGGTCTCAACCCTTCGATAAATCTTTCTACTTTCAGTGCATCCGTTCTAACCATGTGCCAACAAACATTGACAACTGCTCAAATTTGGATATGTAGTCTGTAACTGTCATATGTCCTTGTCTCAACTGTATAAACTCATTTATTTTCATTGCACGGACCAGAGCAGTGAAACTTTTTTTTTGAGAAGTTCTTTAAACTTGTTCCAAGTCATAGTGGCTACATTCTAGATGGCTTTCATTGTGTTCCACCAGTATCCTGCACTCCCCCGTAACATAAAAGACGCACACAACACCTTTTCCTCGTCTGGTACTCTGCTGTACAGAAACATGTTTTCTATGGTTCTCAGCCAATCCTCTGCAGCTGTGGGATCCACTGCATTTTCAGATGTTGGCGGGTTGAGCTTTCTGAACCTTTCCCCGATCAACTCTATTTGTTCTACTCGAGGCTATGGCTGGTTCATCTCATTTCTTTGTTGTTTACCAACATTTCTTTGTTCGATTAGCCGCTGAATTTGTTGTGTCTCCTGCTCCACTAATCATGTCAATCTTTCGATAAGTGCATCGCGATGAGTGCCTGCAGCTTGTGCATTTTGTTCTGGAGCTCTGTTTTCTCCGCTACATTGACCTCTGGTTCTCACCATGGTATCACCGATTGTACTAAATCCTACATCACATGCCAATATAACTCATGAAAAATATAATGCAAAACAAAGATAAATAAAACTTACCGGCATGGTTATGCTCCACAAGTTTTGAGCTCATGTACATGGACAGTCTACAGGGCATAAACCGGGCTCTGATACAACTCTGTGACACCCCACCCTAATAAACCTTAACATAGTTTACTTTAAACATGACTAGAGAGGTATGTTTTTTTTTTTTTAACCTGTAAACACCTGTAACAGGTTTACGAGAAACAATTCACTTCAGAATTAATAGCTCAATTACACCCATAAGCAAGAATACATAATAGATGCAAAAATATTCACTACAACCACACCAATATTTACACGTCAAAATCAAATAATAATATTCAAGTCCAAACAGAACACAAAATAGAACCACAAAACATAGTAAGCCCATGGTTTAGCCCCAAAAGTCGGCATCCATCTACACCGATCCCCAAAAGCTTGTTGAAGCACGAACAACATGCCTGGTAAATCGTGAACTTACACATCATCATCACGCTCACCTACAATGCACAAACTAGGCGAGCTAAAGCCCAGTAAGCAAAAATCATGCATGTACGATAAGTTAAATGTTTGTAGAAATTTTAAAAGAGATGTGAACTGCATACTAATGAAATCCTAACACATGTTTTAGAATCTTTTATCTTTATAGGGCCCGTGACCCATCTACTGTGCACAAGAAAGAGCTAGCTCAATAAATAATAATAATTATAGAGTCTATCTATGTCTCACATGCCACCGGCCCGACAAATCGAGCCTATCCATGTCTCACATGTAACCGACTCAATATATCATAAAGCTTATCCATGTCTCACATGCCACTGGCTCAACATAACATAAAGCCTATCCATGTCTCATATGCAACCGGCCTGACGAATCAAGCCTATCCATGTCTCATACATACCACCGGCCTCGGTACACTAGTAGTGGTCAATATTACAATTTTCATTTCTTTTCAACATATAGTGCATGCGAGGCAGGCAATATACACCTTATGCGTGCACATGCCAATACTTGTGAATTGTATGTTTATACAATACCAAATCAGTCATTCACACCACATAATTCATATCTATCAATATCAAGAAGCACAAGTCACAAATATTTCATAGCCAAATAATACCAACAAGTATTATGTTTATGCATTGTAGGTGCAAATGGATTTCTACTTACCTCCGCGACCTTAACTCACATAAATCACTGAATTTCTCGATACATTATAAAATTAGTCTGAAACAATAAAGAAAATGTAATAAGTCACATGATAATTTATTTTCTCCTTTATTGATTTGAAAAAAACAATGTAAATATCAAACTTCCTAAGTAATTTCAAGTAGGACTGGGTATACGTTTATTATCATATAACTACTCTTATATAAATATACTAATAGCAGTATACCATAAATTCTACTAGGATTTTGGTTTAGTATGAAACATATTAGCAAATAATATTATATTACTTACTTCTAATCTACTTAACAAATAAAAGCATTTCAAAGTTTCATACGCACATGCTTTTGCTCTGTTCCTTCACTGCCTTGGTCTCTCTCCCTAATTTTTTTTTAAAAATAAACATATTGAAACCAATATTAATTCATGTTCCTAATCAAGACAAATAAACAAGATATGTATGCATCTTTATATTCTACAAATTTCCCTTCAATTATTAGTAATAAAGTTGGTGTACTGTAACCATAACACAAATAAAAATTATTTTAATAATAAAAATGAAAGGTAAGATTTTACCTAGGTGCTCTTCTTCTTTCTCCTATCGTCACCCATGGCTGAAAATGTAACAATATATTTGTATATGTCTATATCTTACTTCTCTCCTTCCTGCTTTTATTCTTCTTAGCTTTTAGGATTAAGTCTAGGCCTATCTAATTAACCGCCTATATCTAACAAATAAGATAATTTAACCATTTGAATTGTTTCTTCTTTTGTCTTTTTTTCCTTATCTTTATGTACGCATTGTTGTTGTTGTTGTTATTTTTTTTTATTATTTTATTATTATTATTATTATTATTACTACTACTAACTTGTTATGTGTGATCCTACTTTATTAATACTCGACATCTAATCGCTCCCTCAACATTTGGTCCAAGGGGTTCCAACCTATAATATAAATCCTATAAAAATCCTTAACTATATACCAAAAATAATCAAACATGAGCAGCAAAATAAGTAAAAATACAATTTCAATAGAACATAAAATTACAAAATGAATGTAATGCATGAATTATATTGGCCAGTGAGTTGTGAGACGCTTGGAGTATCACATATTTGAAAAATAAAAGTGATCTCCAACAAATTGATTTTAAATTTTTTGTATTTGAAAATTCACTCATTTCGAATCTTTGAATTTAAATTGTTAGATTTTTATGCTGTTAGAAATGTGTAGTATGTAGGTGTAGAGAGTTTGTGTTAGTAATGTGTGCAATATATGCAGTAGGTACGTATATATGTATAGTATCCGTCCCAACAAGTTGAATATATCTGATTGTAAACTTTAAATTCATCTTTCAAATCTATTGTCAATCTCTCTGTCCGCTCAAGTCTTTTACTCCATCAATATCAAATTAATAAGATGTGATATATTTTAGGATAAGCTATATATTTGCATTTAATTGTATTGCTATAGTGCACTAATTTACTAGCAATTCCACCGCTGCAAGTGTTTGGGGGTCAACTAATTACAATTGAAGCTCAAGATCGTACGGACGTTTATTTTTATTATTTTTAAATAATTTATAGATCGAACTTTTAATGTGATGTTATAAAATGTATTTATCGGTACAAAGTTGAAGGAGCGAAACGCTTCAAATAAAAGACCACACTTGGTAGGTCTAGGAATAGAAGACATAATTTGCTTTTATTTATATAATGTTTTTTTTTGTGCATGCCACTATTTATTATATTTGATATAATATAAAAGTGAATTATTATTATTTATAATATAATATGTATTTGTGTGTGAGTGAAATAACATTAAACACTTTTAATAATTACAATTAATTGAGTCATATATTTTAATGCACTCATTTGTTATTATTCAACTTATTTAGATGAACAGTCAAAAAAATATTCCTGAATAATCTGGTATTTTTATAATATAAAAATCTATATTAGTTAACCTAAGAAAAACGTTTTAATAATATAAAATTCATTATTTTATAAGAGGAGGCCTTCAATAAGATATAGTCTGGTGGTGAGATGGGTAGTTAAATAAGTCGAATATTTTGTTTAGGTGTTGAGCTTTGATTAAATATGATCAAAAGTAACTACTACAAGGCTATATTTCTTGATACCTTCTCATCAAAAGTTGATACTCCTTCAACAAAAAAGTAAAATGTTTTCATAAAGAATAGTCATATATTTTCACTAAAAAGTAATACATTTTGTTTCTAAAAAAGATTACTTGTGAATATTCACTCGTAATACTCTTTCTAACTGAAATCGATATATTTTCATGAAAAAGCCATACATTTTCACTAAAAATAATACATTTGTTTCTGAAGAAGTATACAAGTGAATACTCATTTGTAATACTCTTTCAATAAAAAGTGATACTTTCTTATTATGAAAGAGTCTTACATTTTTTACTAAAATGTAATACCTTTTATTTTGAAAAAGATTATGAGTGAATACTAGCTCATTCGTACTACTCTTTCAATAGAAACTGACACTTTTTCCATGAAAATGTCATACGTACATTTTTAGTTTTTGATGAAGATTTCAAGTGAATACTCATTTGTAGCACTCTTTCAACATATAATAACATTTTTCATGAAAAAGTCATATATTTTTACTAAAAGGTAATACTTCTTGTTTTTTAACAAGATTATCAGTGAATATTCATTCGTAGCATTTTTCCAGATGATCATTGAATACTCATTCATATCATTCTTTCAACAGAAAGCGACAATTTTCATGAAAAAGTCATACATTTCCACTAAAAAGTAATATCATTTGTTTACGAAATATTACCTTTTGTTTGGTTATGACAGGGTGACGCACCAGAAGAGAAGGAAAACGAAGAAGTTCAGGCCAAGGTACTTCCGATCACTAAAGCAGCCATTGCAGTAGAAGAAAAAAGCCACCGATGCAACACCACCACCACCTTTGCTCGTATCTGTCCCGATCCGATCAATATAATGGCAGCACATATAGTCACTATTGTTCTCATACAAATGAGGCATCCGTTGATTCGATCCCAATTTAATAGCTTTTAGATTCTTCAATACCAGCAACCGGAGTTTCACTAAGCATAGAGTTGACCCTCTTCCACATTGTCCCAACTTTTTCTCCCACATTATCATAATGCAAAAAAGACGACCAACTGCGATTATGGAAAACAAAAGGCAACGAGAAACAACGGAAATAACTAACCATATCCAGAAGTTAGAGCAAGGAATATGGAAGCAATGTGATGCAGACCCGTTGGCCTTAGCATACCTCTCTCACTTGGACCATCCCAAGTGTGCTTTGGTCTTTTAGGGCCATCTGCTATCTTCTGTTATTTTTACTTAATATTTTCTATTAATTTCTGTCGTTTGTGGCTCTTTATTCTCCCCTTGTGTGTTATTCCTATTATTTACTTTACTTGACTTGTTTGCAATTTTGCATAAATTGGGTTCCTATTTATTCACAGAAGATGTTACTAGGGTTGATTTTTTTTTTTGGATGATTATTGGATTTTATAAATTGAAAACAAGGTTTTCTTGTAATTGTTTCCAGTATTCATGATCAAATCAAGGGGTGATTGCTGATTTCTTTATTGTTGAACTCCACTGGTATCACAATGCAGACCAACATGCGACAATAATGGCAACCAACTACGACAACAGAGAACCGCCGAGATGAAAATAACAGAAAAAAAAGAATGGAAAAAAGAAAGGAGAGAATTAAAGAACACTGTTTGGGAAAAGGGGGAAAGGAGTTGGGCGCAGGTCGGTTATGAACTCGGATCAATGTATGAACCACTTATCATTGTATTGTGTGGGACTATGGGCTGCGGGAGCCGTGGTGGTGCCCCGATGACCGATCCGATCAAATTTTGTATTGTCATGATCAGAGACATATAGTGATATTTCGGTACATCAGGGCTTGCCATGACTAAGACAGAAAGCAATAAATAAGGTCAAATGACTGAAAAATCTTCACAAATAGAGAGAAGGGTTGAGAGAAAGTGAGAGAGTTGTGGTACTAATAGTTTTTCTGCATCTAGTAGCTTATAGCTTATAATCAATGAGTGTTGCACTTTTGCATGATTCAGATGCCACAGATCAGATTTTAAGTTCAACACAAAGAAACATGATCTGCTTCTCAAGCAATCTGGAACAGTTTTCTATCCTTCACAAGGCATAACCTTTGTGTGTGTGTTTGTGTGTGTGTGGCCTTATTCGAAAGAATTGAATACATGCATACAAGCTCCCTAAAAGCATTATTCCTGTATCTCTGTAATCGTAACTTCGAAATTCGATTCATAGTAGTTTAATTATTATGTACGGTCTATTGCTAGAATTGTTGCAGTGTTAGGTACGATATGATATTGAATATTTAATATTTTGATATGATACTAATTTTTTATAATTGAAAATAACAATAATTTGGTATAGTATTGAATATATATTTTTTGATATACAAACTTACCCATACCCCATACAACCCTAAATTTTAGTTAAATAAACAAATCACTTCCTATAGAATGAAACAAAGGTAGTTCAACATTTATAGGGTCTTAGATAAGTCATTAAACATAAGGCCTTTTAGCTTCCAAAAAATAATTGTTAATTAAAACCACAAGTTTACTTAATTTTTCTAGATATAAAAACTTTTGTAATACCATATATGACACATAGTAGATAACAAGTATATTTTCTCATCATCAAAAGGTAGGAATTGAGAAGATTGTTTTTAAAATGAATCCTAAATGTGCTCTTAGCTTTTGTTTGATAAGCTGTTCCAAGTTTTTGAAGATACTACTACAAATTTAGCAATATTTATGTTCATTTTCAGAAACAGAAAAACCTAAAATTAAGAATATTAAACTATTTTATATCTGAGCCCTTATAATAATAATATTGAAGTACCTGGACTGTCACCATTATTATCAAATCGAATCTTCTAACTATTTTATATGGTGCAATAACTTTTGTTAGAATTACACTGGTGCACATAGACGATCACCGATGATGAATTACTATTATACTCATGTTCTATATTAATGTGATTATAATAGAAGATGTTGCATGATTTACACGAGTTAGTATCTATTTGATTTTCTGTTGTGCTTATTTTTTTTTATCATTATTCACATGGAGATCTTAAACTCAATTCAAGTTTAATTTCCAACAAAACTCAAGATCTGCCCTCCAAAATCTTGTTCAACATGTACAAACTACAAAAAAACTACCATACATATACATCCAAGAAAATGTCAACATTCTCCTCATAAAGATAAAGAAAAGAAAATGTCAACATGAATTAAAACAAAAACAACTAATACAACAAGAGAGAGAGAGAGAGAGAGAGGAGAAGAATCAGGTGATGAAGAATGAATCTTCTTCAGCAGCATCATCCATGGCCATGTCGTGGTTCAGTTACATTCACATCTGTTGAATACTCTTATCACTGACATTCCTCTTTGGTTTCATCCTACTTGATCTTGATGATTTCGACCCTTGAGCACGATCATTTGGAACCATATACCAAGCTATGGACGTGCAAAGAATCGCAAAAGATGTTCCATAAATCGCCAGAAACAGCAAAATCAGAACCATGATCACAGCAATGCAGTAATAAGGGTGCCTCAAGTTGAAGCTTCCATTCCTTCTATGATGCTTCTTCACCATTAACCCCTCTTTATCCTTTCCTCTTTCATCGCTCAATGCAACTGCTGCTGCTGCTGCTGTAGAATTGGTAGGAGCAGTGCTCATGATGATAGGATGTATGAGGAAGTCGTTATTCATATTCTTGTTCTTAACTTTGACAACTATGGGCTTTACATGATCTTCGGAGTAGACGAATCGAATAAACGAGATATCCTCACAACCCATCTCATTGTATATCTTCTGCTTCTTCTCCTCTACTTCAGCTAAAAGTGCTGAAAATTTGTCCAGGCCCCGCCCTGCATAAGGGTTTTTGTTGATGCTGTCTTTCCCTATACTTTTGCTCTTTTTCGATCTTTTTGGAGCCGATTTTGAGCTATGATCATCTTGTTGATGGCTAAAGCTTCTTCTCCCACACATGAACATATGGTGACCAATGCTTATAATCAAGTACAGCAGATTGAATTTTTTTGTTAAATGTGTTCTATATTAATTCTTGACAATAAAACTGTTTGGATGACATTTGGAATATGTAATTGTCAATGAAATGAAAAGTCTTTGAAAAAGAAGATAATTCCATGGAAGCTTCATTTTTTGCATATCTAGGAATTTAGAAGGTCGGGGGGGGGGGGGGGCTAGTTGACTTGTTGGAGGAGATCAGTGTTAATTATAGAATAATCTTTGCTTGTGTTTCAAGGATTTCAGATTTACTTAGTATTTAATGTGTGTAAACTATTTATATCTATTCAGATGGTTTACTTTGACCAATTAACCTAATTTAGTATGAAGCTAAGATTAATTTAATATAATATCTGTTAATTTCTGAGAATAATTTTTTATAAAACCCTATACTTCCCACTTTCTTAAACGCGGTTTTAGAGTGGCAGGCATACACCAGTTTTAATTGTTGAGGGGGAAGAATTTCTTAACAAATGAATGGAGCAAAGATTTCTTGTTTTGGCTAAAATATGTGAGTAACAATTGCTTATTTTAATTTATATATTATATTATTAATTATTTGATTATGTGAATTTAGTATATATTTGGTTATATTAAAATATGAAATTATTCAGTTTATATTTAAAACATTGAGGTGCACTATTTTATTTGAATAGTATTGTCAAGAATTCTTGAGGAATAGTGTATTTACAGTGCCCAGAATGACATATACATGTGCGGTCAATCAAAATCCATATTTCGAGATACTGCACAACAATTTCAATAACCATGTTTGGGAACAAAAAGATTAAATAATAAATGACGAATGAGGTAGAGCTAAAAATTCCCCAAAAAAGGGGGCATTCCGAGAATCGAACTCGGGACCTCTCGCACCCAAAGCGAGAATCATACCACTAGACCAAATGCCCTCACATGCTAAATTTTGTTATAAAACTTTAAAATAAAATTATATACAAATCCAGATTTTGACTTTTATAGACATGCTGACTTCCAGGCAATCGGGGTGCAGTCATGATTTAATGTAGACATTTGATAATTGAGTCCCAACCCTCCTCCAGGCCGGTAACATAATGTACTGCTCGTTCATCAACATTCCAAGCCCATGGGGCAAATGCTTTAAAAGGAAGATTTTTATCTGAAATTGAAACCCAACCAGCAAGATGTTTCAGAGCCAAATGCGGTAATGGAATATCACTTTTTTTCTTTTGGGGAGAGAGAGAGAGAGAGAGAGAGAGAGATGAAGGGAGGAGCGACCATCTATTCTTTATGTGCTTTGTTGCCCCAATATTTGTTGTGCAATGGCACATCAAAGTTATACATTTTTATTATTTATTTTTCTTGCTCGGAATATCACCTTAGAAAACTATACAACCTTAGCTGGAGATGTTCCCTTACAAAGTTATACGGCCAATAAAAAACAAATTGTAGTTACTAGTTAGAAGGATGTGGGTATTTTTATATGAAATTAAAATAATTATTGATTTACTATAACTATATATTAATATGAGCATGAATAATGTAAAATTATCTTATTTAAAAAAAAGTAAGTTTTTTGTACATTGAATGTACTATACACCAAATTTATAATAATATTTTTAATTAAATAAATAATACTGTATATTATATTGTACAATATATTCGATATGCATATAAATTTTTGTGATTATGAGAGAGAGAGAGAGAGAGAGATTTTGATGCTGAGGGGTGTAGAATATCTACGCTTACATTGATTCTACTTTATCGTTGGTATGAAAATGATCACACTACTGTAATGATGGCCCTTAATTTGTTGAGCAACCCATACATATCTGTCACTGCCACTATCATTATAATTCCAATAATCATTTTTCTGCTATTTCTGGTCCTACACATCTTCCATCTTATCTTTTAATGTATTCAAATAATATTATTCATTACTTATTAAGTGAAAAAATATATAAATTTTAAATTGGATTATGTATGATAATTATATCATTTTTATTTAGTTATAAAAAGTATTGTTATATCAAAATATAATAATAAATATACTTAGGGAAGAAACACAGTAAAAGCATGTTTAATTTACATAAAAACTTATATATCCCATATGCATACATCTAAATTGGTCAATATGTGGGATATCACCCAGAATGGTAAAATGTGTGGATCCTAGCCAATTCAATCATATGATTCTGATGCTCATCGCAGCGTTCGTATTTTGGACATAATATATCTTTAAACAACTTTACATGTTTTTCAAATTATTATGTCAAATTTACAATTGTAGAACATAAGACGCACTCTAAAATTAAACTGAAACTTGGTCAAAATAAAATTATAAATATTTTTAACCATCAATTTTAAAATTGATTAGTGGAAGCTTTAAAATTATATTTTTCAATTTTTATTTTCAGGTTATTAGTTGATCAATAAGTTTTTTTTTCCTTAAGTTTTTACTTAGACATTAGATAAAATGTTATAGTAAAATAATATATACATATACATAAATACATATACACACACACACACACACGCACCAAAAAAAGTAATACATGCAATTTCTATTTTTTTAAATCACATAAAACCGACGCAATGAATAAATAGTACATTATTGTATTATCTTCTCCAAATGATATCATATCAAATTTATATACATCTATTATCTTTTCAAATTATTATATATTTTTAAAAAATATATAATAATTCATTTTTTATATCTATTTATCTGTTTTTAAAATTATTCAAATTAATTCATAATTTTTTCAAAAGTTGTAATAGTATATTATTTAGGGGTGGAACAAATATAGAAGATACCAATATACCGCACTTACTGTATCGAAAAATATCAAAAGTATTAAAATTTTTGATATATAGAGATTTTCAGTGGTAACGGTATGGAAAAAATAAAATTTTCGGTATACCAGTATATCGAAAGTTATATTGGTATACCGATATATCGAATAGTATTTGGTATACTAGTTTTGAGGTTACCGGTATACCGAACAATATTTGGTACACTAGTATTTCGGTATATACCAAAATCGATATATTGAAATATTGAAACATTTTCGTTACATTAGTAATTCGGTATGACATGGTATACCGCATATTTTGGTATCAAAAGATATATCGAAAATTTCGATTTGAAACAATATATCTAAAAGTTGGTATGAAACGATGTATCAAAATTTCGGTACGATATGAGTATTGTGTCATATAAAAAATTTAATATGCCGATAATTTTATATATCAAAATTTTGGTATAATATCGATATAAATTTTTCCTATATCAATATTTTATCAATATACGATACTGCGTGAAAATAATATCATAACATGCACTTGGGGAAATGGGACAGAAGATATGTAATTTAGAGTTGTGGAAAAGTTACAAACATTGTGGGTTCCTACCAACCATGTGACTTCCTCTACCTTGTAAGGAACACTTAGGTGTCTCTTGTAATTATTATTTGTAAACAGCAATTATTACCGCATCAATTATTCCTTTTTTAAATTACATTTTCTTTTTAACCAAGTTTATTAGAATAAGGTAAAATTACTTTTATTTTACCAAAATTTGTAGATTTATTGTGTTTTATCAAATTTCTAAATTCTATTTTGTTCGATTTTTTATATTTATTTGTTTGATAAAGCGAAACTATCTTATTTTCTTATACTAAATCCTTGAAATTTAATTTTTTTAATTAAGGTCTTCTGTTTTATTATTATTGTTGTTAACGTCTAGTACCTGAGATAGATTTACAAGTTCAAGTGCTAAATATAATTATGACAAAAAAAATATAAAGACTTATGAGAATAAAATTTCAAAGCTCGGAATCTTAACTATAAGGAAAAAATAAAAATAAAACATTAGACTATATTTTTAATATCATATAGTTCAATTAAATTCTACTTTGGAGCATTTAGTTTTGAGTCAAAATTATAAAACTTAGAAATAGTATACTTGATTAATATCACAAATGATAAACAATATTTAATTTTTTTAAATGATTGAATCTTTGCATTTAAAAATTATAAATCGTGTATGACTTATTATGTAATTCATAGGTCTAAGTTTATCTAATTTGATCATCTTATGTGTTTTGATAAAATAAGGATTTGTTTGATTCAAAGTCTTCAATTATCATCATCATTTAACAAGTCCACAACTAATATACTATTATAATAAAATAAATATATTTAATCCCTACAATCAAAATTATGATCAAATTACTACTAATCCATCTAATATATTATACTAAATTTTAATCATCATCATTTAACAAAACACATTTATATTATACAAAATGTGATATGTACAACCTCATTTATATAGTATTAGTTGTTTAGCTAAAGAATATTATTTATTTAATAAAAATATATTATTATTAATTTATTATCTTATAAAAAATAATAATATTTTTTAATTAAATAAGTCAATTGTGTTGACTTAGGGGCGTCGACCGCCTTGACACCAACATATCAAGACAATACACCCAAGATTCAGAAAAATTCAGGCGTTATATTAATAAAATACGATAGCCAAACCTAAGAAACAGTGCCAAGATAAAAACCGAGAGAATCGAGAGGGAAAATAAAACCAAACATCCCCTGATTTTTCAATTTTTAAATTAAAAAAGAATAAAGGGAAAAAATATCTAGTAACAGGTATGGTTGGGTGTTGCCACAGGGGCCAAATGATTGCCAAATGTCTTTCCCTCCAATTAATTACAACTGGGTTCAGTGGTCTCCTCAATCCCCTGCCTGCACCTCTCTCTCCACACCCCCTTATCTTACCCACTTCTCTCTCATTCGTTACCCCCACTGCTCTCTCTCTCTCTCTGCGCTACACACACACACGCACAGTGAATCAATCAACTTGTGGTTTCTTGGTTGCTTGGTTGAGAATTGTTGAGCAAAGGCATGGCATTTGCAGGAACAACCCAAAAGTGCATGGCTTGTGATAAAACTGTATATCTTGTGGACAAGCTGACAGCAGATAACAGAGTCTACCACAAGGCTTGTTTCAGATGCCACCATTGCAAGGGCACTCTCAAGGTTTCTCCCTCTCTTTATCTGCTTCTTTTTCTCTTTCTTTCCAAGTTCGTTTTGTTGCACAAATGCATTCATCTGTGAACTATTTGTTTTTCAATTGTTCATCTAGATATAGATCTTGAGTTGAGGGAATTTTTTTTTTATTTTTTATTTTATTTTTCAGTGTAATGGTGGTGATTTAAGTGCTCATCTTTGATTTAATCTGTCATCTGTGATTTGGTTAAGTGAATAATCCATGAAGTTTTTCCTAGTTTTGCAGTATTGTTCCTTGTTTATTTGGGCTTTAGCTTTATTTAATCTTTAACTTATGATTATTTATTCATAATTATAAGTTCCATTGTGGCAACCTCTGAATGTTCTGTTTGGGGCCTGGATTTTCTGATCTATGAGTTGCAGATCTGAGTTCTATCAAGCTATGACCCCCACACCCCCCCCCCCCCCCAAAAAAAAAAAAAAAGATTTTCACACCCAATATTACTAATCCTAACATTTCTGGTGTGTGGTAATATTACAGTTGGCTAATTACAACTCTTTCGAGGGAGTGCTCTATTGCAGGCCGCATTTTGACCAGCTCTTCAAAAGAACTGGAAGCTTAGACAAAAGCTTTGAAGGTAATAAGAGACAAAATTGTTTGACATTCATATGCACTTGCAATTTTTAGCACAAAATAATTTACATTACCTTATTACTTACTCTATTCAGGAACACCTAAGATCGCAAAACCAGATAAACCTGCTGACATTGAGGTAAGAATCTTAGTAGAAGACTGGCAGTGTTGTAAGTACTCTTTCAGTCCCAAAAAAGAGTCATGTTTCTATGGACGTGACTCTTTTTTTTTTTTGGACGGAAGGAGCATAAGTTTTGCCCCATGTACATACATTGATCAGACAATGATATTATATTTGGTATAGTTCATATCTACACATTGATTTTGATACAGAAACCAAACGCGAATAAAGTTTCTAGTATGTTTGGTGGGACGAGAGAGAAGTGTCTGGCCTGTAAGAATACGGTCTACCCAACTGAAAAGGTACAATCAGTATCATTTGATCAAATTCTTGATACTAGGATTTAGTGTTGTATTCAGTACGCTCTGTGAAAGATGAAAGTGGTGTTCGATGAGTAAGAGGGATGAGAATTTACTTGATCATTTGATCAACTCAACTCAAATTCAAGTGATCAATAGATATTGCAGCGGTTTGTTTTTTTGGAATTTATATTGAAAGATTAATTGATGCAATAGGTGTCTGTGAACGGAACAGCGTACCACAAGAGCTGTTTCAAGTGTAGCCATGGAGGGTGCATCATCAGCCCGTCAAACTACATTGCACATGAGGGACGACTTTACTGCAAGCACCACCACATTCAACTTATAAAGGAGAAAGGAAACCTAAGCCAGCTTGAGGGGGAGAAGGATTCAGTAAGAACCAGCGCAGAATCGTAATCATTTTGACTATGCATTATTTCCTTTGTTCGCTCTTCTTATTCCTTCGAAGGAACCAGTTCCATGAAATCAAGTACAAGTTTGAGCTTCAAACAACCAGCTTGATGTGTTTTCCATTTTTTTTGGGATTTTTGGTGTGTTGTGTTTTAAAATTGATTGATAATTTGGGGTCATCCCATGAAGCTGTTGATGTTTCAAATGAGATGTAAGAACTGGATTGTATTTTTGTGTTTAGCATGGAAATCTGTTATTCAAGTTTTAAGTGATCTGATTAATATATGTTGGTGAAGTATAAGACAATGAGAGTGCAGAAACTTCGGAAGTTATTAACGTATTAATGTGTGGTGGGAAGCTTGTTCCTGAATGAAACGAAATATTCAGGGTTAATCGAGCCAACTTGAGTTTATATGTTAGGCTCGTTCAATTTCGACTCGATTGAAGAAAATATTTGTGAATTGAATGCAATAAGATTATATATGTGGGTGCTCTCTCCTTGCTATTGTTCAAAATTTGGCACTGCAGGTATTTTCTGCTTGATTGGGCTATACTTGTAATTATTGAATCTAGCATTGATCCATGCAATACACCATATGTAATATTTTCATAAATATATATGTATTTATAATATATTATGACTCAATAATTATTTAATAATATTTAAAATATTTTATTATATTATTGGTAAAGGTATATAAAATGTATAATTTTGTTTTAAAATATATATTCCCACTATCCTAAATTTAGTATTGTTTTAATGATAAATTGATTAAATATATTACAAATTAAAATATTTAATAAATTTGTTTAAAAAGTATAAGTTAATAGTTATTTACATCCTAAATACAATACAAATGATTTAATACACAAAAAAATTATAATCTAATGCAAATAATTAATGAATAAATAATTATTTTTTTAAATTTATATTTCATTTTAATATATGTGATACAGATGTAAAATCTAAGATCATAAAAAGAGATTTCATTTGATATAAATTACACCAAAATAGGTTAGAAAAAAAATATTCATATTTTTACAAATTGAACAAAATATTTCTGAAAGCAGAAGAAAAATAAAGAAGAATTATTAAAAAAACTGATGCATCATTTTTTCAAAATATTTTCACTTTTAGAAACTCAAAATGAATTTAAGAAACTACTTAAAAATTGCTTTAATATTATATTAAGATGTAAAAATGCTTGCTTAGACTTTAGTGCTTAATGATTGATCGTAATTAGTAGTTTAGAGTAGGGAATAAATATAATAGATTTACAGAAAATTAGGAATAACTAATAGTTTAAAAATATGAGAGATGGAATGTTAGGATAGAACCACAAGAAATAAAATTAAATAAATTAATAAAATAAAAAGATTGTCTCACTTCCAACTTCTGCAACCTTGCCAAAAAAAGGGGTGCCAATTCTTGTGTCTAGGAGTGTGCAACCGTAGCTTTGGTCAATCAAAATCATCGAATTATCAAAATAAAAATAATTAATCAATTAAAATTTATTTAAAATCAAATTTTAATTGAACCGAAATATTCGATCGATTTTTCAGCTAACCAAAATGTCCTAATTATAATAAAAAAATCTAATTATTTTAATTTTTTAAAGTTAAACAATATAAAATAATATAGATTTTTTTATGTTGTGTGAAGAATAAAGTACAAACCAAATAAATTGAGTCAAACTTTATAAATAATATCAAATAAATTGAGAGTTTTTATGTAGAATATGCTATAATTCAATCAGTTCGGTTATTTTGAATATTTTATCCAATAAAATCGAAACCTACTAAAATAACTAAATTTCTAAAAATTAAAAATCAAAACCAAAATTTACCTTATGAAAACCAAACCAAAATTTAAAAATTGATCAATTTTGATCGATTAATTCGATTTCGACCGAATTTTGAACACCCCTACTTGTGTCCCTGTTTTTGGTAAGTAAAGCAAAGAATTCCTAGTCTAATTTCAAATAAATTTGCTAGGAAAATGCATCCTCACCTCATAAAAACAGATAATAACCAAGCCTGTATTATCTGTGACTATTGCTTATTTACAGAAAATATAAAAACAATACAATTCAATAATCCAAATGGTACACTGCAGACAATACAACTGTAAGAATAAATACAGTCTAATATGTACAATGCGAATTTCAAGCAAGGAAATTCTCCTATTCATCTTATTCTGTTTAACTTCGAAATGGAGGCCAGAAATATCCTCCAATACCCCAAATAATATCAACCATTACTAGGTTCTATGGTATCAAGAAGGTGACCGTTTTCCGCAATATGCTTCAGATCAGTAATATAATTATCTCGAAGAAAACCAAACCCAAATGTCCCATTTCTGTACTGCCAAATTCGTCCCTCCACCTGCCGAGGATTTACTGTGGCCCCCACCAAGTCCGGAATGACCAAGTCATAACTCGAGTTGATGTAAAGCATACGAGAGACATCTTCATAATCAGAAGATGAAATATGATGATCATGGATTTGATGATCTGGTTCTTCTGCAGGAGGCCTAAGATGCAAGCGACAACTGTATATCTGATCCTCTTCTGGAGGAAATGGAGATTCAATAAATGTCGAACTTGAAGTCCAAAATACTGGGGCGTGATAAGTCAGAGGTCTGTTAGAGTCCCCAACCTTTCTGCAGGCAATGCCCCCAACATCATCGTATGACACTAGATAGAAATCCAAGCTCATGTCCTCACAAATACCCTGTAACAACAGGTTGTAAGATCCATATAGGCTGACTTCATTATTACATTCAGAAAGTCCAGATTGGGACATTTAGGAACCAGTGAAAAGTGAAATATATGTAGACCAAGATGGTGATAATATGAGCAGTTCAAATTAATCACTCGTACAAATTCTGTTAGAGAAAAACAAATAAAATTTATGCAAATCGGACACTCGTAAACTTATTCATTAGAATTCTCATAAATTCTGCATTCAGAATCCAAGTTTCTAACATCAGATTCCAAGTAAAATCTAGCAGCAAACTATGGCCAGAACTAAAATGCAGCACAGAGTTTCTAAAATATTAGCAGCAACACAACTAAGAGAAGAAGGTGTCAGCCACGAAGGACTTAACAGTGACTTCCCAGCTGAAGTAGCAATGAGAAACCCTGGATCACTAAGTCAAAACTGGTGGAATCTATCATACTTCCATCATCAATTAACTTAACAGAAGTTGACAGATCCGACAGGACACTGCAGAAAGTCAATCGAATTCAAATAAAGTGCACTCATAACATAGCAAAGAGCATGCATCTAAATCTGGAGGCTATTAGCTTGCAAAATAATGATGCAGGTATATCACACTGATTTGCATATGCAGCACAAGGGATTGCATACATTTCCTCATCTTTGGTTCAGCCCTTACTCACATCAGATAACAAAAGTAAAGAGTCTGCAGGCAGATCGGATGCATACAATTACTTCATTTTATCGTGCATCCTTTGGCTTACTCCTTAGTTTACATCAGATAAACTACAGCAACGAACATGCAATAATATTTGACAAAAACTCAACATAAGTAGACATGTAGATCACACATAGCTGCAGATGTTTGTTCGTCACAGAATTTACTCTACACAACTAGTTCAAAATGCAACCATCCAAGATATCTTAATATGTGAGGTAGATAAAGATGTCGAAAAATCTCTCTCTTGGGTAGAATTCAACAACAGTAGCATAGTTTCAATATCAAGCTCCAAGCTTCATCAGAACCATCTGAGATTAAATCTAATCGAAGATACACAAATCAGGAAAAGTTACTGCAAAACAAGAATCTTTCTGAAATCACAATACCTTCCATAAGCCCTGCAAGGGCCGGGAAGGCTTTGGAGAGCAATTCACAATTTTGACAAAATGCTCGGACTCCCATTTTCTCATCCTCCCATGCTTCTCCTTCTCTCTCCTCCTCTGCCTCCTTGATGCTCCATTACCACTAGGACTCGTCCTATTTGCAATATACTGATATATCTCTGTCACCAATCTGTCAGGCGGCGAGCCATAAACATTCTCATAATCTTCACCCTTCGAATCCCTCCTAATTCCAGAAAACCCCAAATTTTCCTCCACCACAACATGGCATTCTCCTATGAAACTGACGTTCACCTGAATCAACTCATTCTCCACGAGACCCGATTCTCCCATTAAAGCCTCATCCGTCAATGCAACTCTTCCTTCCGGATCAAGATAATTGACCGGTTCTCCGTTCGAGGCAATGCTCATCCACAAAAACGGTTTCTTGATCACCGCATAACCCCTGTTCTCTGAAGGCGAAATCCTCGATCCGGTTATGTAAAACGGGCCCCATTCGAAGAACACTAGCGGCGGCGGAGATGACGCGGCGACGTCGCCGCAGCGGCGCCAGAATCCGATGAGGCTCTCATATTCGTCGAGGATTCGGTAGAGGTGTTTGTAAGAGATTTTTCCGTTGCCCCATTTGTTGATTAGGGTTTTGGAACCCCATCGGCGCTGACACAAGGAGAACCACAACCGATCGTCACGGCGGTAGAAGGAATCGAACCGCTTGCAGGTGCAGGCGAACGCCGCCAGGTCAGACGGGCGGAGGAAGGACAGTACGCAGAGCTGCACGTCGTCGGGGAAATCGCTGAACGATAATGGGATTACAGTTTCCATTCTGTCACACTTTCACCTGGGCACAACACTTCTTGAATTGGCCAATAGCAATTGAATCTGCAAGGAAATGGGAAGAGAAACGAGGTTGAATTAAGCTGATTTTGATTGGAGGAAGAATGCGGAAGAAGAATGTAAGGAGGCTTCTTCTATATCCAGAAATCTGGAAATGGAGGCCTGAACTAAGGGCACGACTGTATTTTCACTACAAATTCCTGGCTTTTCTTCTCATGACTCAGTAGAAGCTACCACGGAATATACTATTTGGTGGGGAATGTTTAATTATAATATTTAATAAATAAAATAACAGTTCAATTAGAAAATTTTAAATAATGAAACAAAACAAAATTAAAATCCATAGGAAAAATATTTAAAATTGCAGAAAAAAATTAAAAAATTAGTTCGTAAGGTGGGAAATATTTGGGCAAAATTGGACGACTTCAAGTATATCTACTTTTGAATCCAGTTACTAACAATCATAAATTTTATTTTACATTTTCAGTAAGATATTTAGTCATCTTCTTCCACTCCTTTTGTAGTTCAATATTTTATTTTCAATTCCAATGTTTCACATTAGAGTTTATTCTTACCTAATATCAAGAATTTCATATTTCTATCTCTTTTGTTTTATGTTTTTTTAAAGACAACATACAAACATATGGTAGAATGTATGTACTAACTCGTTTTTAGCATAACCGATCTGCATATGCACTCGAGACTAGAGAGAATCACTTACCATGTGACTTCATAGATTCAATGCATACTCTTTTAAAAGTAATCAAATTATTTTGTAGTCATTCCTACTGTTTGCGCTTACAGAGTTATATTCACTTTGTTGATATATTTATGTCAGACATTTTAGTTTCTTTTTACTGTGATAATTCTTTTGAAGATGATGTTGGTGATTCGAGGATGAATCATTATGAGATTGGACAGAATTAGATAAATCCCAAATTCAAACATAATTTGTTGCCCAAACAACAAGTCCAATCTAATTTCAAAAGTATTTTAGGTGACCTACTTCACACATAACTTCACTTTTATTATGAATCCCAAATTCACTCAAAAATAAAAAACATAGTTTATGGGTAATTTTTAAAATGAATATTAGAACTTTCCTTTCTATAAAATGAAATATACAATAATCAATTAATTATTTTAAAATCTTATTCTAGATACTAATATATATCTTTATGATAGCTAATACAATAACGCAATATCATAGTAAAATAATGCCGTACAATTTCCAAATTTATAGATAATATTGACACTTTCTTGTAAAATAAAAAATTAGTTGGTGAACATCTCACACCCTGTCTGTCGAATAAGGTCTAAGAAAACCTAGAGGCATGTTGTATTTTGTACTCATTTTTTTTTTTTCTGTAAAACAATGTAAAGTTTTTTTTAATAATATGAAACACATTTTTGTTTCTAATTTTTTATGTATAATATATCAAATTAATATTTTGGGAATGAAGAAGTTTATTTTTTATACAAACATGCCCTTACTAATAAAAAAAATTCTTTGAAATTTTAATATTAATTTAATCAAAATTGTATTTGATTTTAAATTTATAAAAAATCGTGCATTCGATCATACTAATAAATAATAGTGTGATCAATCATGAAATCTAAGTATAGTTCGTTTACTAAAATAAAAATTTTCCCAAAAATTATTGGTAGTTTCATGTCATATTGGGCTTCGACTATTTTAATAAGTGCACCTTCCAACCTTTTTTTAGTTTCAGAAATGGACGCAACTTTTAAACTTAAATTTATACTCCAAATTGTCGCCATTAGCCCAAACAATTGATGGTAATCCTTTGAAACTACTATCTTATTATTTAATGAATAATTAAAACTCTCTCCATCTTATAAAAAATTATATTTTAAAAATATTTTTGTCCTAAAAATAAGTTATGAAATTCAGATCTCATTTTATTATATACATTTTAAAAAATGTATATATGTATCGATAAGTCAAATAAACGAATTAAAAAAATCGTATAAATATGAAATAATGGTTTTTAAGAAGGTTGTACTTCATCATATCATTAAAAAAAAAATATTTTACTCATAAGAAAATAAGACTTTTTTTGTTTGTTTGGAATGGAGGAAGTAATTAATACTTGATTAAAAAATCAAATTACAAAAAGGAGTATGGGCTAGGGGTTGGAAAAATATTGGTATATCGCACTCACCGTATCGAAAAAATATCGAAAATATTAATTTTTTTGGTATATTTACGGTACAGTTTGGTACCGTACTAAAAATTTTCAATACGGTAATAATATGAAAAAGTAAAATTTCCGGTATACCGGTAACGTTCGGTATACTGGTATTTGGTATATTAGTTTTTGGTATACCGGTATATCGAATGATATTTGTTATGCTAGCATTTTGGTATATACCAAAATACCGATATAGTGAAATATTGAAATATTTTCGTCACACCGATAATTCGGTATGATATGGTATACCGAATATTTCGCTATGAAACGCTATATCAGTACCGAAACGGTATACTGGTACCGAAAAATCGGTACATACAGTACGGTATGAGTATTGTGTCATACCAAAAATTCGGTATATTGATAGTTCGGTATACCAAATTTTCGGTACGATATCGATATAAAATTTTCATATACTGATATTTTAGTCTGTTATACGGTACGGCATAAAATTTTCAGTATATTGTACCATACCACCCCTAATATGGCCAAACCAATTTTGTTTTTAGAAATAATGATTTTTATAAAGTTGTATAATTGATTACAAATAAAAAAAAAGTTGTGCCATTAAAAAACAAGACTCGTTTTCAGAACCAAAGAAGTAATTAATAGTTGATTGTTGTAAGAACACTCGTTTTTTGAACCAAAATTAATAGTTGATTGTTGTTGTAAGAAAATTTTAAAATTTAAATTAAAAAGGGGGGGGGGGGGGGGGTGGGGGAGTTATGGGCAAACCAATTTTGTTTCCAAAAAAAAGCTGGAGAAATCAGAAATTGGGCATCTGATAGTTGTTGACAAGCTTTCAATTAGACTACTCCAACGAATATGCAGATTTCCTTTATAATTTAATAAATAATTCCAGATTCCAGTATGGTCATGCTTATGTACTTCAAATTCTCATATCAGTTGTTCACAATTCACCAACCAAAAACTTTATTGAATAACTTTTAGATACTTGAGATAAATCTATTTTGTTTGATGAAATAAATATTATTTTTTGCAAGTGAGTAAAAGTTCAATAGTGCGGACAGAAATTGTTAAATACCAATAATGTTCTGGGACTCCCGCCTATAGCCTTGCTCCTCCAACAAGGCTTTAGATGCAAGAAACTCAAATTCAAGGTATATTCTAATATTTGTGTTCTTCCTTATTTCTCGTATATCAATATATGGATGCTAAATACTTGAAATACGAGCATAGGATATAAAATTGATATTATTTGGAGTCGAAAAAGTAAAATAGTTATGGTGCACAAATGAAGTTAATTAATGAAAGTGCAACAAGAAGTAATCCCCAAAAAGAAGAATCCATGTACAAGTCCTCTGTGCTCAAGTACAAAGAGATATGTCCCAATGTTCTATCAAGAAGCAAAATCTCAGGTCTTTCAGTGAGCCCTAAAGATAAGGGCAAAGCTGAACAAGAAATAAAGATGAGTGCCCTACCTCCAAAGGGGTTGCCCCAAACATTTAAACAAATCCAATCACACTAATACCTATTGTAAAACTTTCGTGTGATGGGCAACATACAACACAGATGTATCAAATCATAGTGAAAGCTAAAAGCATCCACAAGCACACCCTCTAAAATCTAGGGTTGCATATATTATAAGGCCATCAACAGCCAAAAAAAAAAAAAAAAGTGAAACAAATGGGACAATGTAGGATGAAAAAAAAAAAAAAAATTCTTTGTTAAACTGTGTCAAGTCATATCTCTGTGGCCTTCTTCTCCACTCCAATGAGCTGGCCTTGGCTTCTTTTCTGCTGCCAAACTTTACCCTTTTTTTTTTTCTTTTTTCCAATTGAATGTATTTCTCCATCCTTGTACTTGTGTCCACTCAAGTCCAAATCACATATACATTTACGAAACACAAAATCAGCAATTGCCACCCACCATAGTGCTGCTTACTTGAATTTGTTATCAGGGCTTTCCCTTCTTGTCTGGAAAATCACCATATTCATTACTTTGATCGAACACAAGCTTTCTTTTTGAACTCGCAGCACCATTATTTTGTAATCTGGAGAGAGGTAATAAATCTGGAGTATTAATAATCTCTTTGCGCAACTCAAATCTCTCAAGGTCCATTTCTTGGAATTGGTTGTAGCAGGAAATGATATTTTCCTGTAGGTTATATAATTCATGCATGAGATCTTCATAACAAAAGAAGAATAAGCCAAGTGGGGTTTCAAGAAAATGCAAGAATTCAATAGGAAATAGATTGATTCAAGTAAAATGAAGAAGAAAAAAGCCTCACAATTTGGGAATGATCTGAATTTAAGGGACTAATTTTGATCTCCAAGGCATCTCTTGTCGATCCTTGATCCAATACAAACAATGTGGCTGCTGCTGCTATAACTGATGGCCTGTGGCACATTATTTTGGTATCTGCATTCAAGATTTTAATTACTCCACATCCCCAAATCCATCAACATTACATCAAACCAACCCTAAAAAAATAAAAAACTTGAAAGAATGGAGTGATGAAGTTACCCTTCGTTGCATGTAAAATGATTCCAACAGTTCGTGATGCTTCATTTGTTGGTACAGAGTCATCACAAAACTTGTTTGCGAAGAAGCGAATGAAAGCAAAAGGAGTGATAGACCCCATTTTCCATCCCAATGTATTCAATACCAAAAACTCCATTCTTTGTATCACACTGCTCGCAAAATAGTACTCCACACAAAATTCAGATAATGGCGGCACTCTGTATTCTTCCATTTTCGCAGCCAATGAAAGACAGGCCATTGACAATAGCCTTACCACCCAAGATTTCTTTACCTGCATCTATCAAAAGATTCAAGAAAACAGTACCCACATTACCAAAATTGAATCTTGGGAGCGAACATTCATAACTTTGGGGAGATCATCTAACTTACATCAATAAATCTTTTCGAAAGAAATCTGCCGATATATGTAACTGATAAATAAGCAGTTTGAAAACCAAACCCCAAAAGTTCCCTTGCCTGCATCAAATAGAACACCAAGAATTTTCACTTTCTTTCATCTTAAACATTAAAATGATCAAACAAACTCCAAGATTTAGACATTGAAAAATGAAAAGGAATGGTAAAATCGAAATGGGTTCGGAACAAACCCTCAGAATGTAGTTAGTGTATTCCTTCCAAACGAGTACTCTGAATCAAAGAATCACGCAAGAACTCCTGCGTTCGGAGTTCCCCACTTGTGGTTTCTCTATGAAGAAGAATTTCAATGTACTCATTATAACCACCCACTAACGTTCCTTCATCTTCTTGGTTTAAATTTGTCATTATTTTTCACAGTACAAGACTACTTAGCGAAAAAAGTTATTTTACCTAAATAATGCAGAATTTTTTTTTTTTTTTTTTTTTTTTTTTGTATGTGTAAAATAGGGCAGTTTTGAAAAGTTTTTTAAAAATATGATAAAACGTCACGTTCGATGACGTTTTTTTGGTAAAAATATCATCGGGCCTGACGTTTTAATTTAAAACGTCAGGCCCGCTAACATTTTTATTTTCAAAATTTATATATATGCATTATGTCTTCAATCCATGCACCCATGCATCCATCCATATATATATATATACCTAAATATGTGTGCCGTATATATATATATATCTATATATATATTTGTAATTTGTATTATATTTATTTATATTATTAGAAATTAATTTTTTTTTTATATTTACTAAACATAAATTAAATATAATATTAAATATATTTTTATATTTGTAATTATATAAATATATATTTATTTTATAATAATAATTTATTTGTAAATTAATCAAAATTCTAAATTTAAAAAAATTATAATATAAAAAAATATATTCATAAATATTTTTAATTAATTTTGATATTTATATTAATAATTTAAACATATATATATATATATAAATATATATGTAATAATAATAATAAAAAAAAGAAAATGCAATAAACGTCAGCCTGACGTTTCTTTTAGATTTTTTTATTTTTTTAATATGTATATAATATATATATATATATATTATTTCTTATATATACTGAATAAACTAAATTTAATTATCATTTAGATTTTTTGTTATCTAAATATATGTATAGAAATTTATGTATATATGTTTTGTAGAAATATATATTATATAATTGTAAAAATAAAATTTTATATTATTATTTAAGATAATAAAAAAATTATTTAATACATAAATATATACATATATACATTTTAAAAAAAAAAGAAAAAAAAATATCGTCAGGCCCACTAACATTTTAAAGAAACGTCAGTGGGCCTGACGTTTCTTTTGAATTTTTTTTTAATTTGTATATAATATATATTATATTATATATATTATATCTTATATATTATTATTAAAGTAAATATAATTATCATTTATTTAATTTATATATATATATAAATTTATGTATATATATTTTATAGAAATAAATTATGTAATTGTAAACTCTAAGAATTGATATTATTATTTAAGATAATTAAATTTTATATTATTATTTAATATTATAAAAAAATTATATAATTTAAAGAATATTTTTTAATAATTATTATACAATTTTTTTAAGTATAATTTGAATTTTTGAAAAAATACATATATATATATATATTAATACATAAATATATTATAAATTAAATATATATATTATGTCATAAATATATACATATATTAATAAATATAAAAAAATAATACATCGTCAGGCCCACCGACGTTTTATAGAAATGTCAGTGGGCCTGATGTCTCTTTTTATATTTTTTATTTTGTTTAATTTGTGTATATATATATATATATATTATTTCTTATATATTGAATAACATTATCGTTTGTTTAATTTTTTTGTTATATAAATAAATATATATATATATAGAAATTTATGTATATATATTTTATAGAAATATATATTATGTAATTGTAAATAATAAAATTTAATATTATTATTTAATATTATAAAAATTTATATAATTTAAAGGAAATTTTTTAATAATTAATATTAATTTATTTTAAGTATAATTTCAAATTTTGAAATATATATATATATATATATATTAATACATAAATATATTATAAAATATGTATATATATTAATACATAAATATATATAAGAAAACAAAAAATAATAATTCGTCTGGCCCACTAACGTTTTAAAAACTGACGTTTTTTTATGTATTTTTTTTATTTGTATATAATATATATTATTTCTTATATATTGAAGAACATTATTGTTTATTTGATTTTTTTATATAAATATATATATATATAATTATGTATATATATTTTATAGAAATATATATTATATAATTGTAAATAATAAAATTTGATATTATTAAATTTTTTTATAATTTAAAAGATATTTTTTAATAATTTTTATACATTTATTTTAAGTATAATTTGAATTTTTGAAAAAAAAATATATATATATATATTAATACATAAATATATTATAAAATATGTATATATATATATATATTAATACATAAATATATACATATATTCATAAATATATATAAAAAACAAAAAATAATACATCGTCAGGCCCACTGACATTTCAACGTCAGTGGGCCTGACGTTTCTTTTTATATTTTTTATTTTTTTAAATTTTGTTTAATTTGTATGTAATATATATTATAAATATTATAATATATATATATATATTTGTTAAATTTATTATATATATTATTTCTTATTTATTCTCTTTAAAAATTATAAAAATATGTTTTAATATGATTACATTTTTATTTTAAGTATTATTTTAATAATTTATATTGATTATTGTTTGAATAATTTTTAAAAAATATATACGATTATATCTAATAATATATCTAATATTTTAATTATAAAATTAGTTAAAAATAATCAAAATTATCAAAAATTATATACATAATTCAAAAACAATTTATTAAATTAAAATAATTCAAAAAATAAACTAATTAAAATTATGAAATTATCATATATATATATATATACAAAAACATAATATCACTTTATATATTTTTACAACACCATAATATCATATTATATATTTTTATAATAAAAATATATCACATATTAAATATTTTTACAACAAAATAATATCACACTCTATAAAAATAAATACACAAGATTAATGAAATAAAGCCTGATAAAATACTACACTCGTATTTACTCTTATAAAGAAATTTTGCCATTTTACATGCCTGCAAAATTTACTGCAATGACACATCCATCACATTTGACTGACCTGCTGCCAATTTTTACAGCAATTCACATGCAATTCATGTGAATTGGCAATGACAGCTACTCAATCACTCTCTCTTCAATCTCTTTAAACGGATCCACCTTCCTTCCTTCTCATTCATTCTTCTTTTTCTTCTTCTTGCTTTCTCTTTCTTCTTCTTCTTTCTTTGCTGAAATTTCTTGCTGTTGTTGTTGTGTCTTCATTTTTCCTTCTTCTCTTCTTATCAAAAGGTATGTACTATTTATTTTAATTATAATTATGTTTATAATATATATATATATATATATCAGATATCATTACTTCATTTATTTTTCCTTTCACATGTATTGATTTGTTTTTGTTATAATTATGACCATTTTTTTTATTTATCACCAATTAAGCTTATACCTTCTAAATTTATGGCATGATATGACATAATATTTTTTTTAAACACTAATCATCAAATGTTGAATTTTTTATGCTATATTTTGTAGATTGTGTTGAACAAGAAAAATTTCAACTTGCACAAACATCTCCGTAACCTAAAATAAGGTAAGTAGTATACATATACATCATTTATTTTACTATCATTTATTTCTGTGAATGTTTATTTGGTTTCATATATACATTTACATGAACAACTTAGTAAATTTTAATTATATGGGTGTATTGTATTGTTTTATGTGTTATTTAATTATTTTGTTGTATTTATTAATGTGATGTTATTTAAATTTTATTTATTTATTATGATGAATATATTTTTAGTGTTGCATGTATTATATGTTTAACTTGTTTTGCTTGACGATTTGTTATGTTGACTAATTAAAACTTGTTTAGTATAATTAATATATTATTATAGGATACTTCAAAAAAAATTTAAATTTAATAACTGTAATGACTCTTATAAATTATATTTGATAGGTATGGCTTCAACATCAAAATCATCAGCATCAACTTCCACACGACCCAATAAAAATTTCACATACAAAGGTTATCGGTCTATCGTAAAAAAGCCTACAAGTTTGGTGCAATTAAGAATATGTAATCAACAACTAAAAGAAGAAATATAGGGATTGAGGAGAAAGAATATTGCTGCAAATGTCATATCCGACATGCAAGAACAAGAAATACGGAAATTACGGAGGCGTGTAAAGATGTGCCAAGTTAAGTTGGAGTGGTCATCTAACCGTGTCTCTATTTTAGAAGGTTGTGTTAGGCCACAAGAAGACGTCTTAGGGTAGAAAATAAATTTCCTACGTGGTACTTTAAGTACCATGACAACGGAAAAGAATAATATGATAGAGCAGCTTGGAATTAGAGACGGACATATAAATGTCCTTGAAAACGAGGTTCATGAGTTACGTACTTAATTGGATAATGAGAGACACCAAAATGAAATTATCCAACAAGAGATTACGACTAACTTTCATCACGTGAATATGATACGATCACGCATACTAGATATTATAGATGTCACCCCTGGCTTAAATATGTGGCATGATCCAGTTGAGAACAAAAATGTTGATATAGAAGTCGTGGATGATAATAATGTTGTAGAAAATTTACCCGCTAATGATCATTTACAGAGTGATGTATATTTCATGTAATTGTATATTTGTTGTGAAATGTAATGCATTATTTATCATGTTTTTCATACGTACTATGTGGTCCACACTTACTCATTCTAATTTATTTGTTCTCCATGTTTTTATGAAATTTATATATTTCACTGTGAAATAAATTATAAATATCACTTTGAAGCAATGGCAAGTCACCGACGAGTTGCAATTAGAGTTTATAGCAGAGGCGAAATCATACAGGAAAATGGAAAAGTATTGTATAGTTGTGTGCCCAATGGTTACACACGAATTGATCGAAATACAAACTTATCTGCATTGAAAGATCAAATTTACCAATTTCTTGGTGTGCCTAAAGACTAGCTTCATCTGAAACTTTTCACAAAACAGGGGGAGGTTTATGGACACAATAATGTTATAGAGTCTGCAGTTCAGATTGAGACTGACGATAATCGTAGGTTCTTTCTAGATTCTAATGATGGATTAAACTCTATGTACATTTTTGTTGAGAAAGAATCATGTCAAAATCTTAGCGAACATGAAGTTATACTTATGGACTAAGAGTAGAGATATTATATGTAGGGATATTATATGTCGTTGCTGTCCCAACAAGATGTGTCCATCACATCAGTCCAAGATTTCAGCAACCCTTGTGATTATGTGCCCGAAATCACTCAGAACTTGGAGAACCTTGCTTTAAGAAACATATATTTACTTGCAGTCTTTAGAGTTTATTTTAGTTTACAGGTTTCAAATTGTGTTTTCCTGAATCTACTTTTAATTTTCAAAACATATTTGTAACTTTTATAATCTATTTTAATTACGAATTTATTTGTAAGTTTTAGTATTTATTTATGATTTTCAAGATTTATTTATAATTTTTTAATTTATTTTGTATTTTTGTAATTTATTTTTAAGTTTCTTAATTTATTTAATTTTCTAGATTTATTTATAATCTTTTGAATGTAATTTTAATTTTCTTAATTTGTAAGAGAATTTTAAAAATTGTTAACAGTTTTTTTTTTTTTTTTTTTAATTTTTAAGTATTGTTTCTTGTTTAAAGAACAATATTTTGAAAAAAAAATTGAAAATGTATTGCCACATGTAGGGAAAAAAAAGAAAAAAAAAAAAAAAAGAGCCCACCTCAGCTCACAATAAGTTGCATTTAGATAGTTTGACATTCAATCAAAAAATTTCTTTCTTCTTTACTTATTCACTACAATTTTATAGAACTTATAATTGTTTTGTCTCATCTCTAATTTTTATAAAATAATTATAAAAAATAATCATCTTTTTATGACCTCAATTTGAGATTTATAAGATATGTGTAAGAACATAGTAATAATTTTTACATATAAAATATTCTTTTATAAATAAATTGTTGTATAATTTAATAAAATTGAAAGATATTTTTATTTTTAACAAATTTTTATTAAAAATAAATTAATATATTTATTTATTTTATTTTAAAAACTATATTATTATTTTTATAATAATATATTATATTATTATATTATAGATCATGCCACGAAAAAAAATAGTTTTAATAAAGTGGGCAAACTAAAGGACAATCAGGCCAATCTCAGCTTGAATTGAGCTTAATTGCGGGATCCGGGCCTAGATTTCCTTTAGTCCACACAATTTATTTTAGTACAGCCCAAATTTATCAGTCCGAAAATTATGTCGTGAATAGTTTAGCATGTACAGAGAATTGAACAAAAACGAGAATTAACTTGTGATAAAATCATATAGATATAAATTAATTTCATATTATTATATTCATTATATGCCGAAGAATTAATTTGTTTTTGTGAATTTGGGCGTGATGTATTATATATCAAATTAATTTATTTTTATAATTTTTTTATATTTATATTGTATATATTAAAATAAAATTTTAGATCCAATGTAACGACTCAAATATATATTTAGATATATATTAATTTATTATATATTTTTAATAAAAGAAGTATAAGTTACCAAATAAAAAAATAAGTAAATAAATATTAAGTAATTCTTTCCTAATAACTAGGTCGTTAAAGAGCATATAAAAAGAATTATGACTCTACTTGATTTACTATAAAATTTAAGTTCTCAATGTAAATCGTATTAAAAACGTGATTAAATAACCCTACTACATTAAAATTTATAGCAGCGGAGAGTATAATTATTTCAACCATAATTAAATGATTATGCAATTCGAAAAACTCATAACTTCATGTAATCACGAAAGTAGGCTTAAGCATTTATTTCCTAAGATAAGTTTGAAGAAAAACATAACAAACCCTAATAAATTTCAATTCGTTTATGAATAAAATGTAACCCATAATTTAAAGAAGAAGAATAAAAATATGCTTCATCTGCATGCTCCCGTCGCCTTGACAAACTCTCTATCCTGAAAAGTAGGAAAGTAAAAGGGGATGAGCTACACCCAACTCGTGAGGTTCAGGCTTGTCAAAATTAAATATAAGGTTGTAAAAGTACAATGAGAGAGTAACATGAACGTATCAGGCATAACATAATATAACATTCGTATCAAAGCTTGGCCAACATATAATAGTGGATCAAATTAATGATCCCGTATCAACGTATCAAAACATATAACCATCAAATCATACTTTAAACAAACAAAATATTTAAAACTGACAAACTGTATAAGAACCCCATCTCTTATGTGATTTCTCGTAATATAAGGAAAATCTCATACAAGTGATATGCTTCTAATCCACGTGCCTTATCTCCTTGCTTGAAATTCTGAAAAACCCGGAAGAAGAATGCTGAAGAAATACTGGGTTGTATTTATAGGTTCGGTAGGATTTAAATCTAGATGTATCTTCTTAGTGACAGAGAATCTGCATCTGTATCCAATCTTCTAACTAATTGAGAGAAAATATCTTCTTTACTAACAAAATGCTAACCTCCGTAACTATAAAATTCTAAGAAAAATATACCGTATCTTGGCTGAAAGTTCTATTTTATATATATATATATATATATATATTTGGGCTTAGAGAAAAATATCTTAAGATCCAATAATCCTAATTGAAACAATAATAAGCCCATGTAAAGTAAAATAAAATAAAATAAAATAAAATAAATCAAAGAAATTAAATATTGCGTGAAAATAATCGGGTATTACATCTTACCCTCGTTGAGAATAATTCCGTCTTCGAAATTCCATAACGTACCGTGGTCCGTGAGTATTGAAATAAGGATATTTAGCTCACAATTCGTCCTTTCGCTCCCATGTAGCCTCTTTTTAATTATGTTGGCTCCATCGTACTTTAATAAGTACCGTTTCTTTATTTCTGAGTTTTTGAATCTTCTTCTCCAACACCGCTTCTGGCTTCTCCTAATTCGTTAAATCTTTGTTCATCTCCAATGTAGAATAATTGACGATATGGCTGGGGTCATGGATATATTTCCTCAACATGGAAACGTGAAATATGTTGTGTACAACAGAGAGTTTTGGCGGTAAAGCTAGACGGTATGCCAAGTCTTCAATACGATCAAGTATATCAAAGGGTCCCACATATCTTGGTCTTAACTTTCCTTTCTTACCAAAACGAATCACTCCCTTGATTGGAGCGACCTTCAAGAAAACTTTCTCGTCGATTACAAACTCAAGATCCTTTCTTCGTTTGTCGGCGTACGACTTTTGTCGGTCCTGAGCTACTTTAATCCTCTCTCGTATCATCTCTACTACTGCAACGGTCTCTTCAATCATCTCTGGTCCCAAAAGCTTCATTTCTCCGACCTCATCCCAATAAACCGATGATCTACACTTCTTTCCATAGGAGCTTCATACGGCGCCATGCCAATAGTTGTCTGATAACTTTTATTGTAAGCAAATTCTACTAAAGGCAGAAAATGTTCCCAATTATTTCTTATGTCTAGAACACATGCTCTCAACATGTCTTCAAGTATCTGTATTGTTCTCTCGGACTGTCCATCGGTCTGTGGATGATAAGCAGTACTAAAACTCAATTTAGTTCCCAAGGCCTCTTGTAGTTTCTTCCAAAATGTAAAACGAGTATCTCTGTCTGACACAATAGATATCAGTACTCCATGTAATCTCACAATTTCACGCACATAAATTTGAGCATACTGATCCACTCTATAGTTCATCTTTAACGGAACGAAATGTGCGAATTTAGAGAGACGATCAATAATAACCCAGACTGCATGATTCCCTTTCTCGGTTCGTGGAAGTCCCACAATGAAATCCATTGCAATATGTTCCCACTTCCATTCCGGAAATATGGAGTGACTTCATTAAACCCAAAAGTCGTTTGTGCTCCGCTTTCACCTGTTGGCAAACCATGCATTTGCTGACGAATTTCGCTACATCCTTTTTCAATCCTTCCCACCAAAAGGTTTTTCTCAAATCTTGGTACATCTTTGTACTACCAGGATGTACTGTATAAGGCGTATTGTGAGCTTCTCCTAAGATTACCTCCCTTAACTCCAAATCCTTTGGCACACATATCCTTCCTTCATAGTACATTGTACCGTCCTCAGCAATAGTGAATCCTTTGTCTTCTCCGGCGCGTGTTCGCTCCTTCATCTTTGGGAGAAAATCATCATGAGTCTGACCTTCCTTAATTCTTTCATTTAGTGTTGATTTTACTACCAATGGTGCCAATATTGAATTCACAGTCTTTGATGGTCTCACCACTTCAATGTTCAATCTCAAAAACTCATTGGCTAGCTTCTCTTCCTTGGTCAAGATACACGCCAACTCCCCTCGAGTTTTACGATTGAGTGCATCAGCCACTACGTTGGCCTTTCCAGGATGATAGTCAATTGTACAATCGTAATCCTTCACTAGCTCTACCCATCTTCTTTGTCTCATGTTTAGTTCCGTTTGTGTGAAGAGATATTTTTGACTTTTATGGTCTGTGTATATTTCACACTTATCCCCGTAAAGGTAATGATGCTAGATCTTTAAAGCATGAATCACAGGAACTAACTCAAGATCATATGGGGGATAATTTAACTCGTGTGACTTCAATTGTCTCGACACATAAGCCACCACCTTACCGCATTTTATAAGTACACATCCTAACCCTTTTTTGGATGGATCACTGTAGATCACGAATTCCTCAGTTGGGTCTGGAATTGTAAGTACTAGTGCTGTGGTAAGGCATCGTTTAAGCTCTTGAAACCTATTTTCACACCCCTCATTCCAAATAAACTTTTATACTTTTCGTGTCAATCGAGTCATAGGTGCAACTATCTTTGAAAAACCTTCTATAAATCTTCTGTAATAGCCAGCAAGTCCTAGGAAACTGTGTACCTCATTCGCATTGGTGGGTGCATTCCAATTATTCACTGCCTCCACCTTGGTCGGATCAATCTCAATTCTTTCAGATGTGACAACGTGCCCAAGAAATACTACTCGGTCTAGCCAAAATTCACATTTACTGAATTTCGCATACAATTTCTCTTTATGCAGCGTTTCCAACACCCATCTTAGATGTTGCTCATGTTCTTCCTGGTCCTTTGAGTACATGATTATTTCATCAATAAAGACTATTACAAATTGATCCAAGAAAGAATGAAACACTCGATTTATCAAGTTCATGAAGACTGCTGGTGCATTACTCAATCCAAACGACATGACCACAAACTCATAATGACCACAACGAGTTTGGAATGCAATTTTAGGAATATCTCCCTATTTAATCTTCAGTTGATGATAGCCTGACCTTAAATCAATCTTGGAAAATACTCCCACTCCTCGGAGTTGATCAAATAAATCCTCGATTCTTGGAAGAGGATACTTATTCTTTATCGTAAGTCGATTTAGCTTACAATAATCAATGCACATTCTCATAGAGCCATCCTTCTTCTTTACGAACAAAATCGGTGCTCCCCAAGGTGAAACACTTGGTCTAATGTAACCCATATCTAATAGCCTTGGATTTGAACCTTAAGTTCGTGTAACTCCCTTGGGGCCATAGATAGGGGGCTTTAAAAATTGGTGCAGCTCTAGGTACCAAGTCTATAGTGAACTCCACTTGTCGGTATGGGGGAACCCGGTGGACTTTCTGGAAAAACATCTAAAAACTCCCTTACGATTGGTACATTGGTTAATGATGTTTCGGGAGACGGAACACTTATCACATTCACCAAGAATCCTTCACACCCTTCTTTCTTAAGCATTTTTATAGCCTTCATTGATGATATAGTATGTATAACAGTATTGGATTTTGCCCCATGAAAGATTTTTTCTACACCCTCTAGTGACCGTTGAATTATCATTTTCTCTAAACAGTGAATATCAGCTTGATATCTACTCAACCAGTCCATACCCAAAATAATATCAAAATCGTTCATTTCAAGCATATATAAATTAACCTCCAAATTATGTTCATTGACATAAATAGTTATTCTCACCAATGAATCAGTACTCATTGATTTACCCAAAGGTATACTGATTTCGAGTGGTTCCACTCGCTTAATACTTTTATATGCACACATAGCACAAAATTTTGTGGAAATAAAGGAATGTGTATCACCTGTATCAAAAAGCACTAAAGCATGTATTCCCGCAACCGGTAACATACCCGACATAGTTCCTAGCTCTTGCTCTACCTCTTTCTTTGTCATACCAAAAATTCTAGCTCGTCCTCCTGAACCGGTGTTTGGGGCCCTTCCATTAGATCCTCCTTGATTCATTGGACATTTTGATATCACGTCCAAGTTCACGACAGCGAAAACATTTGTTTTGTCCATGTAAACACTTACCTCTGTGCTTTTTACCACACGTGGGGCATGTCGGAAAGTCAGCTTGTGGTTTGGGCCCAAATGGCCCCATCGTTCCTCCCTTTTTTATTCTGATTTCTTCATTTCCCTTGGTTATTTTCATGTCATTTCCTTTTATTGGAACCATGTACCACCCTATACTTAGTCTTTTCCATGTCAATGCTGGAAGATATGTCTTCCGCCCTTGCTACAGCTTCAGCATAGGCCATCGTTCCAAGTCCCGCCAGATGGTGGCGGATCTCGGCACATAACCCATCACGGAACCTTTGAGCTTTCCTTTGTGGAGTATCTACTAGGTGTGGGGTGAAACGACACAAATGATTGAATCTATGTTCATAGTCAGTGACTGTCAAATTGTCTTGGGTGAAATCCATAAATTCTCTTTCCATCTTGTCCCGATACACCCGTGGGTGGTATTTCTCCATAACGATCTCCTTGAAGTCCTTCCAAGTAAGAGCAATGCACTCCTCCTCGGCTCTAAACCTCCAGTAGTCATTCCACCAAGTCCTAGCGCCACCATTCAATTGGAACACATCACAAGAAATCTTTCGGGCATCGGTGCATGACATATATTCAAATATGCTTTGTATAGTGAGTAATCATTCCTCCATAGCAGTAGGTCCCTCAGTACCCTTGAACACAGGGGGTTGAAAGTGACTGAATTAACTGATAACCCGAGCTTTTGTTTGTTCGGGAGTAGTTGTTGAGTTGATCGTAGCGCCCTGAAGGAGTGCAGCTAGTCCCGACAAAAACTGGTATTGATAGTTGGGAACCTTATTCTGGGCAGCTTGATCTTGATTGCTAGAAGTAGATGCGGTAGTTTTGTCGCGTCTAGGTGCCATATTTCTATTACCACGAATATTCTAATTCGTGAGTTATAAGTATCAATATAGACTAAATCGTAAACATAAAATAATAAATTATTTAAAATATTTCCCTATCTAACAGAAGGAAAGGAGAAATTACTTATATGAAATAAATAAAGGAAAATGCTCGTAATCTATTTCTACTCAACATCACTAATCACTATAGGCGGGGTGTTTTTTTTTCCTTCGGTTCTTCTTCTAGGCATTCAACGTGTGAGGCCCATCTTATCTATCTAATCCATGCGACTACAACTCAATACACATAATACTAAGGCATAAATCTATGTGTCCTATCTCTCATGCATGCATAATAGGTCTTAAACAGGTGTAACCATATACATATCAGACTTAAAGTGGGTAACATAAATCATAACTCATTGCATACCTTTGGAGTTGTCGTGGTAAACGGAAGAAGACGATGAAGCATACAACTGATATATATAAATATATATATTTTTTTTCAAACATTTCATTGTTAATTCACAATTTAAACAAGTCTACATAAACGTAAACCTGCTTTGATACCACAATGTAACGACCAAAATATTTATTTATATATATATATATTAATTTATTACATATTTTTAATAAAAAAAGTATAAGTTACCATATAAAAAAATAAGTAAATAAATATTAAGTAATTTTTTCCTAATAATAAGGTCGTTAAAGAGCATATAAAATGAATTATGACTCTACTTGATTTACAATAAAATTTAAGTCCTCAATGTAATTCGTATTAAAAACGTGATTAAATAACCCAACTATATTAAAATTTATAGCAGCGGAGAGTGTAATTATTTCAACCATAATTAAATGATTATGCAATTCGGGAAACTCATAACTTCATATAATCAAGAAAGTAGACTTAAGCATTTATTTCCTAAGATAAGTTTGAAGAAAAACATAACAAACCCTAATAAATTTCAATTCGTTTATGAATAAAATGTAACCCATAATTCAAAGAAGAATAATAAAAATATGCTTCATCCGCCTGCTCTCGTCGCCTTGACAAACTCCCTATCCTGAAAAGTAGGAAGGTAAAAGGAGGTGAACTTCACCCAGCTCGTGAGGTTCAGACATGTCAAAATTAAATATAATGTTGTAAAAACACAATTAGAGAGTAACATGAACGTATCAGGCATAACATAATATATAACATCCGTATCAAACGTAACATTTCGTATCAAAGCTTGGCCATCATATAATAGTGGATCAAATTAATGATCTCGTATCAACGTATCAAAACATATAATCATTAATCATACTTCAAACAAACAAAATATTTAAAACCGACAAACCGTATAAGAACCCCACCTCTTACGTGACTTCTCATAATATAAGGAAAATCTCATGCAAGTGATATGCTTCTAATCCACGTGCCTTATCTCCTTGCGTGAAATTCTGAAAAACTCGGATGAAGAATGTTGAAGAAATACTGGGTTGTATTTATAGGTTTGGTATGATTTAAATCTAGATGTATCTTCTTAGTGAGAGAGAATCTTGTATCTGTATCTAATCCTCTAACTAATTGAGAGAAAATATCTTCTTTACTAACAAAATGCTAACCTCCGTAACCATAAGATTTTAAGAAAAATATACCGTATCTTGGCTGAAAGTTCTATTATATATATATGTGTATATATATATATATATATATATTTGGGCTTAGAGAAAAATATCTTAAGTCCAATAATTCTAATTGAAACAATAATAAGCCCACGTAAAGTAAAATAAAATAAAATAAATCAAAAAAATTAAATATTGCGTAAAAATAATCGGGTATTACATCCAAAACATAAAATTTCTTGTTGACTAATATGTTTGATTTGTATATTTATCATAAGGATTATTTGTATCAAGTTTGAGGTGTAATAATAATTAAGAGAATACTTTTTTATTAGAGAAAAAAAATATTAGAAAAATTGTAGTTTTATTTTTCAGAAAATAGAATTAATTATTTTATTTTGTCTGTTTATTTCAGCTTCATTATATTCTATAAATATATTACATTTATCGGACATCATGACAGAAAAGTCCAGCCTCTTTAAATATAAATTTAAAATTACTTAAAAATCAAGCTTTAGTGAGAAAAATTCTCGTTCTTAAATTTGAAAAGTAACCTTCTGAAAAAGCAAAAAATTAGATCAAATTTTATTATTCTAGATGTCCCCATGCAATTAGAGGGGGCCACGGTTCCGGTTCCGAACCAGAATGGTCGATTCGAAATTGACCCAATTTTGGTTCCGAATTGAAACCAAAATCGAAATATATACGGTTCGATTTCGGTTCCAAGACTCGACGGTTCGAAACCGTTTGGAATCGCCGGTTCTACCCCTTTCTAAAGAAAATAGCCGTTGAAGATCAACAACTGAGATTAACTAGCCGTTGGTCTTCGACGGCTAAGATTACATGACCGTTAGGAACCAACAGTTGGAACCGGAACCAGGAACCGTCGGTTCCAACGAATCCTCTTTTTTTCCCCTATAAATAACCCCTCTCCCTACCCATTTTCTTTCATAAAATTTGATTTCTCTCAGTTTCCCTCTATCTCTCTCAATTATCTTGTAATCTCTCACTTCCTCAATCTCTCTCAATATCTCACAAGTATCTTTTCATCTCTATCAATCTCTCTCAATATCTCACAAGTATCTTTTCATCTCTATCAATCTCTCTCAATTATCTTACCATCTCTCTCAATTATCTTGTAATCCCTCTCACTTAATCAATCTCAAACTCTCTCAAAATATCGAGCTCGAGCCAAAGAGGACAAAAAGGTAGATGATCATTTTCTTCATCTCGACAAGCAAAAGAAAAATCCCCTATACCGGCGAGTACAAGTGTCGGAGCCGGATTACCACCACCGTCACCTTTGGTTCCAAGATATCTTCATCTTGATGATGAAGATATTTAAATTCCGGTCGAGTGGCAAGAAGATTTTCAAGCTCAATTAGGTTTGTGTTTATTTTATAAAATATCTCTCTTAAATATTATTATATATATATATATATATATTATTTTTATTTTAAATATTTCTCTCAATCATTTATGATTAATAATTTTTATGATTATCAATGTATGTGCACAAGGACAAGCACAACACTATGATCCTCAAACCGAATCAACCGATGAAGAATGTTTTCCAACTCAAGAGAGTCAAAATCAAAGTACGTGGCAAACTCAAAGTCATGAGGCACTTAGATTGGATATATTTGCCGTTCACTCAAAATAGTAAAGCAATTTGCAACTATTGCGGGGTATAATATGTTTTTAAAAAAAGAGGAGGTTATGGCTCGTTGAAGAAACATTTGCAACGTCACCATCCGGACAAAGTAGGAAACCATCAGCGTCAAACGCAAATACATCGTGGAGGATTCACCGATGACTCACAAGGTGCGGCTTCTTTATTTAAATATTCTGATCCAACAATGAGGAAATATTTATACAAAATGGCTTGCGGCATGTTTTTTCCTTTTAATACTGCTAAAAATGATTTGTTTAAAAATTATATTCAACTATCACTAAACCTTCAAGCATCCGGTGTTTTTCGTAGAACATTAGTTCGTGATATTGAGAAAATTGTAGGTTAATTTAAGTTATCTTTAATTGATATATTTAATTCTATACAACAGAAAGTTTCAATTTGTGCGGAAATATGGAGTGATCATTGGAAAGAACACAATTTTTTAGGCATTACTTGTCATTGGATAGATAATTCATGGACAATGCAAAAAAGATTACTTGCATATAGAGAATTTGATCAAACGCACACAGCCGCAAATATTTCTCATAAAAATTCATAATCTTTTGCAAGAATATAATTTAGTTACAATTTTTTTTTCAATTTCATTTGATAATGCTAGTGCTAATACTGCTAGTTTGCCATTATTAATTCAAATTTGTCAACCATCATTTAAGGGTATATTTTTTCATATTAGATGCACGTGTCATGTTTTAAATTTGTGTGTACACGATGGCATGGAATATTTCAAAGCATATATAGGTCCTATTAGATTAGCAATTGGACATTTAGTTAGGCATGCAACTTTATGTAAAATATGGAGAAGATTTTGTAAAGCATTTGGTATGAATGCAACTAAACAAATACTAAAAATGTGCCTAATCGTTGGAATTCAACATATAAAATGTTGAATGGTTCTTATGAGGTTAGAAATGAATTATGTACGTTTTTTTCATAAGAACAATTAGACATTCCTTTATTTTCAAGTTCATGGGATACATGTGTTAAATTCATTTATCTTTTGAAATTTTTTAAAGATACAACGGAAGAATTATCCGGTTGTTACTATCCGAGTTCTCCTTTAGTATAGATCATTGTGTTAAAATTACACTTATTTTACAATCATATTATCCGCTTAATACTTTACAAAATTGCATTGCAAGCATGAGAAGTAAGTGGTTAAAGTATTATAAAAAAAATTCAATTTATTTTTAGTTTTCTTTCCCGATTTATTTTTAGTTGCAAAACTTTTAGATCCTAGAATTAGAGAAGATGGTTTCGAAGAATTACTAAGAATGTATTATGTTACATTATTTTCGGTTAATGATGATAATACTCCTAAGCCGCATATAATTGTAGGTAAAACAAAACAATTACTTTATGATTGTTTTAAAGAATATAAAATTTATTATGGTGATAATTTAGATAGTGAAAGCGGTCATGGAAATGAAGATATTGGTGGAGGTAGTTCGGTTTCGGGTCAACCCGAACATCATCAAGATCCGAACTTTCAACACCTTAGTCAATATTATAAGTTTTATAATATTAGAAATTAAAAAAGCGTGGGTGCAATAGTCTTTATTAAGAATTAGATAATAATCTATCTACTACTTTTGAGGAACTTGGGTTTGACACACCCAACGAGCTTTTGAGATGGTGGTCCCGAAGAGCAAAAAACTTTCATATTTTATCACTAACTGCAAAGGAAATATTTGCTTTCCCGGCTTCCACCGTCTCAGTTGAACAAGCATTTAACACCGGCGGTTGCATTTTGGATCTTCGAAGATCCAATTTAAAGGTGGAAAATATATAAAATCAAGCATTACTTAATGATTTTCCAAACGCCGAGGTAAGAAAACAAGAAGTAAATTTTGATTAAGAAGATGAAGATGAAGATGAAAACGAATATTTGACCACGTCTGGGAGTGATTGAGTCACGCCACTTCTTAAGCATCAAGGTACGTTACAAGGTAAGAGAACTACATCGACTTTGATTCCTCTACTATGAGGATACGTAGGCAACTTAATTCTAAATTAGAAATTAAATTTTAATTTTTAATTTATAGTTAAGCTCAAGTTTTTTTTTTCTTTCTCTTCTATTTATTTTTTTAATAAGTTGTAATTGAAAACTCGTAAAGTTGTAATCTCTTGTTAAAAGAAAGAAATATTTTTAGGTACGTTAATTTTTTGTTGTAACTTTTTTATTTTATTTTTTTGTAATATTTTTATAAGTTGTAAAGTTAAGTTTTGATTGTTGTAATTAATTTTTTTCAAATGTAATTGTTTTAGTTAACTATATTCAATTCAATCTCTTGTGATAATCAAATCAAAAGACAAAGAATTATCTTTGCAAGTTGTTAATTAAAAAAAAAAACAGAACCGGGGAACCAAAATCGGAACTGGGAAACCGCCAGTTCCGTAACCGGAACCGAAATCATATATATGGCGGTTCGATTTCAGTTCCCCCCTCTGCAGTTTCAAGAACTGCTGTTTATCAAAACCGAAATCGGAAAACCGTGCCCATGTCTACATGCAATGCACCAAATATAATATATTTTATTATCCTGATAACTTTTGATAATATTATATAATATTATATTATTATTATTATTATTATTATTATTATTATTATTATTTTTATTATTATTATAAAAAAGTATGTAATTTATTATTTTATATAAATATTTTTAATTTGAAATATTTTTTATTATATTAAATTACATTTTCAGTTTTTTGAAGTTAACTTTATTAAATAATAAATTGTATGGTATTTTTAATTAAAATTTTGATTGTACCGGAACTAAATATAAATATTTGAACCTACTAAAAACTATTGAGGTTAAACAAAAACTTATAATATTATACAAATCAATAGTACAATATTTTTATTTTAAATCCATATAAAAATTAAGATACTATTTATTCAAATCCAACCCAATTATAAAAAATTTAAAAAGTAATAATTCAATTCCTAAAAAAATATTTATTCATAAAATTTATATTTCATGCTTTAAATTTAATTGTTTATTTCATTATATACAATATTTGTGTTAAATTAATGACAAAAAAAATATAAATTTAATATATTATATGTTAGAATTAAAATAAAAAAATAAAATTAAAATTTTAGTAAGAAAAGTTAAAAGAGAGAGAACGAATTATGGAGACACATATTAAGAGAAAATAAAATATTGATCAATTAATTTAACATCGGGGCCAATTTCACTTTATTAAGGTAGAGAAATGTCATTCACAGCCATGGAGGTGTTGGGTTTCGTCAAGGTGCTTAATTCTTTTTAATTTGAATAAAAAGTTTGTTGTAATTTGAATAAAAAGTTTATTGTAATTTGCATGGATCAGCGTGACACAATAAATTTGAAGTGGGAACTAACGACATTTGTTTTGTATACATGATCTAATGTTTATATATGCCTTATCCAAACAATTTATATTTGAAAATGATTTGAGATTATATTTATGGACGGTGTGTAGCTAACATTTTTTATCATTTAGCAGAAAATTATGTTCGATTTTGGTTGAGTTAACTTGAAATTGGTTGACAGTGGATAAATTCCTTAAAATTATAGTCAAAATGAAGGTTTATGACTTTATGCCTACTCTATTCATAACTTACTAATTCTTCATCCACTTATGGGTACCTCACAAAGCACTCATTTTTATAAGTTATTAAACAATAACATTTTAATTATAATAACTTTTTTTTTTCAAAATGATCAATTTCATTAAAATAATAATTATTACCAAACTTACTATGGGAAATACAATAGCACATTATAAAACTTATAAATTTGTTCTTTCATCCACTTATAATGACCTCATACCTCTCAAATTAATTGATGACATGGGTATCTCACTAAACATTCAATTTTATGAGTAATTAAACAATAATATTTTAATTAATTTTATTATCTTTTGCAAAATAAGTAATTTTATTAAAATAGTAGGTATTACAAATAATAATTTGAGAAAGTACACTAATCCAACATAAAAATCACATAATCAACAATGCAATTAAAATAAAGTGATGTAGAGTTAGTAAGAAAATATTACATTCTTTTTTTTTTTTAAATAACAAATGTTTTTAGCTTCTAAATCAAAATAGTTTCGCACGTCGTCGTAAGGTTGTGAGAATGATCTTATTAAGCATATGATGAGCTGCATTAAAATTTTGCACAAATAATCTAACGGTGGAAATAATTGGATTGCTAAACTAGCAGCAATTTTTGAAGTAGAGGAGTTCGAAAGTTGTGGTGGGGGAGGTGGGGGAGGTGGCGGAGGTGCCGGATGTGCCGGAGAGTGGTGGTGCAGAGTGGGGAAGAGGGGTTTAACTTGGTTTACTTAAATGCCAAGAGTGAGAAAATTTAGGAATGGGAGAAAATTGAGCAGCCAAATATATATGAGTTTTTCATTAACTTATGTTAATTCATATTATTGATTACATGAGTATTTCACAAAGTCATCATTTTTATAAGTTATTAAATATTCAATATTTTAATTAAATTATTATTATATATGTATATATATCTTTGCAAAATGGCTAATTTCATTTTAGCGAAAACAAATTATATTTTAACTTTTAGTTTTTTTAATATTATGTTGGAGATGTTGGAGATTTTCTCTTATTATATTTTTAATGGTGAAAGTAAATAATTGATATGTTTGAATAAGTGATAAAAATTGAATAATATATTTTTATTCAATTTTATCATGTAAAGTAAAAATAATTATTTTGTATTTAATATATATTTTTATATGTATATGTAAGTAAAAACTTTTGTGCTTTGCACATAAAAATTAATATATTACATTTTTTTTTCAAAACAACTAATATTTATATATTATATTAAGTATTGTGGGAACAAGGTGAAAATAAATATTTCTCAAAATTTTAAGTAAACCAATTATATGTAACTTCTTGGTATAAATATCTTACTTTTATTTATACTAATCACGTATCTAAATGAATGGAGGAGATTCCGTTAATCATGTCTTCTAAATTCTAGAAAGATGAAGATTATGTTTAATTCCATTCAAGTATATTATAAGTTTTCTTACACATCTTCTAACAATTTTGATTCAAGTATATTATTAGTATTTTTACACATATTTTTTAACATGTTTCATGGAATTTGAGATATTTTCGAAAAAGTAATTTAAACTCATTCGTATTCATATATATATATTTATTAAAATATATTATTTACCTTTTATAAACTAATTTATTGAATCTCTGTAATTTCAAATTACTACTATTTCTTAGATATGTATATCAAGATACATGATTTATCTTCTAATACTTTTTAAATATTATTTTTCAAAAATTGTATTTTTAAAATCATTATTCACATTATGTAATTCTTATTTATTTATCTATTAATATATATATATATATATATATATATATATATAAGTTAAATGACTTTTTTCACTTTTGTTATCCTACCTAAATATAAATTCTTTTTTTGGATATAAATATTATTATATTTATTGTTGTTAAAATATTTTTTCTAATATTATCTTAATAGCCCGATTTTAAAACAAAAAAAGATCTCTATTAATTAGAAAATTATTATTTTTCCTATATAAACATAAAAAATTGATTGAGATGACAAATTAATTTTGATATCAGATTGGTTAATATACTAAACTGTTTGCAAAAAAAAAAAATTGAAATTATTTCGAACTTTGTACATATAATATTAAAAAGTTTATCTTTCATGAAAGTTGATAATTGTGTTAAAATATTAATATAACTCAAATAAATTTCCAACCAAAATTTGAGCATGTAAATATTGTTTGTTGTGCATAAATAATCAAATTTTGCTATAAATATCACTATTTAGTATTTGGTTGACATCTTCTGAAATATGTTAACACAAATTTTAAAATATTGTTATTGATGTGAATTGAGTTTAAATGAGATCGGTAAATCAGCCTTAAAAATATTGATACTATTATAAAAATTAAATAATTCATCTTAATTATATTTATCGATATATAGTTTGTAAAAATGAAGGAATCTATCATTATAATATATATACATATTTATATTAAAACCTCAAAAATAATACAAGAACCCATAAAATATTATATTGTTAAGAACAAAAATATTAAAGGCAAAGTAGAATAACATTTTTTTTCATAATAAAGATATATACAAAACAACTTATATATATATAATAATAATAATAATAATAATAATAATAATAATAATAAAATGAATGGTTTTATTTTGTTTTCCCATTAAAATGTGTTTTCCATTTTTGTGTATTTATAATCAAATAAATCTATAAAATTTATTCAATAAAATTTAAATTTGCACTAGATATGTTTGGAAGATTTGAATTTTTAATTATAACATAATATTCATATTTGCAGTAGATTTGTTGGTATATAAATAAAAATATATTAATATTTCTTTATCAAAATCTATTAATATTAGTGATATAAAAAATGCAAAATATATTACTTATTTAAATTTGATAATATTCCATGAGGAACAAAAAAATTTAATTTCTGTTCACATTACCTTATTATAAGCCGATGACCTAATATTGAACTCTTCACACTGAACCCTTAGTAGGAGCATATTTTTTGTTCAAGTTTGTTCTTTTCTACTTTTGATACCATTATATTAGTATCCTTTTCTGATGAATTATAATAATTTAACCTCAATTAGATTTGTTCTATTACTCATTTGTTAATGGATAATAGTTAATTTCATAACACAATTCAATAGAATTTTGTAACAATAAGTAAACATCTGAATTTGTAACGCCCATTGATGAATGTTTCTAAATATAAAACTATTTGCATAAGTGGTACACACTTGCTTGTTAAAAGTGAGTGTTATGTTTTGTTACAGAGGAAAAAAAAAAAAAAAAAAAAAAGATTGTTATTTATAGTATAAGAACACTAGAGTTATTAACTATATATAATAGTCCAACACTTCTAATTTACAGAATGTAGGGTGCGTCTGTTTGCACCCCCAAAATTCTTTAAATACACTTTATTTATTAAATATATTTTATTTATGATAATTATACTATATTAATTAAAATCATTCAAATCAATACTCTTTTGTTTTTTTTTTTTATATTTTGTTTTGAATTCACCGTATACCTCATATTTGTTCAAACTTAATCTGTCGAACACAATTTTTTGTGTTCAATAGGATTAATTGAAAACATATGTTCGTGCTTGAAAATCATTTGTCGAACAACGATAGATATGTTTCGTTCGAAAAATCCTACCGAACAATTGAAGTAGTGTTCAACAACATATTTCTAACACTACTTCATTTGTTCGGCTAGATATTTCGAATGAGTTTTGGACATATTAAATATAAGAGTATTTTAGTTATTTTAATAGTATTTAATTACATATATAATTTTTTTTGAAGCATATTTAGAAGCTTTAAGGGTGCGAATAGCCACACCATAAAATGTAATGTAATAGAAAAAAATATCTAAATTAAAATTGTATAAAAACACTTCGTTTTTTAAGTCAAAGAATCTCATGAGTCATAACTTGTCAATTCATTTTTGCCATTTTACTTGATACACACAATGATAATTTCCTTTATAGTATATTATAATAATTATTAGTATTTGATATGTGTGATGCATGAATATATATGTATATATATCATGGAGTTAAATTTAATCTTCACAAAATGTTATTTGCTCGAAATTTTTTTATGAAATCTATTAAACCAATATTGGATATTCAAAGAAATTAAAAATATAAAGTTGTGAATTTTATTAATTGATTAAGTTTAACAACAATTGGAGCCAACCAATATCATAATTATTATTGATGAAATAATCTCATTATTTTGTAACTAGCAATTATTTAATAGACCCTGAACTTTCAATGGAACACAAAATTACCTAAGTTAATTTCTTCTATAGAAAGTCACAATTTAAGTTTTTTTGTACTAATAATTATTTCACTACTGCAATACCCATGAAATTCATAGGTTGTAAAAAATATATTATAAGAATTTATGAATATATTTGATTAAAAATGTTTAAAAAAATAAAGTATTGCAAAAGTATTTAAATGATCCAGATTAATATAACTATATATAAGTGAAAATAGTATATGTTATTGAAAATCTGTGTGTTAAACATTAATGAGAGACATCATAGTCACAACGAAGGGGTATTGAGATGCAATGAACTCGATTATAAATCACATAAATAGTTTATATAGGGCAACGTTAGGTAATAATTTTATTTATAAAATATATAACATTTTTTGGAAAATAATTTGGATTGAAGTATGAATAAATATTGCAATTATTCCTATTTATTATTGAATAAACCATATAACCAAATAAAATATATGGTAAAAATATGAAATAATATTTTAAGCATTTTACTAAAATGTGTAATATACATATGTTTCCTTTTTAATTTTGGAAATTATTAACTATTGTCTTCAGCCACCTTTTTTTTTGTTTTGAAAATCATTTAATGTTGCCCCCCCCCCCCCCACACACACACACACACGCGCAGACATATACATATATATATGTATGTATGTGTACGTTCATGAACGAGAGAACATAAAATATTTAAAAATTTGTTCTTTTTTATGCGTGTTTGATTGTTAATGTATATCAACCGTATGTATTTTTATTATGTTATGCTGATCAATTCATACTCATTTTAATCGACCGTCTCATAAGAGATCAAAAATCAATTATCCGAATGTCTTGAGATCACCAGAATTATTAAAAAATGCATAATGTGAAATTTTTGTATAATTAATTAATTGCCATATTAAATAAGATGTTGAGAAGGAAAGAGTAAGAAGGAAGGGACATGAAAGTGAATTTAATGGGGAAGGGGGATTGATAAGTTGAATTACATAGGATGGGAGGTCTCTTTCACAAAATAAATACATATTTTCATTGTATTTGTGGTTTGCAGTTTGAAGCAGGCTGTCTCCCATTGTAGTAATCCACTTCCAATCCTCGTTCTCATCAACTAACTTAACTTTTGTCTTTTTCCTGCCGATCACTAAATCAAACTCTATTTCTATTGGATAATGAATCATATCTCCAATGTCCTATTACAACTTTAAGAAACCCCACTGCCTACTGCTATGCTGCAGTTTCACGAAACCAACGCCCCTGCTTCTTACTTTTCCTTCAATCAAACATACAAATGTTTAGAAATATGTGCCAAAATTAAGTCGGGTCAAATTGGGTCGAGTTTAATTTGAATAAATTATTAAATATAATTTTTGTGTAATAAATTATGAACTTTAAGTCTAAAATGAGCTCGTTCGCGGTAATAGTATGAATTTGAATTTTTTTGTTATTATTTATATAAATTATTAATATAAAACTTACTCAAATAGATATATATACATATATATGTGATTTTGGGAAAGTGGAATTATATATGGTGAGGCGGATATTGGGAGGAGTGCTAAATCGATTTGAACTAATGAAGAAGCAATTACAAAATTCAAACAAGAAAGTTGGATTTATGTTCGACAAACATGAATGTCCGGAGGCTATGTATGTTTCTGCCCAAATACAAATGATTACACCATATTTAATTATAGTATCTATATATATCTACACTAATTTAATAATTAAATCTCTTATAAATAATAAATTCTACAAAATTTCATTTACAAAATCAAGATTTTTTATTTTATATAGCAATTTTTTGGGGTAAAAAGAAAACGAAAAGAAAAGATTATACGTAAAACCTTGTAGTTAACTTAGATGTTATCCTTTCATTTTCTATTTTTCGCAAATATTTAGAATAAAATTAATATTTTTGTTTATGGTCATCTTTTTTCATATAATATATTAAATCAAATTTTTTATGATCTTTAATTTAACAAATGTATTATATTATTTCAAATAAGATATTAGATTATAAAAATAAAATTTTCCTTTGGTTTATTATAAAGGTTAAATTTACGTACTTATTATGAAGATTAATTTTTATTATATTTGAGCTAAAAAATAAAATAAAATTATATTTTTATAGAAGATTTATAAATTAATTTATAGAAATTCTTTTATACAATAATCAATTTATTAATTTTAATTTTAATCTTAATTATATTCTTTAAATACATATATATTTTTATCATCATTACTAATATAATAACACAATAATATATAAATTGTAAAATAATAACACAACAATATATATATATATATATATATATATTCTTAATTCCAGTTTTTAAATTTGTAGGTAATGCTGACAATTTTTTTTCTATGTTAAAAAATAAATAAATTAGTTGATGAACATTATGTACCCGTGGAATATGCATTTGATGCACATGCGCGTAAGGGCCCAAAAAAATCTAAAGATCTATTATATTTTTTGTATTTTTTCAAAAGAAAAAACACTTTTTCAATATTTAAAAACACAAATAACATTTTTTCTTTTAATTTTTTTTACATATAATATATCAAATCAACATTTTGGGATCTAGGAAATATATATATATATATATATAAGTTATATTTACTTAAAAATTATATTTTCTATATTATTTTAAATTTACTACAAAATGTGTATTGCATGAGAGCAATGCTAGGTAAATTAATAGTAACATGTCATGTAGATATTAAATTAATAGTTAAATGTAATATATGAAAATAGTGGTTGATTGATAATGCTAAAAAAATTGTAGGGATTGATGAATATATATTATTATATTGAAAAAGTGGTTTAGTTAATGATTGATTCATTGAAAAAACAGTTGGAATTTGAGGAGAATGATAAAGAGTGTTGGATGAGAGTGATGAAGATATCTAATTATTTCTACTTTATATAGATTTGTAGCAATACTGTTGTTTTGGTACTCTCTACATGATGGAGATGAAGTTGTGTTGCTATTCTTGAAGAAGCACGATTGACTCGCCATTTTTAATGCATTTTTATGGGCTTTTGGTTGTTATTTGTATTATTATTTAGTATTGGACTATTTTGCAATTTGCTGAAACTTTGATAAGAATAAATAGGATTCTTATTTTTTGCTTTAGGCATTGATTGATGAATAAAAATTAAATTAGGGTTTTCCCACTCCTTCCACAATTTTCGATGTACATAGTATGAATGGATCTTGTATTTTTGTATTCTTTATTAACTTTACACGCTCGTTGCATCAAATCCAGTTGCCAGTTGCCGATCTTGCATCATGCCACCACGATGTGAAGTAGTCAAGGATGTTGTGCTTGAGCAATGAATTGATGAACAAGCACAACATGTTGGAGTCGTCATGCAATTGCCTACGATAGAAGCACCCATGGTTAGATTATGCTCTTCAGGCACCAAACCAGGTCCTTGGTGTCGCGCCACCAACACCCTTGCCTGATCCATCGTCTCCAGTAGTAATGAAGCCACCATAGATAATTTGTTTGCACCCCTATTCTACTTACAACAATTGTCGCAATGATGATTCACGCCGTCAAAATTCGGGGTTCAAGTTGGATGTGCTGGAGTTTAACGATGGCATGGAGCCCAATGAGTTCTTGGATTGGGTTGAATGTATTGGAAGAAATTATGGAGTTCAAGTTTGTACCTACTAATTGTCATGTACATTTAGTTGTCTTCACGGGTGCACCACAACATGGTGACGGAAAATGAAAACTATGCACACTCGTCGGGGCAAATAAAATATCGTTCAATGGGTAAAATTAGTCAAACATCTCCGCGGGGAATTTTTACCATTTAATTACATGAGAACTTTATACGAATAAATTGCTGAATGTAAGAAGCTAATCACATTGTGGTTCGTACATCGTGGTAAAAATATTACAATAGATCATCAGGTTTTGCTTCAATTCTATATTGGTGATAAATATGTTGATTCTACATGGTGTAACATTGTCCCTGTGGATGAATGTCATTTGCGGTTGGGGTGTCCGTCGCAATTTGATAATAGGGTTACGTGATGGGCATGAAAATATATATAATTTCTCGTAAAAACCTTGCGAGTCAAAATTCACTTTCTATGCGTCATGCTAAATGGTTCACCTTCTTGCAACAATTTAGTTTTGTGGTTTAACACCAATCTGGGGCATCTAATCAAGTGACGGATGCACCGAGCCAATGCTAGTGTTTATTGCTGGATATTCGAATGGAGTTGTCGTTGCTTAAGAGCTTCGGTTTCTTGATGCTGCTGATCCTTTTTAGCATTTTCTAATTTGTCCTCTCTGCTGGCGAAAACATGGACTTCACTCTCGTTGATGGTCTCTTATTTAAAGGGATTTGTTTATGTATATTGGGATGTAGTTGTTGCTAAACAATTGAGGTTGAGGTACATTGTATCCACCATGTGGGTCGACAGTTTTTGATCGAGCTAGTTTTACATCAATTATTGTAGCTAAGCATTCGATGTGAGATGGATAGGTTCATATCGTTATCGCGTGTGCCAAGTATCAAAAGAAACTACCACAAATACGAGTTTAGACAGGCCATTACCTATACCTTCTCAACCTTGGGCCACGATCAACATGGACTTTGTGCTGGGTTTACCACGTACTCAGCGTGGGCATGATTCGATATTGTTGTTGTTAATCACTTCTCTAAGATGGTACATTTCATTGGTTGTAAGCGATCTACTAACTCCATGTATGTTGCACGACTATTTTTGTGTGAGGTCCATCACCTTAATGGCTTTCCATTATCTATTGTTTCCAATAGCAACACCCATATTCTAAACCATTTCAGGCATTAACTTGTGGTGCATGGCTCAAATGGAGCTCAATTTCAGCAGTGCTTACCATTCTCGAATCGACGGTGATAAACATAGGATTTACGTGCAATTTGGGGTTATTATGTATAGTTTTTAGGTAATTGCACATACCTAAGTGATGATTTCTTAATGATTTTGTTATATTTTGTTATGTCACGTGTTTGTTGAAATTTTAACAGAAAAATCGACAATTAAGGGTATATAGACCACATTTCAAGTCACACGAATTGTGCATGTGAATCGAGGATCCCGAAAGCACGACCAAGAGCACGGCCCATGCAAGCCCTTGCACGGCCCGTGCTGCAGATTAGATTGACCCATATTTTAGCTTCATGAAGCACGACCTGTGCGTGACCTTGCACGAACCGTGCGTGGTTCTTCAGCACGGACCGTGCTTTCCATACACGGATCGTGCTTATCCTCACATGATCTTAACCGTCGCGATTTGGTGTGATTTGGGCATATCTTCATATTACACAACAAAGATACGACGGCTTTCAAAACCCTAGTTATTGTCTATAAAAGGAGGAGCTTGGGAATTACAAGAGGGCATCAGTTTTTACACCATAAAATATACAAAAAATTTGAGGGCTAGAAACAAATATACAAAGGAAAATCAACTAACCAAGTCATCAGAGAGAGAGAGAGAGAGAGAGAGAGAGAAACGAAGATCGTTTGGCTTCAAACAATTTTCTTTTCTTGTGTTGTTTTGATGTTAGCTATGATTATCAAAATGTTACTCATGGATAATGTATTGAATATGAGTGACTAAAAATCTAGTGATTCTACGGAGTGCATGATTATGGATTCATATGTTTTTCTTTAATGATATTATCTTTGTTCCTATATTTGTTTATACTTCCTTGATTTGAATATCATATGAAATTATGTGGTGACTAATTGGATATGTATAGTTAATTATTTATTACCTGATAGAGAGTAATTGGTTAACAGATTAGGGATCCATGACATGAACTTGCTAGATATTGGTAAGTATTATGATGAGAATAGATCCTACGCACAATTGAGATTTAGATAACACTATGATATTGAGAGATGATTTGTGGAGTCTAATCTACTTTTAGATCTAACTCGAGATAGAGGACCAAAATATTTTGGTGGTCCTCATACAAATATAGAAATTATACAAATATAGAAATTAAATATGATTTGATACATTAAAAGGAACTCATATGAACCGTATGAATGCATGTCACTGTAATCCATATAATCTCTGAATATCTTTAGTTGTGTGAATTTGCATTGTTATCTATTTCTTCTCTTTATTTGTTTTAGTTTATTTTATAGAATACATTCCGATTATTGAATTTTTTAGATAAAGGAAAATATTATAAACAAATACTCAGTTGATTTTACTGTATACAATCCCTGTGGATACGATACCTATTATCATCATATTTTACTATAATTTACTTTATGCACTTACAAGTTGTATTTTAAGTGAAATAAAATAGCGAACATATGACAAAAAACAAGGTGGTATATAAGTCCTTGGGCAATTTGCGTCACTTGGTGGGTAACAATATCAAGTCTTGGGAAGCAAAGTTAAGTCAAGATGATTCTGCACATAATGTGGTTGTTAACTAGAGCACGGGCCTATGTCCTTTTTCAGATCGTGTATGTGGTTGTTCCTCGCAACCCCGTCAACTTGCTTACCTTGCCATCGATGTCTTGGGTGACAAGTGCCCTATTGACTTGATTTTTGATTTGCATCAGGTCCATGTCTCGACTCTTCAACATCTTGACAAGGCCAATGCTTAGTATAAATAGGTCGCATATGTGCAGTGCACTGCTATGACCTTCAATTTGAGGTCGGTGACCTGGTTTGGGTGGTCTTGACGAAAGATTGCTTTTCGACTCATTAATACAAGAAATTAACTTGGCGTAAAATTGGTACAATGGAGATTCTTGCGAAGATTAACCCCAATGCATATCGCTTGTGCCTCCCTTCACATATTTGTACTTCAGAAGTCTATAATGTCAAGGATTTAGTTCCTTTATGTGGAAACAACACTTTTGGAGATGAGGTTGACTTCGATTCGAGGGTGAGTTGTTTTGACACAAGGAAAAATGATGGAGATGAAGGTGCAATGCTATTCTTGAAGAAGCACGATCGACTTTAGAAGAATAAATGCAATTGTCGTCACTTTTAATGGATTATTATTATTATTATTATTATTATTATTATTATTATTAGACTATGTTTTGCAATTTGCATGAAGAAGTATAAATAAGATTTTTGGTTGCTGCTTATTAGACTATGTTTTGCAATTTGCATGAAGAAGTATAAATAAGATTTTTGGTTGCTGCTTTGGACGTTGATTGATGAATAGAAATGAAATTAGATATCAATGAATCTCGTATCTTTGTTTTCTTTTCGCTGCATCTTTTTTTGTGACACTTTTTGAGTTGCCTAATATGAAGCTTCAAAATGATATGATACTTTCCCACTATTGTACTTCCAACTCTTTTTCCTTTTCTCTTTTTATAACAACACTTAATTACATGTTGCTTTCCTATGCTTTCAAATAAGAAATAAACAACAACACAACTCCTCATATTCACAAATCTATATAATTTTACCTATTAATAATATTGAGTTTACAATACATTTGTTAAATTTTCAATCAATATCCAAGTTTTTGATTTACAATAAATTTAACACGTTTAAAATCATAAGAAAATATCCATGATATTTAATTTAAAATTTTAAAATAAATTCAGATATTATGTATAATTATAATTTTTTATTAATATTTTTAACAATAATAATATATTTTTTAATAATAAAAATATACAAAATTGACTTTCTTGCATAAAAATTATAATAAAACGTAATTGAAAAGTCTTTTTATAATTACATTCAAAACTAAACAAAATAATTTTGCAAAAAAGCGAACATAGAAACACTAATTTAAAATGGAGCATGTGACTTCATAATTTGTCGTTCTTTCACACGGCCCTGTCAACTATACATATACATAGATACAAGTCTATATATACATACAGCCACCACTTAACTACACTAGCTGCTGTGCCTTCATTAATTACTCTCCTTAAGTCCTCATCAATGGGAACAATGGAAGATAAGGGCCCGCACTCCCTCTCCCAACAACCACGACAAATACCCATTGACGGCGACGGCGACGACGACGACGACGACGAGCTTTCCCCCATAGAAGAAGTCCGATTGACCGTTCCAGTAACCGACGACCCGGATCTACCCGTATGGACCTTCCGGATGTGGATTCTGGGCCTTCTCTCCTGCGTCCTTCTCTCTTTCCTCAATCAGTTCTTCTCTTATCGCAGAGAGCCACTCGTCATCACGCAGATTACTGTTCTCGTCGCCAGTCTCCCCATCGGACGGTTCATGGCGGCCGTGCTGCCCACCACTAAGTGGAATGTTCGGGTTCCCGGGCTCGGGCCCCAGGAGATGTCGCTCAACCCGGGCCCGTTTAATATCAAGGAGCATGTGCTGATATCCATTTTTGCTAATGCTGGGAGTGCTTTCGGCAACGGCCCGGCCTACGCCGTTATGATTGTGGACATTATTATCGCTTTTTATGGACGGAAAATATCTTTTGTAGCTGGATGGCTTCTCATTATCACCACACAGGTTTGTCCTTGCTTTAATTATTTCAATTCTGCATATATGTTAATATAATCATATAACTATGTGCAAAGTTAGAAATCCCATAGTTCTATATTCTTTGTTTGCTGACTTTTGTTGACTGCTGAGCTGCTTTCATCAATTATTTTCAGCTCCACTTTTTTTATTTCTTTTTTAATAAAAAAAATTGGGTTTAACTTTCAGAGGCACTTTTCTTCATCTTTCCCATTCTTTTATTTTGGAATATTTTACGCCCATCTCTATTGAAATGCATTTCAAACATTTGCAGCAAATATTGCCCAACAAAATTTAAAAAAAAAAAAAGCCTTTTGCAGTCCACGGATCTTTTACTGCATCTCTTATTGAATCTTTTTTGAAAAGTCACAATGAAAGTATGGGATCACCCTTGGGCACAAAAAAAAAAAAAAAAAGAGGAAAAGTTGGAAGTGTCTCTGTCAAGCCGGCACCTAGTACTACAATACACACACACACACACATATATGTATATAAATATTGCTGTGCGATAATAACAATGCTGATGTTAATCATTTGATGGGCAGGTTTTGGGATATGGTTGGGCCGGGCTTCTAAGGAAATACGTGGTGGAGCCGGCACACATGTGGTGGCCCAGCACTCTCGTCCAGATTTCACTCTTCAGGTACCTTCTTACTAATTTTATACACTTTTTTTCCTGCACTGAATATTCTAATTTTGCTAGGTAAATTGATATTTCATGCAACTAGTTTACTTTAATAAACTTCCAATTCCAACCCATTTGCCTTTTTCTTCTTTATAGCATTATTTTTTTTATTTTTTTTAATTATCAAAGAGAAAATATCATAAAACTCTGTGCTTCAAGCCTTTTTCTTCTTTATAGCATTATTTTTTTTAGTTATCAAAGATAAAATATCATAAAACTCTGTGCTTCAATGAACAATGAGCAAATTCTTGTGCTTAATGTGGTGCATGCATTCTGAATAAAGCACCTTGTAAGTTTCCTAGAGTCACGTGTAAGGATGAATTTCACTCAAGAGTCGGTTTTATAGCTTGTGATTTCTTGAAAGTGATAGTGAATGTTTCTGCTACGATATTGATATTTCACTATCAAACATGAATACGCATACTAAGACCATCTCCAGCAGTGTTCATTATTCTAGTGCAAATTATGCACCACTTTAGCGTAAAATTTACACACTCTCTCCAACAGTTTGCACTACTTTCTCCACTAAAAAATAATATTACACAATAATCTTTATTTTCTTTATTTTTAATATTTATTTTTAGTACTAAATATTTGTTAAAAACATTATATACGTAATTTTATTTAACATTAGATTTTGAGATAATATTTATTTTACTTATATTCTTAAACTATTTTATTCAAAAAATATATATGTAAAATTGAATGTCGGGTAATGTTATGCATTTCTATTTAAATTTGTATATAATATTTAAAATCTCATATACTTATTTAAATTATATTTATATTATTATTTAAATGACACATCATATAATTTTAAAAAACTTGATTTAATTTCAGTCTGGATAATTGAGTTTTAAATATTAAAAAATGTATATATAATTACATAAAAAAGAAAAGAAAAAAAGTAGCGCAATAAAAAATCTGCGCTAAAAGTAATGCAAAGATTTCAAAAACTTCAAACTGGTGCAGAGAATGGAGCACTGCTGGAGGGTGAAAACTGACACCAAATGCCAAAATAGCTTCTTGTTGGAGAAGCTCTAATGGATATTAAAGTATTCTTTTACGGTTTTATGGGATTGTGGTTGAATGAAGTGGATAATGTTTTAATAATTTGCAATGTGTCACTCTGTAAAAACTACAACACATATCTCACAGAATCATTATAAGCTGGAACTGCAGATGGAGAGTCGAATAGATCGGAAAGAAAGAGTGCCTTTTTTTTTTTTTTATTATTATTATTATTATTTTTTTTTTTTTGGGATAATTAGAGTCTAGTAGGTTTATGTTCTCTCTCTGCACCTACCTCCCTCCACCTATATTAACAACTTGTTACCTTATGATCAGCATAAAGTCTTCACGTCTTTTCAAATTAGTAATGCCATATCTGATGATTTGTTTCGAATTTTTATTTGTTGCAGAACACTACACGAAAAAGAGGACAAAGTCATTCTTGAAAATGGGAGTGGCAGTGGGAACAGCAAGGGCCAAATGTCACGCTCAAAGTTCTTTGTGATTGCTCTAACATGCAGCTTTCTGTGGTATCTATTCCCAGGTTACTTGTTCCAAACCCTTCAGAGCATTTCATGGCTATGTTGGGTATTTCCCCACTCTGTTACTGCCCAACAGATAGGGTCAGGTTTGAATGGCCTTGGAGTGGGGGCCATCACACTAGATTGGGCAACTGTAGCTTCTTTCTTGTTCAGCCCTCTCATCTCTCCCTTCTTTGCCATCGCCAATATTTTCGTTGGATATTTTGTGATAATGTACATCGTCATACCCGTATCCTACTGGGGATTTAACATGTACAGCGCCAAAACCTTTCCCATCTACTCTGCTGACCTGTTTACTAGGGATGGTCAGGAGTACAACATATCCGCTATTGTTGATCACAAATTTGAGCTTGATAAGCAACAGTATCTGAAGCAAGGGAGAATTCACTTGAGCACATTCTTCTCTCTCACTTATGGATTCGGATTCGCCACCATTGCATCTACAGTTTCCCATGTTGCCTTGTTCTATGGAAGGTAGCCTTTTTCTTGTGTGCGTGCATTTTAATGCTTGTCAACAACCTAACATATCCCTCATTATTCTGGATTCACTTCATCCAGATTATAATTCTCCACTTTTCATCATGCTTTAACTTGGAACTCGATTTGTTGTTTTCTATTTTTCAAGTAGAGTTTCTGAGGAAAAAGAATTTAGAAACATTGTGATCTTCAGTATTTCACATCCCTCTGAGGCCTGCGACATCTCTCAAATAAACACTTCTCACTCTTGTATGTGAGCAATCAATCTAGGATATGGATCTTGGCTTCAAGGGAAAAAAATAAGATTCTTGTGCTCCTTTTTCCTTGAATAAATCCGTAACTTTGACTTCAATATATTTATGTCCACCTTCTCTAGAGGCGATTACATATCCATGCTGAACTATATTATGTATGAAACTGCTGGCACGTTGGCTTGACCAATATATTTGTCTGAAATTTTGTAGAGAGATATATGAACGTTACAAGGCTTCTTCAAAGGGCAAGAGAGACATTCACACTAAACTAATGAAAAACTACAAAGATATACCTTCTTGGTGGTTTTACATTCTTCTTGCAGTGACAATGGCGGTGGCACTTTTCCTCTGCATCTTCCTAAAACACGAGATCCAGATGCCATTCTGGGCTCTTTTACTTGCTGCTTTTCTTGCTTTCGCATTCACTCTTCCAATCAGCATCATCACTGCAACCACAAATCAGGTATTTGTTCAATCAATAATCCCTGCATTTTCGTTCTTCTTAAGCAAGATGAGCACTTATTTATATTCTAAACAATTTAATATAGGTTTTAGCAATTTACAGTTTTATTGTTGAGGAAGAATTAATGCTGGACACTTCATAATTTAATGCTCATTTTGCAGACTCCAGGTCTAAATATAATTACAGAGTATATTATGGGGATTATATATCCCGGAAGGCCAATAGCAAATGTGTGCTTTAAGGTGTATGGTTATATGAGCATGACTCAAGCAATTGCCTTTCTTAGCGATTTCAAGCTTGGTCACTATATGAAGATTCCTCCTAGATCAATGTTCCTAGTCCAGGTTTGTCTTCCTTTCGTTTTCTTACAATTGCATTTTGCCTTTGTTTTTTATATCATGCAATTATAACTTGTACGAATTTCCATCATTGGATTCAAGTTCCTCGGAACAATGATCGCTGGGACAGTAAACATGAGCGTGGCTTGGTGGCTTCTCCACTCTATCAAAGGTATATGCCACCCGGAGAAGTTCTCAAACAGCCCCTGGACATGCCCCAGCGATCGTGTCTTCTTTGATGCATCCGTCATCTGGGGTCTTGTGAGCCCATTGAGGATTTTTGGCCCTCAAGGCAACTACATGGCACTCAACTGGTTCTTCCTCGCGGGCTTACTAGGGCCCGTTGTCGTGTGGGGTTTCCACAAGGCTTTCCCAGCCCATTCCTGGATTCCCCTCATTAACCTTCCGGTACTCCTTGGAGCAACTGCCAATATGCCACCTGCAACTGCTCTCAACTACAATTCTTGGATTTTCGTGGGCACAATTTTCAACTTTTTCGTGTTCAGATACAGGAAGAAATGGTGGCAAAGGTACAACTACATCCTTTCGGCAGCCTTGGATGCCGGTGTGGCTTTCATGGCAGTGCTGCTCTACTTCACTGTGGGCATTGAGAACAGAAACATATCATGGTGGGGGAACAATGATCCCGAGCATTGTGATTTGGCGACTTGCCCCACGGCGAAGGGTGTTATAGTGGATGGCTGCCCTGTGTTTTAGTGTCTTATTGATGATAGTTTCATTTTGTTTGGTTCATATATTCTTCTCGTTTATATGTGAACATAGAATATCACATAGAAGTATCATTGATAAGAAAGAAAGAAAAGTGAATGTTTTGTACCAACACTGTATTTTGTCCCTCGTTTCTGTATTGTTTGTGTACGCTTCTGATGTTTCATCCTACCTCAAAGCTTGCATGGATCATGGATGTTGTTCAGTAGCCGGTGTTCCACATTCTTTTTTTTTTTTCTTTAGAGTATTTTAGTCAATTTAATCAAATACAGGTCCAAGCCTGGGAAATTTAAAGGTTAGTTTAGTTTAGCTCAAAAATGAAAAGACAATTTGATCATTAGCTTCTTCGCAATGGACCTAGGATAAGAATAAGTATTGTTGTCGGACGAAGACACATATTTTATTAAGTTATGAGTTTATTTGATTAAACTCAAAAATTTAAAATAAATTATAAAAGAAAAATATATAAAAAAAAAAAAGAAAAAAAAAAAAAAGAAGGATTTGACAAAGATTAATATAGTAAATTCTTTTACCTCTCGTTATCTTTCTCCCCAATGAAACTTGTACCATGTTATCTTTCTCCCCAATGAATCTTGTACCATGTGATGTGATGGTTGGCGAGGCTCACCATGTAAGATACCATCACCGGACTATAGAAATCAAGAAAATTTATGACATTAAGTTACAAATAGGGGAGGAAATTAGTTATTCATATGTTTCAGGCAGGTTTATTGCCTTTTCTAGTAATTCAAATCAAGGCTCCTCACCCTTGGTTTAACATATATGATTTTTCACTCGATCAATCAAAGTTGGACTAAACGATATAATTTTATATGATTTTACATATAAAATGTATTTAAAATTATCCAAAACTGCATATATAAACAACACTTATCAAAAGGCCAAGAGAAAAAATGTTTTAGCTCGAGGAGGGAGGATAACAATTTTGATAAGCCATTTTGCTTACCTCATACTCACCGTTTTGCAGTTAGTTACGGGCATAGTTGATCGTCATTTTAGTCTTGTGTCTTAGTTTTTAAATGCCATTAATTTCAACTCAATTTCACGCGTGTAGCTCATATTATAATTAAATATCGAATGTATGTTAAGATGAATAAATATGTAACTTGTTCTTTAATTGAATTTTGGACTATGTTAGCGCCACCATTGGTTGACACATTCTTCATGAAAGTAGTAGATTATAGCCTTAACTTTCCAATAAAACAAAAATAAATAGATTTGAATACCTACATAGAAAGTTTTACTCATTATACTATAACTGACACTAAGGCTTCATGACTATGAGAGCTGCTTTAGGTTTTAGCTTCAAATTTGTGAAATCCGCTACAAAATGAGCATACATGTAATATTCAATTAATATAACAAAATTGAACTAAATGAGATATTTTTACATATTTTTGCACATAAAATGTATCTCAAATCAACTAAAAAATACACGTATAAATCTCATTTATCAAATCCCCCAAACTTAAAGTATTGTTCATCCCAGAAGAATGAAAACAAAGAAACTGCATCTATGGGGTGATTGGATGATGACTTTGGCTGCAGATATAATCACTTGTTTCTCAAACATGTGCGCAATGATATTGAACAATCAAAAAGTTTTTTTTAAAATCACATGATTATGTTACTTTTGAAATGTATGATTGAATCTCAAAATCTCACATGGTAAATGTTTCTCTATTTATTTCAAGTGTATATACATAATAATGGTTTTTCTCAATACTAGTTAATACATGTATACCATATGATTTTAGATTGTCTTATCTCTATGGTGTTCATGTGTGTGCTCAATATATGAATAAAAAAGTAAAGCAAAAAAAAAAATATTTCTTTTGGTTGGAATGTGGACTTTTTGGTTAAGGTGGGAAATTTCAAGGTTAAGTGACTTAGTTTTGGACGATTTCAATGATTTCTACTTTCTAGTGTAGTGACTATGGTAATCAACTACAAATTTACTTTTTAGTAATGTATCATCTACCTTTTCCACCATTTTTAGGGATTCAAAGCTAGCTTCAATGCTCCATATATGCAATTTAACCAATCACATGATTTCATAATTCTATCTCTCTCTCTCTCTCTCTCTCTCTCTCTCTTCTTTTTTTTTTTTTTTTTTTTTTTTTTTAATTCTCCTTTGCTAAGAGATTTTTTTTTTTTCTTCAGAGATCGAATTTGGACCGGTTCACTCCAATTGCAATAGTTTTTAACCAATTGATCCTTAAATTGTTATCTACTCTCGAGAATTCATATCTAATTATTTTTTATTAAATACATTTGGGATAACCAATTTCTGATTTATCTGTCTCGCCACATCATCAAATTTAAATATGGTAAAATTTTAATTATTTATGTTCTTTTTTTTTCTCATCTTTCTTCCTTGTCTAATTCTAAAAAATTTGCCAAAATTAATAATTTTATCTCTTCTCGTCTCTTTCCACATCCTAATTCCTCTATTGAACGCCATTACCATGACAATAATTGATTTTACGGTGCTTCATAGTAAAATTTTGTCCCATGTTATGCTGCTGCCTATCGTGAAAATCCTCATCTCACATCGCATAGATCCGCAAGCAAACCTCATTCTCGTGCTTCCTATATCAAGACATCCACTCGTTGAGTTTAGGATTGAGATACTATAAAAAGTGGGGTGCTAGAGTATGAAAATATCACAAATGTTGTAACATGTTATGAAATAACTCATGAATTTCATATTTGAGGTCTCAATATTGAAAAAATCTACTCCATCACAAAATTGGGGAAAGCTTAAAATTATTTAAATCAGAGAGATACTACGCATAGGAGCTCGGAGGCAATAATAGTGAAGTTTGGTGGTGGTGCAGGGTAGGTAAGGGCATTTTAATGGAAGAGTTCTGGATTGGAGAAGATAAGACGAGAAGATAGGATCAGATAAAGTAGAAAGATATACATACGAAAAATTATGGAAAATAAAAAGTATGTTTTTTTATTTCTGTAATATATTTAAATTTAATTCAGGAAAGGGTGATTTTGCAAAACACATAAACAAGTTGGCTTAATAAAATAGCTCAATCTTGGATTTCTTATATGTATATATATATACACACACACACTAGCATGTTCTCCTGTTCAATACACGAATATATTATTATAATATTTTAGAAAAATATAATATTAATATTTTTAAAAATATTATATAATTATGTTCACTAATTTATATATGTAGTATGATTATAATAAGGATATAAATATTATATATATAATGAGTAAAATAAAATTATTTCACCTATATTTTTTTCAAGTGCTAGAATTTAAATGTCAAGTTGTTTCGCATAAGTTGGGTTATTAAAGTGACAAAATAAATTGAATTGTCATTCTAATCGTAAGCCATAATTTATAAATATCTAACTAAAAATTTATTAAAATAATAAATAAATATAATAGTTATCAGTAAAAAAGAAAATAAACAGAAAAATTAGTGAGCTATTTAAAATATCTAATAGATCTGGGTAAGCATATATATATATGTATGTATATGAAAAGATGAAAAGATAGGAAAGCAGGAAGCCAAGTGATCACACAAAATCAATGGGGATATAGTTGATGTAATGCATTAATTTCTTTTGACTTTTTTAGTAGCCATTCTTGCAAGCTACAGTATATATCATACCAACCGGTATGCTTTCTTCTTTTGCAGTTCAAGTGATGTTACATATATAACGTTAACCTATGCTTACGCACCATTCCCCTCCTCACCCTTGTTTTTCTTTTTCTACTTTAGAATATACAATTTTATTTTTGAAGGACAATTAAAACTTTCCTCCCAATTAAAGTAATCACCCGACCCTACTATTTTCTAACAATTACTCTTTTTTAGAATCCACAAGTTCTAAGAATTCTTTTTTTAACTCTCCCTTGAAGCTTGGCCTAGGTCAAATAACCGAGAGTATATAAGATGATCATAAGGAGACCAGAAACCGATCACTCTTAACATTTTTTCTTTTTATTTTTGCGCGGAGAATTAGAGCGGTATTTTGCAAGAGTGTTATATGAAAATGTCAAGTACAAAACTGCGGTTGCACATTCGAGATCATCATGTAAGATACGTACATATATAAACATAAATTGTAGACATATTTCTATATGATTAATAATTACTTACGGATTATTATGAATCATGTATTGAATGCAGGTGGTCATGGATAATGGTATCCTTAGAGTCACAATATCAAAACCAGATGGCATTGTGACTGGGATTAAATATAATCATATTGACAACCTGCTGGAGACTGCCAATGATGAATCTAACAGAGGGTAATCAAGAAAATTATAAAAATTTTAAATTAACAAAAAAAAAAACCCTAAAAATGGAAATTTGATTAGACTACTGAAAACCCATTTCATTAAATGCAATCAGGTATTGGGACCTCGTTTGGAGCCCAACAGGGAGTACTGGAACTACAGGAACATATGAAAGGTATGCAGACAAAAAAAAATTGATTAAATGAGAGTACTATATGGAAGATGTATAAAATGTTTTCCTAATATACCTTTATTGCTTCTCAAACTGCAGAATCCAAGCAACAAATTTCAAAGTTATGGTGGAAACAGAAGAGCAGATAGAGCTATCATTCTCAAGAACATGGGATGTATCCCTCCAGGGAAAGCTTGCCCCATTAAACATAGACAAAAGGTTTATTAGAAAACCCTTGTTTTTTTCTGTTGGTAATGAAACATCTGATGTAAAATTCGATGTTTTATTTTAGGTTCATACTGCTTGGTGATTCATCGGGGTTCTATTCGTATGCGATTTACGAGCATTTGGAGGGGTGGCCGGGTTTCAACCTTGATGAAACCAGAATTGCTTTCAAGCTTAGAAAAGACAAGTAAATAAGTTTGAACTATTATTTGACAAAAATAATTAATATTGTATCTAATAGTGGAAAAACGTCTAATTTGAGTGTGGATGACTGAATAAATAGGTTTCATTACATGGCAATATCGGACAACAGGCAAAGATACATGCCATTACCAGATGACAGGTTGCCTGGCAGAGGACAACCATTGGACTATCCTGAAGCTGTCCTCCTCCTTAACCCTATCGAGCCTGAGTTTACCGGAGAGGTAATAATTTATCACTCCCTTCGTTTAAAAAAAGATCAACCTTTCTTTTTTTTTTTTTTTTCTTTTTTTTTTTTTAAATAGGACTTTTATAGGAGGGAATAATTATTTTCTGTAGCACTGTTTTGATTATTTGATTTCTTACACGATAAATGATATATTAACGTGTATATCTAGTCAAATTGTACAAGTTCAAATATTTTTGAACACTATGGAATATGTTTGTCTATATCATGAAAAGTTTCAACATATCTTAATGTTTAATTCAATGGTATACAAAGGTCATGAGTTCTGTAATATAATATCTTGCAATTTTTGTTATTGTTCACCATTTACCTTGTAAGTTTTAAGAGTAACACATCAAGAAGCTCATAAACTTAGAGATATATTACTAAGTTTAAAATATTCTTAGACTTTGAAAATAGGCTCACACATATATATTTTCATCAAGTGACTAAATGGTTATTTTTATTTTACCTATGATATTTTATTAGTGGGTCAATTAATATATAAAAAAAAAAGGATGTGACTATTTGCATCCCTAAATTTTTTAAATACATCCCATTTAAAATTGATTTTTATTTTCTTTTACATAATATATCATTTTGGACAATATATCATTTTATTAAAAAAAAAAAATTTGTACTTTATTTGGCGTGTTGTTTTGAACTCGTTGCATGTCTTCTTGTATGTGTTCGAACCAGATATGTCAAACACAGTGTTCGTGTTCAACGGGATTGGTCGAACACATATGTTCGTGTTCAAAACTTATTTGTCGAACAAAGACGAGCATGTTGGCCTAAGGCTTTTTTGGAACATCCTGCCGAATAACTGAAGTAGTGTTCGGCAACATCTGTCGAATGCTACTTCACTTGTTTGGATGGATGTTTTAAATGAGTTTTGGGCAGAATGTAAGAGTATTTTAGTAATTTTAATAGTGTTTAATTTTATTTTTTTAAAAAAATCATGTATATTTAAAGATTTCGGGGATGCGAATGACCACACCCATACAAAAAAAGTAATGAACCTTCACTGCAAACATATAAGTTTAAACATTAACTTTAAGAATTAACAATATCCGTTTAAAACATGTATCCTACAATTGAGAACGGTATTACTCCCTCACTTCCGAGGCTTGTTTCTCAAGGTATAATTTTTTTCAGTAATTTAACGAATGTACAACCTTTTAAAAATTATAAATTTGTATCTATATAATTTTTTATTCGTTAATTTGATTTTTTCAATTATATATAAATTATTTATAAGATAAAAATTCTTATACATTACTTTGATTAATAGAATAAGACACTGACTTTCGAAAAATAGTTTTTTTTACCGAACAAAAATACCTTGAAACATAACTTTTTATTTTTGGACAGAGGGAGTATTAATTTTTAAAGTTACAGTTGCAGGTGAATTCATGCCAGAACTCGTGTTGTTTTGGCAACTAAGCCCTGATTATTTTAGGAGAAGAACAATTTCTTTTTGTTGGATTTTGAATTGGTTGATTACTGATTATATAAAAATGAAATAGGTGGATGATAAGTATGAATACTCGTGTGATAATAAAGATGCGAAGGTGCACGGATGGATATGTATGGATTCAGGTGTGGGTTTTTGGCAGATATGTTGTAGCAACGAATTCAAAACTGGAGGACCCCTCAAACAAGACCTCACCTCTCATGTTGGCCCCACTTCTCTTGCTGTAAGTCACATCCCTAGTTTATCTATTTTTTCGTATTACTGAGAGCCCAGACATATATAAGGAATCGCTCGTGCAGATGTTTGTTAGTGCGCATTATGGAGGTGAGGATTTAGTGGTGAAATTCGGAGAAGGAGAGGCGTGGAAAAAAGTATTTGGTCCAGTTTATATATATCTGAATTCTGCAACTCCAGAAGGAGCCGACCCCCTTTTGCTTTGGGACGATGCCAAACAACAGGTTACAGTAATTATTTTTGTCAAATGAACTAGGAAATCCGTACTTGAACACAACTCTCGGGCGTGTGGATCCTCTATTTCATTCCGTATTTCATTTATAAAAGATCCAACCCGGCCCCCTCATAAAAGGAAAAAAAAAAAAAAAAAGAATAATAAAATAAATAAATAAATCATTTTCCATAATAATAATATTATCATTACCAACAAACACTGCATGCGCCATCTGCCATGTATTCATGAGGACTTTGTTTGGCATTGTTCATACATTTTGAAGTAGCAGTTGAAAGTATGTGTTATAAGTTTATGACATAACATATATATTCTTTAGCTATATAAAAGAAATTTTTATTATATTTTTCTTGTTACAAATACTTTACAGAAGAAATCCATTTAATAATTAGCTTTGAAAAATATATATATCACTAGAGGGAAAAAAAAATAAAGTTCGAGACCGAAAATTTTGTTTGCAATCATGTGATATATAGTTCTAAATTAAAGTGGTGATGTGTTTGGAACAAAATGTTTCATCACTAAAATGCTAGTTGCTGAAATTTAGAGACGAATTTTTTCTGTCTCTAAATTTAGTGATTGAATTTTTGTTTCTAATATGAAAGTAAATTGAGACAAAATAATCCAAAAAAAAAAAAAATAGAGATGGATAATATTTATAGGTACAAATACACACCATTACATAATTAGATTGGGAATGAATAATGACAGGCATCAGAGCAAGATGAGAAGTGGCCTTACAGTTTTCCAGCCTCAGAGGATTTTCCAACTTCATCTCAAAGGGGTAAACTTAGTGGCACATTTCTAGTTAAAGACAGGTAATTTTATCTATTTTCCCCCCCTCCAAATGGGTGTATTTTAATTCCACTTACATTATCAACATACAACTCAGCTTGATTGTATTATATCGAAATTATACAAAAAAAATAATTAACTTGTCGCACATAATCATGCATGTATGTGTATTTATAGGTGTGTGAGTGATGATTATATTGTGGGAAATGGGGCTTATGTTGGATTGGCTCCACCAGGAGAAGTTGGTTCTTGGCAAACCGAAGGCAAGGTGATTCCTTTTGTTTCAACTGCATGTACAAACATGAAATTAAATAAACAAATAAATTGATTGTTTTTTTTTGGTTTTTGTAGGGGTATCAGTTTTGGACAAGAGCAGATGAAGAAGGTTATTTTTGTATCAACAACGTACGAGGTGGGGACTATAATCTGTATGCATGGATCCCAGGATTCATTGGAGACTTCATGCATCATGAAATCATAAGCATAACCCCAGGTTAGATATATATATTTTTTTTATAAATGCATATTTACAGTGGCTGGCTCCAAGGTTTAAGTAGATCTCTTTGAAGATTGGGTAAGGGTTTTTTTTATCTCGTAGTAGAGAAAACTCTGCAGTATTTACTATTATTCTTTTTTCCTTTTCTCTCTCATCCTATCATCAAATTCTCATACAACCAAACAAATTATTTTTGAGGATTTTACGATAAATGCTTTGTATTTAGGGATTTTTTTTTGTTGGAGAAAATTGCAAAATTAGAACGCAAAATTTTGGTGGTTATAAATTGATGACAGCTGTGAATTTATGATTTTGTAATTATTTTAGGTACTTTTAAATTTTATTATTATTTTTTGCAACTTACTATACATTATTTTTCACATCGTGTTATTGATCATAAATATAGATATATTTATGTAAATAATTTGCATTTCTTACGATATACTGCTTTTTATTTTTTATCATATTTTTAATCATAAAAGTTAAATAGTTTTTCAACTTGTATTATAAACCATACTATATTTGCAAATCTTTGATGGCAAGTATACATTATTAATTTATATAAGAACTAGTATTTCTTTCGGGTGTTACACGATTTATAATATAATAATATAATCAATTATTATAAAATAGTAATATACATTTTAAAAATAAAATACATAATAATATAAAATATGTTTTTAATAAAAAATATTTAAAATAAAAATATCTCATAATATAAAAATATAGTAAATATTAAAATATACCGCAATTAATTATATTTTTATATTTGAAAGGTAATATTTTATTTTTTATGTATGCAATATGAATATGAAGTTGATAATCATAAAAAGATGATTAAGTTGATATAGTTTTCATAAAAAAAAAAATGGAGTTGAAATGAAAAAGTAAGAAGTATTTGAAAATTAGAGTGAAAATACAAATGATTTTTTTTAATGAACATCGTACTTTCCAAAAATAGAAAGGTAATTTGGGGGGAAAAGTGGCATAAATTCTTTCAATTGTTCTGTTTTTATATAGTTATAGATATCACATTATAAAACTATGATCTCATTAACTTATAGATTTTATTTTTTAATGTCAATTTGTAATTGAATATATATATATATATATATGATATATAAATTCTCCATTAAGTATTTACAACAACAATCTAAGTAAATCATATGTGTGTGGATATATATATATATATATATATTGATATAATGTGCAGGATGTTGGATTGATATGAGCAAGATTATCTACGAGCCCCCAAGGAATGGGGCTATCCTATGGGAAATAGGGTTCCCTGATCGAACGGCTCAACAATTTTATGTTCCTGACCCTAATCCTAAGTATATCAACAAGCTCTACATTAACCATCCCGACAGGTCCTTATTTATCTGGACCATTAATAATTTATTAATAAATGGTACAATGAGAATTTGGAAATGAATAATTATATTTTGTAATATTTATGATCAATTAGGTTCAGACAATACGGATTATGGGAGAGATATGCTGAATTATATCCCAATGCGGATTTAGTGTATACAATTGGGGAAAGCAATTACTCCACAGATTGGTTTTTTGCCCATGTTACCAGGTCATCTTTCTTTCTCTCTCTCTATGGCATATATAAACCAGACATGGCACGGTTCTTTAATTATTGTTTTAAAATTATCGGTTCTTACCATAGTGAAGACTCTTTTCTTAATTTTTTATACTTTCAACCTAATATCATCAAAAACAAAAATCAGACATCTTGAAAAGATCAAACCGTCATTTCTGACCCGAACAATTTTCAATTTCAATTCTAACTTTAATTCGAGATCAGGTCAACAATTCAACTGAACCATTAACTGCCGATTCGAAGCTATTGATTTCCAACTTCAGACCAAAACCTTTGTTATCTTTAATATATAGACTATATAGCTTGTCAACTTGTTTCAAGGCCACAAATAAAAGTTATATTTCTAACTGAAACACTTTGTTCTTTTACTCTTTTTTCCTCCCTTCTCTTGGCTTTTAGGAAAAAAGATGAGAAGTCGTACCAAGCAAGTACATGGCAAATTAAGTTCAAACTTGAGGCAGTCCAACCAAGTGGAACATACTATTTGAGATTGGCACTTGCATCTGCTAATCTAGCTGAATTGCAGGTACATTAGTTAATATTAAAATCTTAATTTGTTCATCGTTTTATTATTTATTTATTTATTTATTTATTTTTGGGTTAGGTTAGAATCAATAATCCCAACCAAAATCCACCATTATTTACAAGTGGTTTAATTGGAAAAGACAACGCAATCGCGAGACATGGGAATCACGGACTCTACCGGTTGTTTAATGTGGAAATTATAGGAGGAGCTTCACTTGTTGAAGGGAATAACATAATTTATTTGACACAAGCAAATGCGACAAGCCCGTTTCAAGGAATAATGTATGATTATATCAGGCTGGAAGGCCCGTGATAATATCTTTCCAATGTGCAATTTCTCATCCATAATATACTATTTTTTTCTTCTTATTTGATGTAAAATTATCATTATAAAAAAAATTATCTTTCAAGGTTGCTTAGTTTTTATATCCGTAAAATATTTTGCCTCTCTCACTCACACTAAGAAAAAGTTTTTGGGATCAAACACATTTAATTTTGAAGTTTTCTAGTGATCATCGCTAGAAAACAAAATGCACATTTTTTTGTGTAAGTAGTACTTATCAATTTCTTTAAATATTTACACAGTCTCAAATATCTCAAAGCTTGACTTTACTCGCAGTTTCATACAAGCACGATCTCAAAATATCATCTTTTCTCGTGTGCGATGAGTTCATTTATGTCTCCCTTTCACCTAGAAGTCTCCCAATAGTTGCTCATTGTGGAAGTCTTCCTGCACTAGCAATCACTCTCCGTCCTCATCATCTCTGGTTATTGTGTTACATGTCCTAGTATGAAACATATATTAGTAAGGTGGGGAAAATAAGGGTGTTCCATGGTATGGTTAAGTTTGAATATTAGAAAATATTTGGTATCATATCAAATTTTTGTTATTTTGAAATTGAATGTTGGTACTGTACCAAACTATAAGTATATGGTTCCATATCATTTCGAAATTTCGGCACCATTCTATACAAATATTTAATGTTAACAGTTCATATCAGCTCATAACAGAGAATTCAAAAATATTTAAGTATTTTATTCTTAAACAAAAAAATTAAATATATCTATAATGCTACAAGAAACAACCTAATATAATAAAATGCAGTAAATGCAATTAAACAAGGACTGATCTTTAGTAACCACCATTTTGGTACAATGATGCACTTCTACATTAAAGAAGAAAATAAATTAACTGAAAGACAAAGCAAAAATAATGAGCATCCTTGGGGACATCTAGTAAATATCCAGTAATTTTGACTATTGATGAAGATGGTCAATAATTTTACTAATTTATGAAGATACCTTTTAACTTTTGGAGAACTTGAAAAAAATGTTCCGTTACCGGCTATTATCTGTAGCAGAACCATGTAGTATTTATTTGTATAATGTGTCATTAATATTTTATTAATTCTTTTTCTCTGCATTTATAATATAATAAATTATTATAAAAATAATAGTATATTTTAAAAAAATTGTTTAAACTAAAATTATTTCAACTGTCCTGTTTTTATATAGTTAAATATTATAAGTTTTGCTTTGTTCTTTGGTTTAACGTTCGTGCTAAAAATACAGTGTAGCTTAAAACTTGTATCACATTCTTAAATATATCCCCACTCGTTGAAACCATCACTCCTAACTCAGCTACCTGTCACGGACTTGTTCTCTCAACAACGACCCGTGCGTCCTTAGCTTATTTTTGCCCCTCGCGATTGCTAAGTCAGCCTCTCTCGAAAGTGAAGTGTGTGCAAAAGTGTTGGCAAGAAAGTAAAGAGTGCAAGTATTTGGAGGAAAGCTTTATTCACTCAAACTCACTTAAAGAAAACTTGATGATTACAAATGAAATGGATGCCCCTATTTATACTACTCCACCTCCTCAACGGACGGTGGTGATCGATTTGATCCTACGGTGGAGATTAAGTTTTCATAATTCTCTACAACTTACTATACATTTGGAGAGTTCTACACACTCTCTAGAATACTCTAATCCTACCACACTTTTTTAGATAATTCTATATACAAAAGGTTGTGGATGTGGGCTAAGTACTTGGGCTTAAGGATTGGGCTTAAGAATTGGGCTTGGCAAAGGGTAAACCTCCCAAGTCCAAGTGCAAAAATGGCCCAAGAGGCCCAATTTCGTGACATTCTCCCCCACCTATTCCGGCGGCGTCCTCGTCGCCTCGTATTGTTGAATTTGTTCCTTGAACTGCCACAAGTCATCTTCGGGTTCCCATGTTGCCTCAGACTCTGGCAGTCCCCTCTACTTAATTAAGTACTCAGTGCGGGGTGGAACGCCTCTCCTTCGGATAACTTTTTCGATAACACCTCTTGAATATCTTTGTCGAAGGACTTGGTGACTATCGGAGGTACTCGTTGAGAATACCCTCGGCTTTGGTCTTCCATATCCTTGTTGTATGGCTTCAACATACTCACGTGGAAGACCGGATGGATTTTTAAAGTGCTAGGTAGGTCAACACGATAAGAAACTTTGCCTACCTTAGCAATGATGGGAAAGGGGCCTTCGTACCTTCGTACCAAGCCTTTGTGCAAACTCCGTAAGGCTTTGAATTGTTGTGGCAAGAGCTTCACAAGGACTTGGTCCCCAACAGTGAACTCCCGGGGCCGCCTCTTTTCATCTGCCCACTTCTTCATACGTTTGCGGGCTTTCTCTAAGCATTCTCGGGCAATGTCGGCTTGTTCTTCCCACGACTTTGCCATCTTAGCTGCTCCCGAACTTTTTCCTTCAATGAGGGGTGTTGCCAGCGTGTGGGGAGTCAGAGGTTGTTGACCTGTTGCTAACTCAAATGGACTCCTCCCTGTGGCTTCACTCCTTTGCAAGTTATACGAGAATTGGGCAATATCAAGTAATTTGGCCCAATCTCTTTGATTGGCACTCACAAAGTGCCGTAGATAGCACTCCAACAAAGCATTTGCCCGCTCGGTCTGCCCATCTGTTTGTGGGTGAAAGCTTGTGGAGAAGTTAAGCTCAGTGCCAAGGAGTTTGAATAATTCCGTTCATAAGCGTCCCATAAAGCGGGGGTCTCGGTCGCTCACGATGTTCCTTGGCAACCCCCAGTACTTCACAACGTGCTTGAAGAATCCCATTGCTGCCTCCTCGGCGATGCAATCTTTGGTACATGGAATGAAGGTACCATACTTGGAGAATTGGTCTATCACCACCATGATAGACCCATAGCCTTCTGACTTTGGTAGGGCGCTTATGAAGTCCAGGCTAATAGAATGCCACGGTCTTTTGGGAATGGGTAGTGGCTCGAGCAGTCCTGCTGGTTGCCTATTCTCCACCTTGTCTTGTTGGCACACAAGATAAGTTCTTACGTAAAGCTCGACACTATCCTTCATTAGAGGCCAAAAATAAGTTGTCTTCAATAGTGCCATCATGCGCTTTTGGCCCGGATGTTCCGCCCACTTTGTGTCATGGCATTCCTTAATAAAATCTCGCCTCAAATTATCCCATTTTGGAACAAATAACCGCCTGCCTTTGGTGTAGAGTAGGCCATCCTCTACCCAGAAGCGCTGCGTCTTGCCTTCCTCGGCTAGCTTCTTAAGCTCCCTAGCCATTGGGTCGTTCTCAAGTCCCTCCTTCATGCGATCAATGACGTCCCCTTTGGCTAGGCTGATGGCTGCAAATTCTGCTTTTCGGCTAAGGCATCGGCTACCACATTGCCTTTTCCCAATTTGTATTCCAACGTGTAGTCGAATTCGGCAAGAAAGTCTTGCCATCGAGCTTGCTTAGGCGAGAGCTTCTTTTGAGTTTAAAAGCTCGTGGCGACATTGTCCGTCTTGATAGTGAAATGTGCTCCCAACAAGTAGTGTCGCCACACTCGCAAGCATTGGACCACAGCGGTCATCTCCTTTTCTTGCACCGTATATCGCCGCTCAGTATCATTGAGTTTGTGGCTTTCAAAGACTATCAGATGTCCCTCCTGCATTAACACTCCTCCGATAGCAAAGTCGGAAGCGTCTGTGTGTACTCCAAACACCTTGGTGAAGTCGGGTAAGGCCAAGACAGGTTCTTGGTTAACAGCGGCCTTCAACTCTTTGAAGGCTTCCTCACATTCTTTGGACCACTCCTATGTCCTGCCTTTCTTGAGTAGGTCCGTCAAGGGAGCAGCTCGCGCCGAGTACCCCTGTATGAAACGCCGGTAATAATTAACGAGACCAAGGAAAGATCTAAGTTCAGTTACCTTGGTCGGAGCCTCCCACTCCATGATGGCTCGCACCTTGGATCCGTCCATTTGTATTCTCCCATGGCCGATGCCATGTCTGAGAAACTGCACTTTCTGGGTGGCAAAGGTGCATTTTTCCTTCTTGACATAGAGCTCGTTCTCTCTCAATACTTGGAAGACAGTTTGTAGATGGTCGACATGCTCCTCCAGAGAATTACTATAGACCACCATGTCGTCCAAATAGACCACCACAAACCGGTCCAAGCATGGGTGGAAGATCTTGTTCACTAGTGTGCAGAAGGTTGCCGGGGCATTAGTTAGTCCAAAGGGCATGACTAACCATTCGAATGACCCGTATCGTGTGATGCATGCTGCTTTTAGCTCATCCCCTTCTGCTATTCGGACTTGGTAGTAGCCTTTTTGTAAATCCATCTTGGTGTATATTTTGGCTCCTCCAAGTCTATCGAACAAGTCGGCAATTAATGGGATGGGGTAACGATTTTTAATTGTTACCTTATTTAGTGCCCGGTAGTCCACGCACATCCTCAAGGATCCATCGTGCTTCTTTTGGAAGAGTACCGATGGGCCGTAGGGTGCCTTCGAAGGTCTAATCTTCCCCGTGTCCAACAATTCTTTGAGTTGCCTTCGAAGTTCTTCCAATTCAGGTGGAGCCATTCAGTAGGGAGCCATAGAGGGCGGTTTAGCACCCGGCTCTAACTCAATTTTATGATCCACCTCTCGCTTGGTGGGAGTTTGTTGGGTAGTGATGCCAGCATGACGTCCTTGTTCTCCTCAAGGACCCTTTGGATAATAGATGGTGCTTTCTCCATCTTCTCGGCGACTTGTTGCTCCTCTTTAACTACGGCCAAGTATGTTAGTTCCCCACGTTTAACCCTCTTGGTGATTTGCATGGCCGATAGTTGCTTGCTTTCCCGAGTTTGGCCATCAAGTGACTTGATGGTGGGAATCATGCAAGGTGATCCTTTTTCAAGGATACACACAGTACTAAAAGAAGGCATGGGAATAGCAGTTACCTGTCGCAAGAATTCCATGCCAAGCACGACTTTGAAGTCGTCCATAGGTGCCACTGAAAGATTCATTTGCCTCTTCCAAGTGCCCAATTGTAGCTCCACGCCTCGGGCTACTCCGTTTAGTGGTTGAGCTTTGGCGTTCACCGTCTTCAGCCAACCCTCGCCCTTTGTCCATCGAAGCTTTAACCGCTTAGCTTCATCTTCTGTCACAAAATTGTGAGTAGCCCCTGTGTCCACTAATGCTTTAGTTGGCACCCCATTTATGTGGGCTTCCACGTACATCAGCCCCTTGCTAGATGTCGTGGGCATTGGCTTTGCCTTTAGTGTGTTGAGGATTTGGAGTGAGCCCATGTGACTCGACTCCTCTTCCGTGCGACTCTCTAATTCGTGCCTTCCCACCATCGCGGACAAGGACCCAAGTTTTGGGCAATTCTTCATGGCATGGGGTCCCTTGCATATGAAGCATTCATCTTTGGGGATGAAGACCTTCTTCCTCTCCTCATAGTTAGATCGGGTTGGTTGCCTGTCCTTTCCTCCGAAGTTGTGCTTTCGGTTGTCCTTGCCCCGATCGTCCCTATCTTTTCCGTCCCGCCTTTCTCCCCCACCTTTGGCTTGATACTTTTCTTTCCTCGGGGAGCCTCGGTGCGTGAATGTGGTTGGAAGTCGGCTATAGATTCGGCGACAGCAATGGCCTCATCTACAGATTTGACGTCCGGATGGTGTATCTCTTGTTTGGCCCAACCTTATAGACCGTCAATGAAGTAGAAGAGGAGGTCATCGTTCGTTAGGCCAGGGATTTGAAGCATAAAGGTGGTGAACTCTTTTACATATTCTGGGATGGTGCCCCTTTGCTTCAATTCCCTTAACTTCCTCCGAGCTTCATAGACCACATTCTTGGGATAGAAGTGGCGCTTGAGTTCCCTTTTAAAATCGTCCCAAGTATCTATCCGACACGAACCGCATTCTATATCGGCATGCTTCCTGCGCCACCATAGCATAGCAGTATCAAAAAGGTAAAGAGAAGCGGTTCTTACCTTGGATGCCTCGTCCGTAAGGGTAAGTCCTTCGAAGTATTGCTCCATCCGCCATAGGTAGTTTTCCACTTCCTTGACGTCCCTTGCTCCGTTGAACCCCGTTAGCTTGGGGCATTCCACCCTTGGTGTGGCAACGATGATGCTAGCCTCCCCGCTAGCTGCGGTCCTCTTGCACAAAGCCAAGTCCTCTCGCATCCCCTCGAAGCTCTTACGTAGGGCTTGGATGGCATCCTCAATGTTGGCAAAGCGAGCCTCCATATCATTACTAATTTCTTCCACGTCCCCCTTGAACGTGTCAAGTTCCTCTAAGACATGATCCTCCAATGTCTTGAAATCATGTTGGACCTTTTCAAGTTTCTCCCCAAGTTCGGCGGCAGCAGGTTCCCATGAAGGACCTTCACGAGTCTTGCTTTGATCACGCCTCTTCTTGGGTTGGACTTGAACGGTCTCTCAGCCTCGTTCCTCGGATACGTTGGATTCGTTTCCCGCCATTACTTTCCTTGTGCACAACTCTTAGCCTAAATCAGGCTCTGATACCACTTGTCACAGACTTGTTCCCTCAACAACAACCCGTGCGACCTTAGCTTATTTCCGCCCCTCGCGGTTGCTAAGTCAGCCTCTCTCGAAAGTGAAGTGTGTGCAAAAGTATTGGCAAGAAAGTAAAGAGTGCAAGTATTTGGAGGAAAGCTTTATTCACTCAAACTCACTTAAAGAGAACTTGATGATTACAAATGAAATAGATGCCCCTATTTATACTACTCCACCTCCTCAACGGACGGTGGTGATCGATTTGATCCTACGGTGGAGATTAAGTCTCGAGAATTCTCTACAACTTACTATACATTTGGAGAGTTCTACACACTCTCTAGAATACTCTAATCCTACCACATTTTTCTAGATAATTCTATGTACAAAAGGTTGTGGATGTGGGCTAAGTACTTGGGCTTGAGGATTGGGCTTAAGAATTGGGCTTGGCAAAGGGTAAACCTCCCAAGTCCAAGTGCAAAAATTGTCCAAGAGGCCCAATTTCGTGACATACCGCTCAAATTGGAGCAGGACCAGCAACAACAAGAGTAACTGGGGCACAAACAAAGACTGTGAGGTTAGGAATTGAATGCACATGGAAACGAGATTACGAGGTTAGGAATTGAACATAATCGGCGGTGTTGGTCTTTGTTCCCTCACCATAACACCCACAGAAGGGGCAGTTGACGGACAGGGGCTGCAAAATCATTTTCTTTTTATTCTTTCTCAGTTTAAAGTGATTTTAGTTGTGTAAATAATTTTCATATTTTTCAGATTTTAATAACATTTTTTTAAGATTTTTTTTACTTCAAAAATTAACCATCCATAGCTTTGAAAATAATTCTCACATTTTAAATTAATTCTTAGATTTTAAAAGTGATTTTTAGATTTTTAAAAAATGAATTACATTTTTTAAAAAATAATTTTAATATTTAGTTAACTTACTATGTTTTGGATTTAATTATTTTTTAAATATAAATTGAATGTAATTTTTTAATTTTTAGAGAAATTGACAAATGTTGCTAACTGTAAATTTTTTAAATAAAATAAAGAAAAAATATACAAATTAGCTCCGAAACTAGGAGATCGGGTTCAAATTAAACCTTAAATTATATTTTCATACAAATAGGCATTTAGCATTTAAAATGAATTAAATAAGCTTATAAACTTTTTATTACTAAATAAATAAAATATTTTAATAAATTAAAATAACAAAATAAATCTCGTATAGACCAACTACAGGTATAACTAAGTTTCAAACAATAATTAATTAGTTTCTAAAATATATTTTTATTATATTTTATTTTTATTCTATAAAATAATTTATTTATAAAAAATATCTATATATTCAATTCATGTAGAAATACTGGCAACAAAGAAATGATGAAAAACATACAAGGAATAAACGTAAAATAAAATACAAAGATAAAAACATAAGTAAGCAAAAATGCAAGAACAAAAAAAGGTAGAAGTAAAGTTTTGGAAAAAGAGAATATATGAACAAAAAAAAAAAAAAAAAAAAGGTCCGATTGTTGTCCCTTCCAAGCAACAGATGAAGATGGCGAAATGAAGTAGCAATGTAATGTTTGTATAACTTGGAACGCGATTACAATACAAAGAGTTATAAACCTACCTTCTATATTTTGCGTCTGCAATTGGGAGATTTTTGTCCAAGCATCCCTACCTCAGTTGGGTGGATTTGAATTGCTATGGAAGAGAATGAAAAATGTAAGACTAATGCCCTAGCCTAATTCTCCCTCTTGCTTTAATTTTGATCACTGTGCGTCGTCAACATTTTCTAGCCGCCTATTTTGTATAAAAGACTAAACTTGTAGTATTCTTTTGTTGGAATTTGACTTTAATATCATATTATAGGCTCTGGCATGGCTTGCAACGGTTTCGTGATTGGTTTATATTCCCCTTTTTTGTTGGTGAATTTTATGATTTTTCCATTTCCTGCGTATTCTCTCCTTTGCAGCCATGAGATTACTTTGTCCCAAATCCTCTGCCCACTGCTTTCTTTCCACCACCAGTAATGGTGTCACTAATGGCACTTCTCGCGTTGGGCTCGTTCCTGTTCCTCTCCGGTTGCCATTGCGTCCCCTGAAACCATCTGTTAAGAAATTTAAGCCCGTGGTCTTTTGTAATGGTTCGTATGACAGAAAGACCATCATTAATCGGTTTCAGCATTTTGTTCCGTCTGCTTTAGCTAAATTTTCTTCACCTGATGGCCCACCATCATTGAATCCGAGCACGGATAAAAAGCTAGCAGTTGTTGCTTGGTCTGCCATAACTCTATTACTAGCAATTGGCAATCGGGTGCTTCAGAAACTTGCTCTTGTCCCCATGAAGGAATATCCGTTCTTTCTTGCTCAGCTCAACAGTTTTGTGTATGTTCTGGAAACATTATTCATTTTCTGGCTAACTTGATTGCCGGGTTCAGTTTTCCAAAGAACAACTTGCTGTGTTTGTTAATAACCGAATATAATGAAATGTTTATATGATTGTGTTTCATAATATGGCTTTAGCTCTACCTATCTATAGAGTTTTTCACTATAATGTTCAATAGAGAAAGGTCTAGGCTATGGCCATTTTCTTTGTGAAAATGGACCAAATACCGGAACTATGATGCTCTTGTGTTCTTCGTTTTTTTGTTAGCTTGCATGTCAGCAACAGCCTCTGTGGTGCTGCCACATTCAAAATGTGGAGCTTCATATGACATTGGATTTGCATATGTTTGCTCCAATGCTTTAAGTTATAGCTTTTACCAAAGTGCTCAGTCCTAGAATTTGTATCATAGCCGAAGTTATGAGGTTGGTCCCTATTCCTAACTATATTATGCGGAAGAGTATTGGTTGTATGCCAACAATCACTTTATGGAAATTGTTAAGAAGGGACTGCAGGTTATGTGGGAATAAACTAACCTTGTGGTGCGGTGGGGCCACTGTTAGATTTGGTACTCATTGTTTTATGATTTAAAAGTTTAAGTTGTTGTATTGTGATCAATTATAGCCTTTAGCTTAATACAAGGTGCTCAATCCTATTTCTCTCTGCAAATTTTTCATTATTAATGATACGATACTGCAAATATCATATTGAAAATTATGGAAGAATAAATAGATCTTTTTGTTATTACTGTATTGATAAAGCAGTTTTGTAGAAGATGTAAAGCATGCGTGAGTAGTTAAATTATTTTCTGTTTACTTCTACTCTTCTTTCAGACAACTGTTGTGCTAGCTGCTACCACTAAATGTTCTAAGAAATTATTTATGGAATCTTACAACAGATTTGCTTTCATGATTACAGGCTTGTGGCTGTTTTCTTTTCTCTGCTCCGTGCAAGATATCATGCTGGAATAGCCACTGATGAGATGCTAGCCATTCCCAAATTGCCGTTTATTATTATTGGTTTTCTTGAATCTGTTGCTACTGTTTCTGGGATGTATGCAGGAGGTAGAACATTAGTGCCATTGACTGTTCAAGAATAACCTGTTATATATAATCATTCTTGTGAAGAAAATTTATGTAATGTTACACAAGCAATTTATATAACATCATTTTAGAAAATTTTAACCAAGTTTTGCACTGTCTGTACTGTTAGTTCTGGGTATATATCTATGTGTCTGTTTCTGTATGTGTTATTATACGCATATCATCTTTAGATACAACTGTAAGGTAGTCTATGGATTCTTGTGTTGATAAGCTGTAGTACTGCATCTGATACTAAATAGTTGCATAAAAAGTCATTTCCTGTTTTTTTTCTCCAGAAGATAGATCAATTTTTTATTTCTACAACATTCTTTAATTTTAACATATCTTTTGCAGCTATGCTTCCAGGACCACTTGTACCCTTATTATATCAGGTAAAGCTGCTTTTATGATGTTTTGGTTTGAAGTGTCTGATCTAAATTCTTGCTCTCTGATCACCTGCATATTTTAGATTACTTTCATGCTTACTCGTGTAGACAATGCTTACTCCTTTCACCTTTTAATTACTTTTTTGTGAGGAAGTTCCATACCTACACGCTTTAATCAGCATGTTAGATTTCAGGGGAGATATTCAGTTCCGCACCTATTATAAATATGCTTGAGTCTTTTATTCTAACTCCAGTTTGAACTATTGCTGTACTTTGGTTCGTGTTCACCCTGGAGGGTCTTTAATTAGACTGTCCTAGGACTTTGTCAGTTTTAGATAGAAAAATGGACTTTAAAATTGCATATGAATCAATAATTTCTGATCTTATTTGACTCTATCATCCTGCTTTCTCTACCACGTTCTCATACTTTCTGCAGAACATTTGTTTTCCTGTCATGAGCTTAAGTAGGAATAAAAACAAATTGTTGGCTTACATACCATCTGACACTTGTATCAATTAAATAATTTCTTAATCATAATCTATCAGAATTTTAATCACTTTTAGCATGAATGTTTAGACTTGTCGCTTGGTTTGAAGTGAGTACTTTTGCCTTTAGTCTACTATGAACTATTTATGGAAATTGACAATAAATTAAATATTTTCTTATTTGTTACTTGTTAAAATGCATCTACTCATAAGTGATCCTCGATGGTGCTTTTTGTTGGAACTGTCTTTGCAGACATTCTTGGTTTGGCAACTGCTCTTTTCAAGTCTCCTCTTGAGGAGAAGGTACTCTTTGAACCAAATCTTAGGATGCTTTCTTGTGGCAGCAGGTGTTGTTGTGGCGGTGACAAGGTATAGCTTCTCCTTTGCCACAGTAAAGAATTATTTCACTCCGTGAATGATTGGGACGGCCTTTGCATATGGAGATATTTTATAAGGACCATGATCAGCTTGACACCCCATGTTCATATACATTGGGCTGATTGATTAATAAAATTGTTTCATATAAAAACCTCCTTTTTTATTTGATTGTGGTGATAATGTTTCTGCACATTATGGCTTGCGCTTTGTATGTGTACTTCTCTGTCTATTCGCCAAGCCAATGAGATCTGCATTTTCTTTTCTTAGGAAAATCTCTCGTTTTAATGTACCCTGTAGGTTCTTGTTTGAACTTAATGAAGGAAATGAAAAGCTTCACGGGATTGATTTAGTTACCAGGGTGCATGGAAAATCACTCCAAAATTATAAATATTTTTTTATCTATACGTATTAACTTATGTATTATATCTGACTCTGTATCTTCAATCACCCCCTACTATTCCTGTCTGCAGTGGGGCAAACAACAGCGGGATGCTCTCTGGGATTGGACTTTTGTGGCCAGCACTCATGATAGCTTCAAGTGCTTTTCAAGCAGGTGCATCTATCGTTAAGGTAGTGTCACAAGTCACTGTCATTGCTGACTTATTCCAAACTAGCACAATAATGATTGAAATCTCTGAACGTTTGTAGGAATCTGTATTCCTTGATGCTGCAATCCATCTTAAGGTGCATACAAACAATCAGTGTGTGTGTGTGTGTGTTTCTTTTCCCCTTTATAGATTCACTTTCTATAATTTTTACTATTTATCTCCACAGGAAAAATCGCTGGATATTTTTGTTGTCAATTCCTTTGGATCTGGATTTCAGGTAGTAAACTTGGATAATTAATATTTCTTTTACTTGTCTATCTTTAAGTTAGTGAATACGAAAATTACTTGCTTAATTTTCTGCAGCCCTTGCCTATATTTTGGCAACTTTTTCCTAGCTTACAGATTTTCACATACTAAGGCTGTCTGTTTTCCTCTTCTCTGTAAATTATTTTCATATTTATGGCTGATACAGGTGGAAACTTGTCCAGTATTGAACCTCATATGCTTAAGGTATCAGCTTTAAGTGGCATAATCTTGACCAGCTTGGTCTAAGTGCAGACCAAAAAATTCCCACGACAAAAAAGAAAAAGAAAATCTCAATAAAAGCTTCTTTAAAAAAGAAAAGACTCAAAAATCTTTACTGAACTCCAAGTTTCTTCCTAAATTTCATCTGGAACATCTCTGCATCAACTTAAAAAATGAAACAGAAAATGTGAGCATAAATACAGCCATCTCTGTCCGCTCTAAAAAAAGGATTGAATGCAAACTTATACATGTGAATTGGAATTCAGTATTTCTCATGAGTATTTTGGTCATTACCAAGTGTTCTGGTAACTGCTTCAAGTATATTGAGTTGATGATCTGAGGTGATTTTCTCATTATATATTGCCTTTCTTTTTCTTCCCCCCACTTTTAGGCTCTGTTTATCCTCCTCTTTCTCCCCATTCTCTCCAACTTGAAGGGAATACCTTTATCTGGGCTGCCCTCATACTTCAAAAGTGGTGCTGCTTGCTTCTTGAATATTGGAGTGAATACCACAGGTAAGATGTTATACAGGACACTTATTTTTGGAACTACTGAAAATATTCTCCTGTTTATGGTTTCACATGTATGAATGAACATGTAGAGCATCCACTTTCTGGTATTTCAAGGAACATTGTTGCCTTGAGATGTGTGTTGAAGGAGGCTTTAAGGAATATATATCCTTCATTGCAATAATAATAATAACAAAGCACATTAATATTGCAAACAGTTGAGGAACAATATTGCATTTTAGACTCATGAACTTTGTCGCTGTAGTGACTGTAGTAACATGTCACGGACTTGTTCCCTTAACAATAAACCCTGTGGCCTTAGCTTGTTTCGGCCCTCAAATCGGTCCCAAAAGTCCAAGTGCGTGACAAATAGCTGTTCAATTAGAGAAGTAACTCTGCTCTTTTTACTCAGGATGTGATGGAGCACCATTGCTGCCCCTCCTTTACATAGCTTCCAACGTCCTTTTCAATATATCTATTCTCAATCTTCTAAAAGTTTCCAATGCAATTGTTGCTTCTCTTGCTGCAAGATCATCAGGTTTGCTCTCTCTCTCTCTCTCTCTCTCTCTCTCTCTCTCTCTCTCTCTCTCTCTCTCTCTCTCTCTCTATGCTGACATGCGACCGAATCTTGAATGCTGCTTACTGATAAACTTATTATTTGCTAGTGCCAATTGCGATTTATGTTCTCTCGCTTCCATTGCCGTACCTTCCCAAAGGCACGAGCTTGACCCCGTTTTTCCATTTGGGCTCTTTGGTTCTTGTGGTGGGACTCATCCTATACAACATTCCCCGCTCTCAGAAGCAGCAGTTTTGATATTTGGTGATATTCACGTGTAATTCCATTTACAAGGTTGCTCACCTACCAATGTGTTCACTACTAATTTGTCTTACATATCAAGTCGAAGTTATTTTCCAAGATATCTAAAATACCTTTTTTGGAATTCATAGTGTCGTTGTCTACATTTTAGTGATAGTTTTTCTATTAATCGAATTTGGGATGCTTTTGTCCAATTTCTCAATCAGGCCCCCTCAAGGGTTTCCGATTCTGAACTCAATCACATACTGTGAAGTGTAAAGTGCAACCCAATTACATTAAATACAACAAATTTACCATTAGACAACCAAAATTAGTTATATTTGTATTCCAACATTTTTTCATTACGATGATGGTTAAGAAAAGCATTAGCAATTGTCAAATCTTTATTCCTTCTTCTTCAATGATGTTTGAAATTAATTGTGGGTAAATTACAAAACTATCCTTGAGGTTTAAATTATGTGCAGAAGCTCAGTGCTTGAAGAATAACACACATTACATCAAAATAGCAAGTTTTTGAGAATTGATGTCTAACAGAAACATTTTTCAAGTTTGACAAAGAAAAAGCAACAACATCATTTAAGAAACGGGCAAAAAACAAAGAAGAAAAGAGAAACATAAAGATAGCATTAAAAGAATATCACTCCTCAAAGTTAGTTGAGAAAGAAAGATGATCTGTTAGAAAAGATGTCACTAACTAAAAAAACAAAAATGAAATTGTTATTGGGCTTTTCAAGCCCATCTAAAGTTCAAGGGGACTTGATCCTTCAAGAAATAAGTTCCAGATGATTAAAGTTAACATCAAAACATTGAAAGGTCCTTCTACAAGACCCAAGAGTTGGTTGATAAGATGAAAAAAAAACTTACTGACTTGATGGAGAGAGTACATAGGAATCTATGATGACTTGAATATTGAATCAAATAATGTAAATAGAGTGGTGGTTGTGGTCTTTGAGATGAATTTGTTCAATGAAGTGGGAGCAAAAAATGAAGAAGAAAAACTTTGAGATGTAACAAATGAAGTGGCCCGATGAGATTGAAAAACAATCTAATAAATCTTTCAAATTTTGGAGTGATGAAAGGAAGTAAAATTAGGTACTCAATTCTTTCAATCATTGCTAAGGATATTTTTGCAATTTCAAGTTCGATCGTTGCTGGTGAGTCCACTTTTAGTTTGGGTACAAGGGTTGTGAATCCTTTCAAATGTGGTTATAATTCTAAAATGGTGAAAGCATTGATGTGCAATAATGATTGTCTTAAAGTAGGTGCCTAACTTTTGTAAAAATCGAACCGATAAAGACCTTGAATTGTACTATTGAAGAAATTGAAAAGAGTAAGAGTTTTTTTCTTTAATTAAGTTCAAAATTAAAATAAATTTATTATTATTAATCTAATATGAAGTTTGTTAATATGTTGCAATGCTTCTCTTAGAACTGCAAATTCCAATCAACATTGTTCTCAAATTTTGGCCTCCACTTTTTCTATGGAATAATTTGAGAAGTAATATTATATTTGTATATTTGGTTTAACTCCAATATTTTAACTAGTTAGTTTATAACTTCTGTAGTTTTTTTTTTTTCTTGAGATGTTTCTATGTTGGAGTTTGAAGATGATTTGTATTGTTGCATTGGTCATGAATTATACTTTTATTATATTTGTTATATTAGACTATTTGCACTTTAGGTGTATGGTGTCTAAATGGTGGCCAATTGGAGTGTTGGTAATTTTTAAATATTTGTTATATTGGATTGTTTGGAATTTGAGAAATGAATTTTTAGTTACTTGATTTAGTACGTTGAACTACAAGTAACTTTATTGTTTAATATACATTTTTCGGTTAATGGTGATTTTAGTATAGTGAAACTTTGGTATAAAACACTATTTATCGATATCGGACATGTATTTTGCTAAATTTGGTGCACCAATATTTTGATATGAAATAGTATACTAAAATGTTTTAATTAACAACCCAAAAGTTCACTAAAATACTGTATGAGTAGTGTGCCTATAAAAAATTTGGTATAATGATATCCCGGTATACCAAAAACTTTATTATGATATCAATATACATTTTTTATATACCAAAATTTCAGTACAGTATATGATACAACTTAAAATTTTCGATATATTATACCCAACTACCCCTAAATATACTTAGTTTGGTTCAATAAAAGTCCCTTATAATTTCTATATGTTTGTAGTCCAAGAAAATAATCAATCTTTTGCAAGTATTTTAAAGAAAGGTAAACACTCATATGCACTATATGCATGATATCCTTACATGCAACGGGTTGGATCTTAGCCCAAAATAAGAAAACGTGCGGATCCTAGCCAACTAGAACAGGCTTCGTGAAAAATGCATGGATGATATTTTTAAATAACTAAATTAAAAACTAATAGAGTCTATTTTTTCATGTTTCAATATTAATTTTTCTCTTATCTTCTTATTTAATTTTTGATCAATTCTAAAAGAAAATGATTTTATTAAAATATTAGGCTTGGGTCGCTTGGGCCTGGACTAGAGGGTGGGGGTTAGCCTACTGAGGTTAGGGAGTGAAGGATGGACCCAAATGTCTTAATGGAGTGGATTATCTTACATGTTGTAAAGAAAAGGTCCATGCATTTGGTACCCAACATACTCACTCTTAAAGAAAAAATAATATTTGAATTCGAATAACTTGTTTAACACTCATTCTTCCTTACATTTCTAGGAATACTTTTGTTTCTGATATTAACAAAGTGTTTTTGGAGGAGAAAGCGCAAGTTCGTACAACTCTTGCTCAAATAATTTGTTTTAACTTCTGATGTGAGAATTTTGCACTAGTGAAGGTTATATTTGTTTAACTGCCCATTTTGTTGATAGAAATTCGAAATTGAATAGAAAAATTCTCAACTTTGATCACATGCCTCTCCACATTTCGGAGTTAAGTTGGCTGCAAAGATATTTGAATATTTAAAAGAATAGGGGATTGAGAAAAAAAAATGATTTTCTTTGACATTGGATACTACATCTTGTAATGATAATTTGCAAAGTATTTTGAAAGATCAACTTTGTTTGCATGATGATTTGTTGCGTGATGGCGAGTGTTTTCATATTTGCTAGTCAACTCATATATTAAATCTCAATGTCTAAGATGGTTCAAAATTGGGTTATAGAGCTTTGTCCAAGATTAGAGAATTTGTGAAGTATGTGGAAGGTACAAAAAGGAGGGAGAAAAAGTTTCATGAATGTGTGAGGTTGGTTTGTAAATTGACGATCGTGTAGGCTTGAGGTTAGATGCATGTGCTCGTTCGAATTCAAGATACTTGATGTTGGATAGTGCCACTAAGTACAACGTAGTTTTATTCTTTTGTACTACACGATAGGAATAATAAGGTATATCGTTCAAATGAAAAAGAAAAAAATTGACAAAATATGTGAATTACTTGAGCAATTTATGATACTACCAACTTAATATTCGGTTCATCATATTTGACATCAAACTTGTACATGATGCAATTTTGTAAGATTGATTAATATTTGTTGAAGGAAAACTCAATGAATAAAGATACAAGGATAAGTGATGTGTGTAAGAGTATGATGGAGAAGTTTGACAAGTATCAGAGTGAATATAACATTGTTGCATTTGGTGCTATTCTTGACCTACAAATACAACTTCAAATGTTAAGAGAATTTTTATTTGAAGGTTGATAGTGATTTTACTAAATGTCAAAAGAAGGTGGCACTTGTGAAAGACAAGTTGTATAAGCTTTTTGAGGAGTATGCTAATACTAACAAGTCAAATTATTCTTAATCACAATCTTCTTTTCCTCTCTAATAGCATCAACTCAAAGCACATGAATTAAAAGCATGGGTATAAGAAGACTTTATGAGTTATTTATTCTTTTACTTCATTTTTTATTTATTATTTAATTGTTCACGTACGAAATTTGTTACAACATATATCAATTAATTTAGGATATTAAGGCTTTTGAGACTCAAAATATTACAAGTATGGGAAAGAGCCAATTGGATCTCCGTTGGAAGAGTCAAAACTTGACTTTTTGCATTTTGAATAGTTCAATATCTTGAAATATTGAAAGAATCAGAAAAATTATTTTTCCAACCTTGCATTAATGGCATGCGATGTGTTGGCTATCTCAATAACTTCTGTTGTATCATAATCAATTTTTTTTTCTATTGGTGTTCGTGTGTTTACCAAGTATAGAAATTCTATTATTCCTAAAACTTCAAGTGTCTTCTTTGCACACGCTTTGAACCTAGTGGTAAGTTAAATTATTTTTAAAAAATTTAAATTATGTTCTTACATTATTTTAGATTTAATTTGTAAATATATGTTTGTATATTTTCAATATAAATCATGATGGTGCGAGTATTAAGCCACCTATATCCAGTGAATGATCAAATGTTTTGAATGCTATTGAGAAAGAAAGAGGAGATGAAGATGATTTTGATGATTTAATGGTTGATAAACTTTAAGTATAATTTATGGTTAACGATTGATGGACTTTTTGATTTGGGTTTTGAAAATTATGGTGTAGTAGTTGTCTTGTAAACATTATTTTAAAGTTTGATGAATTATGAAAAATTGATGAACTTTAAACATTTTTCATATGTTTGATACATTACTAAAAATGGATGAACTTTAAAAATTATTTTGATTTATACGAATGGATGAATAATAAAAATAGATTGTGACTTATCTAATAGTTGAATTAATTAATAGAAAATTTTGCTTAAAAAATTATTATTTTAGCCTTCAAATTGTAAATATATAAAGATGAAAATGACTTGGTCAACTTATATCCCACTGGTTGGGTTGGATCGGGTTTTAGTAGTTCGCCTATTTTCAAGTCAATTCCGCTCCCTAAATGGTGGATTTTGGCCTATTTTGTTCCGTCAAATTGTTTTGACAGTTCTGAGTAAACATACAGTACCATCTTATGATCCACCTTGAATGATGCAGACATCTCCTATTTTGTTATCCCACGTGCTAAGAAATCTGCAAACATAGTTGAGAATTGAGAAATAGTTTTTGGGATCAAAATCAAGCATTCTTAAGAAACCTTAAAGTAGTATATGCTGCTGTTGTAGGGTTGCATTACATATATATATATATATATATATATATTTAATATAATAATATTTCAGTATATTAAAAATGTATTTAATGTATAGTAGTAAATGTAGAGATGAAAATAGAAATTTGTATTTTGTAGGGAACAGAAAAAGAGATATTTTCCGGGCCTAAAGTCGCATGCCTCTGGCGTGGCTGTCCCAAGGAGCATAACAAAACGTGTTTGCATCATATGTGGGGTTGGTGTGAATACCGTTTGTCCCTGAGCTTACCCAAAGTAACAATCTTCCCCATTGCTATGCTACACTAATTACAATGTGTGCGAGTGTGTGGTGCACACCCAACGCAGAACACTCTTCCTCTAATTAATAAAGGGAGGAGCAGCTAATGCCGCCATTTTCACACTTCTTCTTCCATGGAGCATCTCCTATCAGCTCCTGCTTCTTCTTCTTCAGCCCACTTCATAAGCTTCGCCACCAACCCATCTCACTTGAGTCTCTTTCACCTTCAACCCCGTTTTAATTTCAAAATCCCTCCACTTAAACTCTCCATTTTCTCCCACCCTTCCACTCACCACTTCCAGATTAATTACTTTAACTACAATTGTTGCATACATAGACTCCAGCATTTGCCCCCGATCTCTGCTAATGGAAAGGTGCCTCCGCCGCCGCTGCCCTCCAATTCGATTGCCAATACTAGGAAGTTCACCGTCGTTGTATGCTCCGCAGTTACCATCGCACTAGCCATTGCGAATCGTGTGCTTTACAAGCTCGCCCTTGTGCCCATGAAGGAATTCCCCTTCTTTCTCGCTCAGCTCACCACTTTCGGGTTTGTTTTTCCACAAAATTATATTATGCTTTGGGATATTAGTTTCTTATTGTAAAATAGGCTTTTATTGATCCAATCTCGTTTAATCAGTTGGCATATTCAAGGTACGTTATGGTGTACTTCTTGACTGGTGTTTGGGCGAGCTAAGAATTAAGACTTGGTTTGCTAAGATAATAAGTCGACTGAAAATAAGCTTTCAACAATCAATATCCATGAGATCATTAACTTGCCAAGGTCTTCTTGAATATCATAACTAGATCTTCTAAATAGTTTCTGAGTAGGTTAAACTTATGGATGATAATTTTGTGGACAAATGTCATTATTTTCTCTGATGTACTAGTAATGACATGATTGCAAAGGTTCCAACCGTTTCCAGATCACTTAAATTTCATTGGATATACTATCAATTGAAGCAAGAGAATATCATGTACTGATGTTCCGCTTTGCCAATAGAATATATCTTCAACGCAATCTCTGAAATGCAAATTAGGATAGTCTGTACTGTGACTTAATACCATTTCAAAAGAGATAACTCGTAAAAGTTCTTTCAGTGTAAGTGAAGAATGATGGTTGTTTATGATCCCCAGGTACGTAGCTATATATTTCTCCATCCTTTACATGAGATACAAAAACGGCATTGTTACCAATGAGATGTTAGCCTTTCCAAAGTCACCATTCATAATCATTGGTTTTCTTGAAGCTCTTGGAGTTGTTTCTGGAATGTACTCTGGAGGTATGAGAAAATAAGTCTTTGCCATGCAAGATTGGGTAATATCTATAGTGTCTCATTGCTGGTTGATGAGAACTTACGCTATCAGTTTTTAACAATATTTGATTTTTATTTTTCCGTTGTAAAAAATTAGGAGTCAGTGGTTAAATCCTAGTGTAAGCACTGAGATGTGCTGCTAAATATCTAAATGAAATATAGAGCAATAAATTCCATCTTTTTGACTTGACGCCAATATGTATATTTTACAGCCATGCTTCCTGGACCAGCCATACCTATACTAAATCAGGTAATACCATTTTGATTTGGGCTGTAGTTAAATATCCATTTTCTTGCAGGATTTCTTGGCACAAAGACAAGAATAGATAAATTAAACAACTTATTTTCATTTTGATTTATATTTTCGATTATATTCTGATTCTGCACTTAATGTTTATAAATTAAGCATAGTTCTATGAGCTGTTCCTATAAACAAAATACAAGCAAGCAAGAAAGTCTGTTTGAATATTGTCCCTCCTAATTTCCCATTTGGTAACACTTCTCTCATGCAACTCTAAGTTTATATTGACTTCTTTAGGAGCATACGGTTGTTTTTATCATCAAATAGGGAGACATCTCTTGGTAAACTTTGGAAGACAAATTACCACAAACATGTAGAATCATATTAAAAGTTTACTCACAGTAGGACTAATATCTCATTAATTTGTTTGTGCTTTCCCAGTTATTTTGTGTTGAAGCATTCTCTGTTGATCATAGAGAGAGAGAGAGAGAGAGAGAGAGAGAGAGAGAGAGAGAGAGAGACTTAGTTATCTTCAGTACAGACAGACGAAAAAATTCGGTCGATTGTGTCCTCAAGGTTTCCCTGTTATTGCAGGCATTTCTGGTATGGCAGCTAGCCTTCTCTATTCTCATCTTGGGAAGAAAATTCTCTTTGAATCGACTGGCTGGATGCTTTCTTGTTGCTGCTGGTGTTCTGTTGGCAGTTACGAGGTTTTCCCCAGTAAACATATTCAGTTCTCATGTAATTGTCAAAATTGAAAGTGGTAAAATTAATTTTTTTGAGTTACGTTAGAGTCAGAGTCTGCAAGCTGTGGTTGAAGCTTGGTTTGAGTTTCTAATTCAGATTGAAATCTTGTTTTGAGTTTGTTATGATTAATGAATTGGCTGAGTCTTAGTACGTTGGTATTCTAACAAAAAAAAGTTATGACTATCAACGAAAAGTAGTTGAATTTGAGCTGAACTTCAAATCTTAAGTAAAAGATGGCTATTCCTAACAAATGGAGTCAAAATTTTCAGTGGATCAGAACATGGTCAAATGCTCTCTGGAGTTGGAATACTGTGGCCAGCAATGATGATCGCTTCAACTGCATTTCAAGCAGTTGCTTCTGTTCTCAAGGTAATGGATAAATCAATTTTGGACACCTATTACATTACAACACCTTACTAAAATGCAATTTATTTTTCTGGTGGATATTTTCAGGAATCTGTTTTCCTTGATGCTGCAACTCGCCTCAAGGTTCAAAAAATGAAATCTTTCTTGTCTATTTATTGTCTCTTGATTATGTGCTACTTCAAATTTCTAGAGTGTAAAATCAAAACTCTACTGAACTTTTGGCTACTTTGTACAGGGAAAGCTACTAGATATATTTGTTGTCAATTCCTTCGGATCTGGATTTCAGGTGATGGTTAACTCATGGGGATATCATTTGAATAACTATGTAAATATATGTATATTTATTGGTATGTTTATATGTGTACACTATGTATGCATGACATCAATGTGTGTGTTTTACATATATCCAAATGTGAATTATGAGGATGTCATAGAACCTGGAAGGAGGGAGAGATTAATCCTACATCAGTTAATCAAATATCTAGCTATTGTAGCATTTAATTTTTGGACCTTTGTTCTTGGTGTGACCTTCTGGGGTATTGCAGTCTGAGCAATGTATCCCAAACCAGACCATGCTACTAGGGCTTTTTGGTTCTCAGTGATCAGTTGTGAGTTACTGGTATGGCCACCAGACATGTCCGACAATCCATGTAGTCTTTATAAAAAATTTGAATAAGACAATAAATGCCATTTTATTGATCAATTTAACGTTAGCTTTATCAGGATGTTGAATATTCCTCCAATTGATACAATAAACAGATTAACAAGGAAAAACAATATTGAAAAGTTGATTGAATTATAAAGTCGGAAATGCTGCCAATCAGTGGTGGTGTGTGACCAATAATTATCATTATTCTGCTGCACTTTGAACGATTCAGCATTTTAGGGTGTAACCAATAAATTCAACCACTATAATGAGATAATGGTGTAATAGGAGCAAATGGTTGAGGTGGACAGCCATGGCCATGGCTCATGGGAAGATTTATTAAGGCCATGTACCTCTAATCCTCCTCAGACTCCATAATTGTGGGAATTGTGTAACTGAAATCAATCCTTATTCACAAGAATGGAAGTTAAAAAAGTCATTATACTCTACACTCATTAATCGAACATTCAAATTTTTATCTCCCATATTTTCTTTTCCTTGTAGGCGCTTTTCGTGCTCCTTTTTCTGCCTTTTTTGTCCAACTTGAAGGGCATACCATTTTCTGAACTCCCCTCATACTTGAGAGACGGGGCTGCTTGCTTCTTGAACGTTGGAGCCAATACAACAGGTATGGCCTTGCCTTGGATCTTAGTATTTAGAATGGTAATCTTAGATTATTAGGTTTTAATCAGAATTTTATTATGGTTTTTTTTAGTGGTTTGGGGATCCAACCCCCAACCTACACCATTATTTGATGAGGCGATGCTATCAAACAATCAAGGCCTGAGCCATAATTTTATTAGTCAAAACAGTTATAATTGTCGTATATTATGGTGTGAAAGCAATGGGTAACTTCATGTTAAATAGCCTGTTTTGCTTCAGTTCTGTTTTTTTCTCAGGTTGTGCAGGAGCCCCTCTGCTGCCCCTCCTTTACATAACAACCAATATAGCCTTCAACATATCGGTGCTCAATCTTTTAAAATATTCATCTGCTGTTGTTTCTTCCCTTGCGGTTATGTCATCAGGTACCTGACCCTTGTTTATTGGGGTGTATTCCATCCTACATGGGGTGTAGGATCCACCACAAATTTGCACAACAATTGCATGAATTTATGATGGTTGTGCACCCAGTAGAATGCACTAGGCATGGTATGGAAGGACCGGAGCCATTCTAACAATATTTACTCGGTTTTGTAGTGCCGATTTCAATCTACATTCTGTCTCTACCGTTGCCATACCTCCCAGAAGGTGCAACCTTAAGCCCATTCTTCGTGTTGGGAAGCCTGGTTCTTATGGCTGGACTGCTCGTATACAATCTCTCATGGCCTCTCAAGCAGGACAACGATATATTGTGACATTGGTCATACATTGAATCGTGATCTTCCTTTCCTGTTATGTGTCTACTTTGTTGCTTAATAGTGAAGGGCATGCATGAGTCACAGCTTGTCATAACGCTGAACCATAAGCCCTGCCACTCCTGCCTCGCTGCCGTTATAAGCACTTGCCTGCTGCTACAGGAAATGCTGTAAGTTATTGTCTTTCCAAATAGTTCCACTTTAAGCCGTAGAGACTCTTTGATATTTTGTGAGGATCTCTCTCCCTCTCTAGGAAACTAGTGTTAGTAAAGATTCATTTGACCTCTATAAGGTACACTCTTGGAAGAATAAAGATATATTGCTCCATGCTATGCATTAATATATGTTTAGAGATTGGTACTTTTTTAAGTCTGTGTTATATGTAAAGCAAGAGCAACACTCATGTAAGACCGTCTCATCTTTTCAAAATCGCGGTATATGTTAAGCAAGAGTAACACTCATGTAAGATCGTCTCATTAATTTTATTTTGCTAGTGTGACGGATCAAACTGAATAACATCTAAATGAAAATGAATAATAAAAATTAGCGCTCCTTCGGTCTGGTGGAAGAACAAGCCCTTACCCATGGGCTTCTCACTAACAAGCCAATTTGATTATATGATATCTTATTAAATTATTTATACTAATATAATGATAAAATAGTTTAAATATAGTTTATTTGTTAATTTTCAGGTTCAACAAAAAAAATTTTTGGCTTTCTAAGATGATTTCAGTTTTTTATTAGTTGGTTTCTTTTTTATTTTGGAAATCTTTTCTTAATTTATTACTCCTCTTTTTATGTATAACTAGTATGTTTTCCCGTGGGACGCACGGACATATTATTATAGTATATTATTATTAAAATTTAAAAATACATAAAATTAATATTTTTATAATATATATATAATTATGTTCAATAATTTATGTAGTACCATTATTATAATAAAGATATAAATATTATATATATAATTATATGTGAACATTGATGAATTTTATTTATGAAATACAATCATCAAATTACGAAATATTTTGAAATCAAGAAAACTAAATAAAATTTGATATATCAATGTGAATATTTTATTATTATTATATATAGCATCGAATCTGCCACAAATTTATAATTGATTTGTTAAAATCAAGTAATTATGAAGAAAAATGAATTTTTTTTATTAGTTTTGATAAAATTAGTAATATTACCAATATTAACAAATAAAAATATAAAAAAAATTAAAATGAATACTTATTGGTTAGCAATATAACAACATTTCCTAAAAGTCCATCTTTCTATTTGTGGAAAGAAAAATTGGCCGGAAAAATGAAAATAACAAATATAGATTATTATTATTATATACCATAATAAACTCATATATCAGTTTATCAATAAAGGGCATCTCATAAGGTTACTGTCGCTTTATTATTCCTTCAATACAATAGAAAATATATCAATATTAACAATAATTTTGAATTTTACATTTAAATTTAAATTGAAAAAATTAAAAAATAATATTACATTATATAATCTAGAAATTTTAAAATACATGTGATCTTCAAGAGTTATCTCCATGATTTTCTTTGGCCCATCCCTCGTCAGCATGGATTTAGGTATGCATCCCATAAACTCGACCAATCACATTTTATAAATCAACATAAAAAATTAATATATCCGATTAGAGTAGCACATAAAAAAATTATAAATAATTAAAACCGTAATAAATTTATAGTCCAATTGTTACATTATTTTACTTTTTGTACTAAAAGTATCATTTAAGAAAAAAAGTATAAATTTTTATTTTGCTTCAAATGTATCATTTGAAACATTATTCAAATTCTCAGTTTATACAACATAAATAAAATAATGTTAAATTTGAGAAAACAAATATATTAATTTTGAAGTATATGTTGTTACTATGGTAAAATCATGGAAAATTTTGAGCATTTCAGTTTAAACAAAATAATTATTACTTTTAGGGTAAAAATGTCAGTAATCCCGAGCAAATTGTAAATATAGTTCCATAATTATTTAACATTTGTAATTTTAGTCATGTTCAAATGTAAATTTGCATTTATGTTTCATAATAATTTTAATTTTGCGAATTGAGTTCTAATTTTGGAAAAATTAGAAATTTTGCTGAAATTTAACATGTGCGTCTCACGTGTCTTTTTCCCAACGAAAATTTTCTAGCGCAACTTTTAAATTTCCACACACACACACACATAAAATAAAATGCCACCACAACTTCTTAAGTAATCAGATGTAAATAATTTAGAAATTTATTACTGACAGGTTGTTGCTCTAAAAAAGACAACCATTTTCTTTTAAATTATTTTCAATTCTTCTTGTTTATGTGATATTTTCTTTTATTGTGTGATATGTATATATATGTGTGTGTGTGTTATTTTTTTTTTTTGGTAGATTGTATGGAAACTTAAATGCCACATCAAAAAAAGTTTCACCCGAAAAAAGGCATTTGAAATATATATATCAAATTCCAGAAAATTTTTCAGTTTTCACTAAAGTTGGGACTAATTTCACAAAAATAAAATTATTATAAAATAAAATTTAAATATGACTAAAATTACAAATGACACTTATGCCCATATGATTTGACCATCATATTTTCTCAACATATAAGATATTATATATATATATATATATATATATATATGTGTGTGTGTCCACGCGCGCCCCGCACGCCCATTTATGATTCCAATAATTAGTCTAAATCAAGCTCCTTAAAATACATGCTGTATCATTTAAACAAGAATTCAGATAATACAAATAATTGAGCTAATAAATATAAAAAGTATAATACATGCGGCCATATTTCATTGACATTTAATACATGAAACAACCACTTGAATTGTACTCAATATTTATATTCTCAATCTATCTTTTTTGTAAGTTTAATGTATTTCTCTAAAATTATATTTCATCTTCTATTTCAATGGTCAGATTTTTATTACATGTATTTTTAAAATTTTATATTTTCACAAGTTACTTAAATAGGATGTTAAAAACGGAACTTTTTAAATTCATGTGACACTAATAGACCAACGAGATGAAATACAAGTTTAAAATAAAAGAGTTCAACCCTCACGCCATTCCAAATGCAAACCACACACAAAGCACACTGCAACATTCGGGTCAACAATTTTAGAAGATACTCCACTCCACACTGAGCTCATTTTTCAGGTGTTGGAGTAGATGTTCAGGCAGAATCACATTCACCACCCTCCCATCTCCACTTGAGTCTGGAACCACCACAACCGCCCCTTCATCACCAACCTCTCCAACGCTTATGTTAGCGAAAACTGGGCCTTTTCCCTTCATCTGCAGCCCATACAGATCCACTTCTTCCAAGTTGACAAACGTAAGCTTTGATCCATAAACAAGAAAATCAAGATTCCCACCCCCTTCCTCCATCTTCTTCTCCACCGCACTCGTCTCGTCCACAAACTTCTCCGCAATCAGCTCCGCTATATCAAGTGGATCAGCCTCTATGATTGTCTGAGCTTCAACTGTGCCAATCACCTGATGTCCATTGCCTGGCAGCTCAGTTTCAAGACTCCTACCATCAAATTCTCTCTTTTTGCATACAGTGACGATATCAGTACCACTAATTTTGGCCACAGATTTCCACACAATTGCAGAGATCACATCAAAAGGGGCTATCTTATGTATCTTCTTTCTCTCTCCAGACAGCAAGTTGCTCAGCTGTTTTTCAGAGAGATGAAAAGTGTGCATTTGCATTTTGGAATTGTTTGGGGATAACCAGTTGTCCCCAAGGGGTTCCAACTGCTTTACCGACCGGAAATACGAAGGGTTTCGATTCAGATAGTGGCCGTCGATGGTTGGAGCTGGAAGCAGCTGAGGTGGCAGTGTTTGATTGGCCATGATCTTCCCCCACATGTTGATGCATTTTGAAGCTGAGAAAGCATCTCCAAGGATATGAGCCCATCTCATTCCCACACACACTCCTCCACATTTGAACTTTGTTATCTGCAACAAACAAACAACTTTGCAGCTCAACATTGGAAAAAAAAAAAAAAAAAATCAGTTCCAATCCAGCAGTTTCAAGTGTAAAAATTGAAAAAAACAAAATTGATAACCGGAACTATGGACCAAAACCGATTATATATTGTCTCAATTTCGGTTGCACCTCTCTCGATTACGAGAATGACGATTTCAAATTGAAACCTGAACCGACAAAACCATCCCATATCTAATTTGGGGTTCATTTAAACAAAATCAGTCACATGATGCATTCTAATCCCCAATCACAAACAGCTATATAGGTAAGGCCACTAACAGATGCAAGTCTGAGGATATTTTGCAATAAGGTGGCAAATAGGAAAACTACCAGCACGTACACTTTGAGTTTGAGGGTTCGTGTTCATGTCCTACTATGCTAAAAATTAAGTGGGGTGCTAAATAGATTAGGTTGTTTGTTAATTTGCTCAAACCAAACACAACCCATTTAATTATTCCAGTTAAGAATTATTTTTCAAATTCAATTGACCTGCTTAGATCCAAATATTATAATAGCATATAATAGAGCTTTATCTACATATATCTTGCAAATCTTGTGAAATTCTATGATTAACTTTAAACAACAAAAATATTATGTCCGATTGCCAAGTTGACCCTAGCTTGACACAATCGAACTCATTTTCTATTCGTGTCAATTGAGTTAAACCTAATTTTGAACCGAACTATGAAAAATCAACCACAACCCACTATAATCATGTTAAATTTGCATCAAAATAACCATAAAAGTAAATCCATGTTTTTACTTTTGTTTTTCAGCCTAAATGTTGTTTTCTCTTTTTCTATATATATTATTATTATTAAAATATTCTTTGGATAATATTAAAACATCAAAAATCATTTATTATTATTAGAAAAATAAATAATTTAATTTAATTAATGAAGGTTAACTCTCTGATTTTCGCTAGTAATATTGGATATCCAAATTCTTTAAACAAATAATTTTAGGAAAAATGATTTTTTTTTCATAACTAATATTATAATCTCAGGTTTAGGGTAACATGACCAATATTACAATTCTTTAACACAACCTAAATCAAGTTTTTTTAAAAAAAATATTGAAATTATATGTCATGGATATTTTAGAAATTATGGATAATTTTTTTACAAATTTTTAATCAGAAAAGAGTTTTAATAGTGATTACCATCTTATTCTTTCTTACACTGATGTTTCTGTCACATTGATCGAGGTTTCCCCGTACCATCATGTGGGCTGGTTTGGCACACAGTTTTAGTACAACTGTTTTACCCACAATGCTCTATTTTGAAAAAAAAAATTTAATTAGCCTCTTAATTAATACTGCAGGTTTAAATTGGATTTTAAATTTTTTTTTATATAAATAAAATTTTTAACTTTTAAAATAGATTAAATAAACTCTTGAATTTTAAAATTGATAAAATAAACTCATGAAATTTTGAATATATGATAAATGAAAAACCTCCTAAATATTAAATTAACAATTTTTTTTAAAAGTATTACATAAATGTAAAAATCAACAAATTAAATCATAACTATACTTAAATAAATCAATAAATTAATAAAGTAAAATTTATTATTAATTTAAATATAAAAAGAGGTTTGAGATGTTATGTTTTTTAGATATTTTATTTTGTTATTATATTTAAATCTTTTAAGATTTTTTGATATTTTTTTTATGTATTAAATAACTTAAATTTGAACATTTTATTTTATAATATTTATTTTATTTTATTTTAATAATTTTTTATTTATCTAAATATTTTTCAAAGTTATTAAATATTTTTAAATATATTTTGTTATTTCAATTTATTGAAAAGACCTATTTATTTGGTAGTAAGAAGTTTAAAGGCATATTTGATCCATTTTTAAAGTTTAAAATTTTATTTGTGCCAAAAAATAATTTTATGGTCCAATTTATACATGAGGTGGTGTTAGTTTAAAGGTTAATTTGTACATTTTCCACTCTATTTTGTTATTTCCAAATGGCTCTTCAATCATGTCCCAAAATATAAATTATAAATGTCATGCCTGTGATTCAACTAATAAGCCTAAATCCCATGTATTGCATGTGAATGAATAATCTCCTCATGTTCCATGTTCCAATATATTATAAGCTTAAATGAAAGAGTTACTTTTACTATTATTCAAAATTATTTTAATCATAAACTTAGAATATTACTATTAAGCAACTCCATAATCAAGAAAAAATGTGATGTAAGCCACATTAAATACATGAGGTTTCCCTAACACTTTCATAACATAATACAGTTATTTTTTTGTGCCATATAACTATATAATGACTAGAAAAATATTACTTTATACCTATATCAAAATCATTTTACTAGCATATAAAAATTATAAAGTTTTATTTACTATTAAAAGATTACGAGTAAACAAGTTACAAAATAGAAATTTATTGTTTCATTAGCTTAGTGGTATCACTTATCTGTTATATTTTGAAGGGTATGTTTATTTTGAACTTGACAAAAAAAAAATTGTATATCAAAATACTTTTCTTCTTTGTTTTGAGTTATTTTGAGTAGACAAGTTACAAAATAGAATTTCATAGTTTCATTAGCTTACTCGTATCAATAATCTATTGTATCTGTAAGGGTAGTTTTTTTTAAACTTGGCATGAAAGAATTTTGAATGTCAAAATACCTCATTCCCGTTTGTTTTGAGTTGTAAAATTAAATTTTACAATCCAATAAGATCCTAGCCCAGTAGTCTTATTTGTGCATATTCTGCACTCTATTATTTATATACATCCTTATTTCGTCTTTTTTAAGTTCTCTCTGCTAAATCTTCATTTTCTAATAGTATTAACTAATTATTTCATAGTCATTCAACTATTTCCAACACAATATAATATTACAACAAATTGTCTTTTATAATATTGATTTGATATCTACTAAATCAAAGATACCCTAAACTATCTTTTGAAGGAAAAGTGTGGAATTTTGACGTGACATTATAGTCATGCTTATAGTGTCAAAATGATGTAAAGTAGGTTGAAGAAGTAATATGGTCCCAACCAAAATTAAAAAGAAAGGGTGAGTTTGGTTTGAAAGATAGCAATTGTGTAACTCCCACCTACCCATGTACTGCTCTAATTAATTCATCCACCCTCCTACCCATTTTTTCAATTAATTCTCCATATTCAGTAATTAGAAATTAACACAAACATGTGGATGACCCCACTTTGCATCAAGGTTGCATAACTTGCTACCCTCTATTACTCTTTAAATGTGCCTCACACCGCCGATTATGCAGCCCGATATTTTTATTTTCTTATCCACGTACCTAACCTTAAATAATTACAAAATATTCTACAATAATACGATAATTCAACGAATTTTAGGAAAATCGTATTGGGAGGAGGTTGACTAGAGCTTGGGCAGTCGTCTAGGTCGATTTTTGTAGCAGCTTTGGATAACTTTTTTCGAACCTGTAGTTCCTACTATTGAAGAAGTTGTGACAGTTCACCTATTCTAATTATTATTGTACGTACGCAATTTAACTTCAAAACAACCAGAAAAAGGAGTCAACTTAATATTTATCTTACTCTGCCAATTTCTACTCACTCCATAAACAAACTCATTGCTTTGTTTATTTATTATTATTTCTTATGTGAAAAAAGTTCTACTAAACTTGTTTTATCATCTTTTGTTACGTTTCCTTTCATAATTAGGAATGACAATTAAACTACTAGATACTTAATTCGAATTTGTTCGTTAAAAGTTTGTTTGAATTTATTTGATAATGATATCAAATAAGTTTGAACACATTTTTATGTTTAATAAAATCTAAAATTTGACTAGAGCTCAAGCTCGTAAAATATTCATTAAAATAAGTGTAAAATATCAAATTACTTGAGTTCGACTTGATTAAAGCTCGTTCAAACTCAAATTGATTAATAATGAAACAAACTCGAACAAAATATTTGAAGCTCAATAATATTTCAAACAATCTTGAACAATAATACATTCAACTTGACTCGACTCATTTACACTCCTAGACCTAATGCAAGAGTTTCTCTTTGGATTAGAAAAGTTTGTAATTGCAAATTTATTTGATTTTTAGGTATTTATAGATGTATCATTCCAAAAAATAATTTTTTTTAAAAAAAATATTGCATTCAATAAATTGCTCGAGTTCCAAACATGGCACTGTGATATATTAAATGCAAAAGTTTGGGTGCCATACTCATACACTTAAAAATATGTTGCTGCATGTGACTATAATTAAAATAAGCTTTTTTCCTGTCACTGGGTGGATGGATCATTGCAATTTTGCTGCCATATTTGATCTAATTTCTTTCAATTTACATATAATACTCCTTAATTGTCATTTTACAATTTCTATAAAAAATTAAGAAACATTAAAATGTGATTAATACATCCTTCATTAATTAATAATATCCCTAATTATCTCTCTCATGCCCTCCCCTCATTATCCTCATATTACTATAACTTTATCTTGATTTTTCTAAATAAGTAGGGATAAAAATGGAACAAAGTGGTAAAAAATTTTAAGAAAATTTATAATAAACATCTAAAACGATATTCAAAGCTTCACAATATTCATTTAACTAGCTCTCTCTGTATCGATTTGGAATAGCTCATCAGATCTCCAGCAGTTTGCATTACTCTCGTGCAAATTCTACACCATTTTTGCGTAAAATTTATATACTCTCTACAATAGTTTGAACTACTTTCTCCACTAAAAAATAATATTACACAATAATTTTTATTTTTTTATTTTTAATATTTATTTTTAATACTAAATATTTGATAAAAACGTTATATATGTAATTTTATTTAACAATAAATTTTGAGATAATATTTATTTTACTTATATTCTTAAACTATTATAATAAAAAATATATATGTAAAATTGAATGACGAGTAATATTATGCAATTCTATTAAATTTGTATATAATATTTAAAGTCTAATATACTTATTTAAATTATATTTGTATTATTATTTAAATTACACATCATATGATTTTAAAAAAAATCTTGATTTAATTTCAATTTGGATAATTGAGATAAAAAAATTATAATATTAAATATTAAAAAAAAATAATCATATAAAGAAGACAAGAAAAAAATGTAGCGCAATAAAAAATTTGCGGTAAAAGTGGTGCAAAAATTTCAAAAACTTAAAAGTGGTGCAGAGAATGGAGTACTGCTGGAGGGTGAAAACTGACGCCAAATGTCAAAATAACTTCTTATTGGAGAAGCTATATCAAACACTAATACTTTTATATTTTATTTTCTTTTTTACGCATTTTACTTTTGATAAATTTAAGGTATTTAAATAAAGTTATTTTAGGAATAAAAGTTTAAAGGTTTTTGTAGATATGTTATAGTTTTTAGATTCAATGATTTTTCTATAACCACTGATGAATTGAATAATGCTACCTAGATTTCTTGAATAACCTAAATTAACACACACACACATATATATATATACTCAAATTAGATGTGCAATTGTTTAATAAAACTTGGAAACATTCACTTGAATACCGCTGCAACACTGAGCATGTCGGCTGTATTGGTGAAAAATAAATTAAAAATTAATCTACCAAAAGCATGAATGTTTTTTTTTTCTTTATATTTATATATATATATATATATGTGTGTGTGTGTGTGTGTGTGTGGGAGACATAAAAAACATAATAGAGTTTTACTTGCAGACATGTCTTCTATTTTGTGATAATTAAGTACGTTCTTCTAATCTGAAGATAATAGTTTTACTTTATACAAAATATATTCGAATTAATGATTTCTTTTTTGAACCAACTGATGGCATTAACTTATTCTAATATGCACAATTTGATCATCTATACGAAACTAATTATATAGAAAAAGATTTGAATTAATCAAGTCGAATTTGAGTTTACTCTTGAATTCATATTTATTTAATAGGCTGGTGAGCTTAATCAAACTTAGTTGTAATTAACTTTTTGTTTTTATTTATTACAAAATATTTAAATTATAGTGTTGATATTTTTTTATGTTAAGCCATCGAGGCGAGCTCGAGCATATCAAATATTTCATTAATTCAGTTCGAACTTAAAATGGTTGGAGTTAACAAGACTCAAAATGCTTGAGCTTGATTAAGCTCAAGCTCGAGCTAAGCTTGAGCCCAGATTTAGTTTTCCATTTGGTCTTGAGCTTAACAAGACTCGATTAGACTCCACTTATTTACCGTCTTAGGAGGAGGGACTTGTTAGGTAGTGACAAATATGTGTATAATCTATACGTACCTGCAAAATCACAAGTGGTGTAAATCCGAAATCATGGGCGAGGAGTGGCTGATTGTAAACCAGGAGGCCGTGATGATCGCCGCCGTTAACGGTCGCGAGCCACTCCGCCACTGTCCTTGCGCAGGTCGCCTCCACAATCCGAACGCCGCTGTCGTTGCACTTGACGTAGGGCCTGCCTCCGCCGCCGTCGTGGCGCCTGAGTCTGCCGCAAATGGGGTAGTAGAGCTGCAGCCATTCAAACATGGGCTTCTTGAAATCGTGGATGCTGAGTCCCTCCGCCGCATCTCCGCCGAAGAAATGAACACTCGTGATGTAATGAAGCTTCAAAGACAAGTCCATGCTGCTCAAGTGGTGGTCCTTGTCCTCGCCGGTGATGCTTGCCGGTACCACCGTCGACATCTTTAAATCGCATACGAGGTTTTCGGTGTTGAGCCCACCCACAACCTCCGCCGCTGCCTCCAACACCATGATTGATTGAGAGATATTGTAAGATGAAGAAACTGTGTAATGTATCTTTAACAGACAAAATGGAGGCTTAATTAGGAAAATTGGATGAAATGATTGAAGTGACAAATATATGTAGGAAAAAGGATGCCACTATTTTAAATATATGATTTTTTTTTTTCTTTTTTTAGTTTGGTTTTAATTTCCTATGATTGCCAGGTAAGATTTGACTGAAGTTTTTATTTATTACAAGATTTGACTGCTCAGTAAAAACATTAAATACAACAGTTATGGTAAGCCGAATGTCCCGCTCTATCTCTATTGCTAGCTCATTACCCATATTCTGAATAATTAAATATATATATCTTCGTAAATAATTTTTTATTTAAATTTTAAATGATAAAATAAAATTTCCATAATAATCTTATAATAAAAATGTATAAGAGTTGCACTAGTTGCTAAAAATATATGTAGCTATGAACAAATGATCGAGTATAAATAAGAACTAATAAACTTATAAAAGGTTTGTCCACGTGGACTTCAAATTTTTTTCAGATATTTTGAAATAAGCTTTTTTATATTTGATTATTTCCACGTGGCTATATTATTTCGAATTTACATCCTTACAAATGAGACATCACTCTCTTTTTTTTTTTGTTTTTTTTTTTTTTATGGTCTCCTCATTCTAATTTTTTTGGTTCCAATTTCTACCCTTTTGTTCCCCTATTTATAGATTTAATTCTTCTATTTAGGAATAACAATTAGGCTGTCTTTTCTTACATTCAACACACTTGTCAATCGTACAAATCTTGTAACAAAATTGGCCAAAATATCTTGTAATTAATATCATATCCTTCAATTTACATCATTATTTAAAATATCCCGTAACTTTATATTTTGTGTTTTTAGATCTTGTTACATAAAACCGGTAAAGTGATGATGTGATTTTTTTATTTATCAAATGTGACATGGAAAATTATGTTTAATGTTGATTTGGCTTTAAAAATTATATTAATAATCAAATAAAGTTTAATATCATTTAAATGAATAACAAAATAATTATTAAATAATTAAAAATTTCCAAAAATTATATTATAAATTCTAAAATCATTAAAATATAAAATTCAAAAAATAAAATATAAATTCAGAACATATAAACTAAATAGATAAAATTACTAACAAATCCCAATTAGAAAACTAAAACTAATCTCAGACAAGAGAAAAAAAAATTAAAATACAAGAAAACAAAATTAAAAATAAATAGATAATTACTAAATATTTCAGAAAATTCCACCTAAATTCAGAAAATTACATCTAAATTAATGAAATTACACATAATAGAAAATAAGTAATGAAAAGTAACATCAAATTCAAAATTTAGAAAACAAATTTGAAATTTAAGATAACTTTTTTATTTTATTTATATGTAAATTTCAAAATTTACGTGTAATTGCCTTAATTTTTTTTAATAATTTCCTACTTATTTGTAATTTTTAAGATTTATTTGTAAGTTTCTAAAATTTAAATGATTTTTTATTTACTTTCAATTTTTATTATTTATATTAATTTTCAAATTTTTTAGATTATCTATTTTTAAAATAGAGAACTAATATTGTTCGAATCATAATTTTTAAAATTCATTTGTATTTTCAAAATATTATTATAATTTAAAGAATTTATATGTGTATTTTAAAAGTTATCTGTATTATTTTAATTTAAGTGTAATTTAATCAATTTTTATGTAGTTTTCTGATTTTTATTTCAGTTTTTCAGAATATAAAGTAAATTTATTTTTATTTTTAAAACAAAAGTTTGTAATTTAATTATAATTTTTGTACTCATTCAAGTGATTTTCAAGTTATTTTATTTATGTGTAATTTTATAAATTAATATATAATTTTAGAAGCGTTTTCTAATACTTTTAATTTATATTTAATTTCTAATTTTTTTAGAATTTATAATTTTTTTTCAATATTTAAATATGTTCTCTTTATAATTTTATGGTTAGTTAAATAATTCTTAAGAATATTATATTTGTTGTATAATTTTTATATTTTCCATATTTTTTCAATAGATTTTTAATTTTCTAATTTTATAGATTTCCTGAATTTACAAATATATATATATATATATATATTTAATATTGCTTCTTATTTATTTATTATTTAAATTCATTTAAAGGATTTCAAAATTTATTTTATTAATTTATTTTTATATTTATTATTTTCTGATTTTTAATTTTATAAGATTTATCTTCTGAATTATTTTTTGCGTAATTTATCTTATTTAATTATTATTTTAATACTTAGTTAAATAATATATGAATTTATTTTATTATTAATATATTTTTTAATGTCAAAACAACATTAAAATGTAAAATTTTAATAACACACATCATAAGTTAGTCACATCAGCACTTACCTATTGCATTACCGGTTATAACAGGTTAGGCTGCGTTTATTTGAAAGGATAATCTGGGATTATGACACGTTATCCGACCTTATCTGTCGTTTATTTCGTGGGTCGAAAAAGGTGTTTAAATCCTGGGCCCCAGGATTGGCACAAATACCAAGTGAAAAATGTAGGATTCCATGATCCGGCCTAGGTTGGGCTGATAATTAATTCCTTATAGTCCGGTGTGGTAATTTGACTATTTTATCCTTCCATAGCACCTGTACTTACCAAAACGTCCCCGCCCTCATTCTTTTCGACTCTTCGCGAATCAAGTCTGCACATATTCTTTGCGAACCCTAGCCCCGCACCACGCCACATCAATTCTTCGCGGGGAGCTGCACATCAATTCTTCACGAACCCTAGCCCCCATCCGCGCCACATCAATTCTTCGCAAACCCTAGCCCTGCGCCGCTGCACATCAATACGTGTTCCTTCCCCGTCTGTGCGGAAGTAGTGAAAGCGCTCCTCGACAGCGATGCTCCGTGGAATGCTCTATCTCTTACCAATGTCCTTGCTGGAGATTTTGCCATGGAATGGCCATCAATCCGCCTTCGACCTCCTCCTTAATGCAGGTCTATCTCTTTATTTTATTTTTTGCGTCTTAGTATATTTATTTTTTTGGATTTTCTAAAGGTGGAAGTGATCGTAATGTGGTCTTGTAGATGCTAACATCTGGACTGTATATTCACACACACATAGCTACTGGGTGTGTTGTGTGCTATTTGTCGATGTCCTCGTTATATTAGAAAGAAGATTTTGTTTCACTATGGATTTATGTATGTACTGAAGAGTGGCGTTGGGTTGAAAAGTAGCATAGAGTAGTGCAAACTTCAGAAACATGTGTTATTTCCTTTTGTAAGACGAACATCCATGACATGAAAAACCCAAACTTTGGACACGGGTAGAAGGATTTTCTCCTTAACCCATTTCTTCGTTCATCCCTGGATTGACATATGCGTAAAAGCGTTTATTTTGGATGGGATTCATGTGTCAATTGTGAGAGACGTGATGGGATAATGGATCGGATGTAGCAGCTTTGGCATGAATTCTTTCACGTCCTAAGATTCAAAGGAATTGCTGCACACTGTAATTATTGCTGCACAACTGCCACATTGGAGTCTGATTTTGCTGCTGCTTTTTAGCAAAGTTGTGCATTGCTGTTGTTACTTTCATGTGTCTGATACATATGCTATGGTTTGGTCTTGCTATCGTGTTACTACTACATTGTTGGGTTGCTCTGATGATTCAGTTGTTGTATTGATACAACAGCTGAGCAGGGCCTCTGCTGAGATTTATTGAGCATTTGTTTGCTTTGTTGTTCCTATCAAGCCAAATTATAAAATGAAAATATGTTAAATTCATCAAAGAACAACTATAATAGTTGTCACATATTTATACAAAAGTTTGGAGGCTCAAAACTAACTTATCAAAGAAGTTGTAACTACCTTGCAAGTTACATAACCATCTAACACATTTCTAACTAATTATCTAACTTGTGAAACTACTTTTAACAACCACGCAAGTGGCATAACCGTCTAACTACCGTGCAAGTGGCACATATACTTAATATGCTCCCTTGTAAGCTCAACCGGGTTCAGGATAGATAGATAACTTTGAACTTAGGAATTGAAACCGAGTAGAGGACAAGGCTTTGGTTAGTATGTCTGCTGTTTGATCTTCAGACGGAACAAATCTGATATCCAGGTCCTTGCTTTGCACCTTCTCTCTAAGAAAATGAACATCAACCTCAATATGTCGAGGTCGAGCATGGAAAGCCGGATTAAATGCCAATTTAACTGCTCCTAAGTTATCACACCACAAAACTGAAGGTTTAACAATAGGCAGACCAAGTTCAGTAAAAAGACTACGAATCCAGATCAGTTCAGTGGTAGCCATGGCAAGAGCCCGATACTCAGCTTCGGTGCTGCTCCTTGCCACAGTATGCTGCTTCCTAGAAGACCAGGATATATGATTGGATTCTAGAAATATGCAAAAACCACCAGTGCTCCTCCTATCATCAACACAACTCGCAAAATCGGCATCTGCAAAACCTTCAAGCACCATTCTAGAAACAGGTTTAAAGAACAAACCAGTGGAAATAGTGCCTTGTAAAAACTGCAATACCCATTTTCCAACTTTCCAATGATTGACAGTGGGAGCATGAAGAAATTGGCTCAATTTATTCACAATATAAGAAATATCTGGTCTTGTCATAACAAGATATTGCAATGCACCAACAAGACTTCTGTATTTGGATGGTTGATCAAAAGAACGACTGTCTTGCAAATGTAATTTAATCCTAGAACAACAAGGAGTAGGCAGAGGCTTACATTTTTCCATATTATGTTGATGTAGAAGATCCTGAATGTACTTTGACTGAGTAAGATGAATGCCTTGAACAGTCCTATCAGCTTCTAGGCTAAGAAAATAACTCACTTCCCCTAAGTGTTTTAAGGAGAATTTCTTGTCAAGATCAGAGATAAGCTGTTGAATCTGAGAGGGATCATCACCAGTGACCAAAATATCATCAACATACACAAGTAAAATTAGCATTTTACCATTGACATGAATATGAAAAAGAGAATGATCAGAGACAGACATTTTGAGGCCTTTAGAAAGCAAGAAACCTTTGAGCTTGTCATACCATGCTTTCGGAGCTTGTTTCAAGCCATAAAGAGACTTCATTAAGCTGCATACATAATCTGGTTTGGAGGAATCTTCATATCCTTCAGGCTGCTTCATGAAAATAATTTCTCTTAAGTCTCCATTTAAGAAAGCATTGTTCACATCGACTTGTTGTATTTTCCAACCCTTAGTGACAGCCATGGTGAAAATAAGTCTGATTGTAATCGGTTTAACAACCGGACTAAAAGTATCAAAGTAATCCACTCCGGCATTTTGCTGAAAACCCCTAGCAACCAATCTAGCCTTGTATTTATCAATAGTGCCATCGGACTTTTTCTTAATTCTGAAAATCCACTTGTTAGTGATAAGATTCATGTGAGGATGAGCAGGAACAAGAGCCCATGTATTATTCTTCATAAGAGCCGAGTATTCAGAATCCATAGCAGATTTCCACTCAGGAGAAGATAAAGCTTGTTGCACAGTAATAGGTTCAACATTTGAGTGAGACAAGGCCGTATTGTATAATTTGGGTTTGAATATCCCATTTTTGGATCTAGTCACCATACTATGGCTAGAAGTGTGAGGCTGTGGTAAATGAGAGGCAGATGGTTGAGAGGAAGTGGATGGACTAGAAGTAGGTAAGTGTTGAGGCGATGGAGGTGGAACATCTTGATTGGTAGGTGGAATAGGTGTGAGAATCGGAAGAACGGGAAGTATAGAGTTGGAGTGTGTGGGTGAGGAAAATTGAATGGTTTTAGGAAAAAGTGATTGATATGGAAAATCAAACTCATTAAATTCCACAGTTATAGCAACATATATCTTGCCCGTTGAACTCAAACACTTATAACCTTTATGTGAAGCACTGTAACCAAGAAAAATGCATTTGATACTTCTGAACTGTAATTTTGAGGAATTATAGGGTCTAAGAAATGGAAAACAAGCACACCCAAATGTCTTGAGGAATGTGTAATCAGGACTATTTTTAAAAAGAACCTGAAACGGAGAAGAATTGTCAAGAACAGGGGTAGGAAGTTTATTAATAGTATATACTGCAGTAAGAAAATAGTCCCACCAAAATTTAGGAGGCATTGAAGCTTGAGCAAGTAAACATAAGCCAATCTCAATAATGTGTTGATGTTTCCTTTCAACTAAGCCATTTTGAGGGTGTGTGCAGGGACAAGAGTGTCTAGAAATAATACCTTTAGTTTTGAGGATATTTGATAATGATTGAAATTCACCCCCCATATCACATTGAAATATTTTCAAAGGATTTGAAAATTGTCTTTCAACCATGGCAAGGAAGATCGGAAAGACTTTTGCAACATCAAATTTTTGAACTAAAGGATAAATCCATGTAAATCGAGTGAAATCATCCACAAAGATAACATAGTATCTATAACCATCTGCAGATAAGGTAGCTGCAGGTCACCAAACATCACTATGTATTATTTCAAGAGGAGAAGTAGTTGTATGAATGACGGAAGGAAAATGCATTTGATGAAATTTTCCAAGTTTACATGCTTCACAAAAAGAAAATTCTGAATGAGTACATGATATCTTCAAATGTTGAAGTACTTTATTCAGAGTTCTACTACAACAATGACCCAAACGTTTATGCCAAAGAGTTGTTGTAGTTGTTGCTTTAGAATCTGTGAAATGATTCATAGAGGTTGTATGAATGCTTGGAGAAGTTGTGGTAGAGTGTGAGACAGAATGATTGAAGTGTTTTTGCATATGAGAGAGGTCAAGTTGGTAAAGTCCGTCCTTAAGTAGTCCTCTCAAGAGAATTTTGTGTGTTTTCAGATCCTTGACAAAACAGCAGTCAGCATGAAATTCAACATATACGGAATTATCTTGTAAGGATTGAGAAATGTTAAGCAGGTTTTTAGTAATGTGCGGAACATAAAGAACGTGATTAAGATCAAATAAAACTGAAGAATGTAGGCTAGGTAGAGTAGAGGAACCAATATGAGAAATAGGAATTGAACTTCCATTACCGACAACAAGCCGTTTCTTACCATGATAAGGAGTCTGCCCATGAAGATTTTGAAGACTTGAGGTTATATGATGAGTTGCCCCACTGTCAACAATCCAATCAGAGGCTGATCCATACCCAGAAGGGGAGGAAGAAGAGCCATAGCCATGCACGTTAAATTTGAACTGACCAGAAGGTGTAACGGATGTGGAATTCTGACTTCCATTAGGATAAAAAATTTCTTGTTGATGTGAAAAATGAGCCGTAGGTTGAGAAGCAATGCCTTGTTGAGCAGAAACCACATTTGCTCGTGGAGAAGAATAATAACCTTGTCTTGAACCTGAATACCTTGATAGTTCACATCAAATCTTTTATAACACTTGATCGCCACATGATTATTCCGGCCACAAATTTGACAAACCATTTGAGAGCCTTGAAAAAAGCGACCTCTTCCTCTATTTCGACCAAAATGTCCATCCCTCTGTGACCGAAAATTTGTAAAATTTTTCTTCTCAGTAAGATGAAGAGAAGGATTCTAAATACTGTTGAGATTAGGAACTGTAGAACTGGTATACATTTGAGCTAACCGTATTTCATGTGTTTGTAGAATAAACTGTAATTCGGATAAGGGAACTTGATCTCCTCTAGTAGTAAGATTTACCACAATACTTTCATACTCGGATCCTAAACCACCAAGGATGTACAAAACTAAATCATCATCTGTCATAACTTGACCAGCTGCTTGAATATTGTCAACTATTCCTCGCATCTTAAGGACATATTCCTCTATAGATAGATCACCTTTCTTCAATGTCTGTAGTTGAAATCGAAGATTCATAACTTTGGCTTTAGATTGAGACCTAAACAAACTTTCAAAGATCTCCCAAACTTCAAAAGAATAAACGCATCTAGTAACATGACCAAGCATCGTTTCACTTATTGAATTCAAAAGCCAGCTCAATAAGAATTGATCATTTCTAATCCAGATAACATATTCAGGATTAGGAACCACAATATCATCGCCATCATTTGCAGAGCTAAACTGAGATGGAACGCTCTTTGAGTTGCAAAGAAGAAAATCCTCGTAACCATGAGCACGCACAGTGGATAGAACTTGAGACCTCCAATACACAAAATTGGTACGGTCTAGCCGAACCGTCAACGTATGAAACGTAGGAAGAACAATTTGTGCCATGAGATATGTCGGAGAGGATGATACTGGCTCTGATACCATATCAAACCAAATTATAAAATGAAAATATGTTGAATTCATCAAAGAACAACTATAATAGTTGTCACATATTTATACAAAAGTTTGGAGGCTCAAAACTAACTTATCAAAGAAGTTGTAACCACCTTGCAAGTTACATAATCATCTAACACATTTCTAACTAATTATCTTACTTGTGAAACTATTTTTAACAACCACGCAAGTGGCATAACCGTCTAACTACCGTGCAAGCGGCACATATACTTAATAGTTCCTACTACCTGTGGGATGTTTTCCTCCTGCTGGACTAGTTGATTTTCACATTGGCTAAATCTGTCAACTTGGGAACTTAGTTACTCTGCCGTCTTTGCCGTCCTTGCTGTACGTTGGAGGTCGGTAAACTGATGGAAATACTGCTGTAGTGTCTCCCTGTTGCATATTGGTTATGCGTATGTAGGTTCTTTTGATGCCTGCCTGCTGATTATAAAAATAAAAACTAAAAAAAAAAAAAGGTGATTGTTGTTGGGAAAAAAAAAAAAAATTGGACTGCGGTTTGGACGTTCGTTGCTGCTGCATTTTAGCACATTGAGCAGTGTTGTTGCTTTTTCTTGATAACACAATCGTCCATGATTGACGTTGCTGCTTGCCAAATTGGGAAGTTGTTGCAGCATAACTGCCGCCCTGCTTATGTGCTGATAATTCATAAATTGTGTGCATTATTGAGTTAGTTTGTTAAGGAGCTTAATTTTTAAGTTAGTTGTGCATTAAACATATATTTATTATGTCTTGTTTTCTTGCTACATATATTTAGGGCTGTGGTTCGGTTAATCGAACTGATTGAATTATCAAAACTGAAATAACCAGTTTTTTAGAAAATAAAAATTGAACTGATCGAAATTTTGCATAAAATTGAATCTTAACCGAACCAAAATATTAGGTCGATTTTTCGGTTAACATATCATAATTTTAATTGGAAAGCCTAATTATTTTGATTTTTTGGAAGTTGTGTGAAGAATAAAGTACAATTAATAAAAGCCAAACAGATTGAGTTAAATTTTACAACCAATATTAAATAAATTAAGAGTTTTGATGTAGAATATGCAATAATTCAGTCGATTCGGTTATTTTGAATATTTTATCCAACAAAACCAAAACCGACTAAAATAATCGGATTTCTAAAAATTAAAAAACAAATTCAAAATTTACCTTATGAAAATCAAACGGAATTTTATAAATTGATCGGTTTCGGTCAATTAATTTGGTTTCACAAAAAATTGCATCCTACATATATTTTTAATTTACTTAATTTGCTTTCAAAAAATACGAACTCGAAATTTAGTTTTATGTGGCTAGTATATATTTTGTTATGAGTTTAAGTAGTAGATCATCTTAATAAGTATATAGTTTTTTAATTATATATTGTATCCTCAATTTGAAAATAGGAGGAAGGGAGCTCACTCATGATTGTTTTAATGAAAGGATGCATTGTGTACCTTACCTCCCACTTTTAAATATTTATTTTCAATTGGTAATATATATTTCTCAATGAAATAAGTTATTTTCATTTTATTCATGCATTAGAAAAAGTTTTAAGAAAAATAGAATCCATGGAACGTAGGAAATGTTGTATGTTATTTTATTTCTATTTAAAACGAATATACCTTCTTGAATTATATAAAGGTTAGCCAGATATTCCTGTTAAATATATTGTGGCGTACTGAAAATACAACTTAAGATAAAAGTTAGATTATTTCTCGGTGACATAAAATTAATTTGTATTCGGTGCTTATGGTTTATGACAATTGTTCGACAAATTAGTCGATATTTTAAAATACTTTTAAATTAGAGAAGAGAATATTGCAAATGCACAATGTTTTGTACGCAAGTTGCTGGGAAGAAGCACTTACCCAAACATATATTGATAATATAGCAAATCAGATATTCAACAGAAACGCATAAACATATCAATTCCCCCTTTCACTTTGAAGCTGCAAGTTTTGTAAAGTTATTCCGTAAAATCCTGCACATAAACTCCAAAAATCTAATAATAATAATAAATAGTATAAATATAATTTTGTTTTTATTTTTATTTTTGCAAAAAAGAAATATTTATGAAAATAATGTGTCAACTTTTGACTATTGAATTTTTTTTTCTTTCTCTTGGAATATTTTATTTATTTATTAAGATATACATAATTTTTCATTTTTACTCCATTTTTTCCAAAGCTCCTTAGAATCTCACGCCACAACATTATGTGAAGAGGATTTGTAACTTTGTGTTTAGGTTTGTAAATATATATATATATATATATATAATAGTAAAATGATTTTTTTTCATTTTCCCACACAAATATAATTTTCATTATTGCATAAATATATATAAAAATAAATTTAATAACTTTATTCAATAAAATTTAGATTTGCACTAAATATGTTTGAAAAGTTTGAAGATTTTATATTATAAAATAATATTTATATTTTTAAAGTTTTGTGGGTAGATATCTTTATCAAAATCTATTAAAATTAGTCGCATAAAATATGTGTATAACAAAATATATTAATTATTTAAATTCAGTAATATTTTATAAGTGATGAAAATTATAAATTCAGATATTAAGTGTAACTATTATTTTTTGTTAATATTTTAACAATAAATAATATATTTTTAATAATAAAATAATACAAAAATAAGTTACATACATGACCCGGGTCAAACACTAATGCATCATCAAATGAGATCCAAAATAAGTGTGTTTCCAAGTTATATTTTTATTGATTTAGATATAATTTTAGCATATTTAGAAACAACAAATATGCCGGAAACAAACCACGCATTCGAGGTAACTATATTTAGCCATATAGTTAGGTGCGCAGTATATGTTGGTTGATATATCTTCTTTTCTTTTTTTAATAAAAAATAATACACCCAATTAACACTTACAAAATCATTCATCATTTATTTCAAACTAATTATAAATATATAATGAGTGACAAAAAATGTTGATTGAATTAAATGTTGGGTAATTATTTATTATGTGAAACTGATTACAATCCAAGACTATGATTAAGTTCAAGTTTAGGCTGAAAATTGTTCCATTTTATGTTTTGAAGTTCTATGGTTTAATATATATATATATAATATATATATATATATATGCTAGTCTTACATTCGGCTATTGAGTACCCTTCAATGTGGGGATCGTATGAAGTCACTCAAACTGAATATGGTATTAGAGCAGGCTCCATGCTCGACTAGATGGGCCATTGATTTGATGGAGCATGAGAGGTCCTGTTTGAATTTATAAAGACGAACAAAGGACTCACATTGGGGGGGGGGGGGGCGTGATGGAAAAAATGAAAGAAGAAATACTAGCTTATATGTTTAGTGAGCTACTCCTCCTATCACCAATTGATTTTAGGATGGAATCTCATTAGGAGTGTGGTTAGCCTCAACTTCAGCTATTGAGTACGCTCATCAATGCACCACGATGTACTCTTAAACACGGCACAATCTGTTGGGCAATAATGAACATATCACCAATTGATTTTAGGATGGAATCTCGTTAGGAGTATGGTTAGCCTCAACTTCAACTATTGGGTTAGGCGCCGGTGCGCCGATCTAATTTTTATAAAATCAATTTGCAATTTTATTTTTTTCAGTAGAGGCCGCCAAGGCCGTCTAGACGCCGCCTAATTGAGCTAGGCGTTGCCTAGGAGGTAAAACATTTTTTAAAAAATAAATTAATAATTAAAAATAAATATATTTTGGTGTCTTTACTCTTCACTTCAAATTTTAGATGAATTTAATTATGTGTGTAACTTTAATTAAATGTGTATAAACTTTATAATTGGAACTCGAAAGTTGGAACTCGTAAGTTGTAACTTGTGTTACTTAAATTTTGTTGCCATTTGATTTTAATTTTTTTGTAAGATTAATAATTATGTCATTCTCAAATTTTATATTGAACTTTGAATTAAAAATAAAAATAAATTATGTTATATTATCAATTTATCATATATATTAACTTTATGAGATTGATAGAAAAATAAAAAAATTAAATAAATGGATTCGCCTAGTCGGCGCCCATTATTTAAGCGCTAGTCCTTCAAAAAGTGCTCGACTACTAATTAGTGACTTCTGCACCATTAACTTGTGCACCATTGATATTAATATATGCTTGTTAGGTGAGGCAGACATATCCCATTACTGCCTATCTACCGCTGAAATCCACAAGAAAACTTAGAGTTGATTGTTTTTGATGGAGAGATGTTGATTGTTGGAAAACTCATTATTTAGGAAGAGATTACATTTTAGGTATCCATGCATCAATTCTAATGGTCATTATTCCAGGAAATGATAACAATTATAAAATGGTAGAATCTATCTAATTCACATTTTAATAGTAGAATAATATTGTTAGGAATTTTAATGAGTTGAAGGAAGGAATTTGATATTGGATTTTAGGGCGGCCACATTACATAATCAAATATACATATTTGTTATTACTTAAAAGGTTAATCAAATACAACAATAATAATGATGGTGATAGACCATTTTCACATAAAACAATTCGAAAAAAAGCAACTTTCAAGTAAAAATAAAAATCAATAATAATTCAATACATAAAATAAGAATATTGTCATAAAAAAACAAAGAAATTGGAATTAAAATCATATTTCTTAGTTCATCAATCTAAATATTAAAATTAAATATATTTGGGGCAACTAAATTTTTTCTTTTCTTTCTTAAGTGTGTGTAAACCAAAATAATTAGGCCTAAATAATAACTCTATAAACCAACGCATTCTAATAAATAACTCTATACATTGCTTGGAGTAAACCACATTTTCTCATCGCTCTCCAAAATATAACATTTTACCATGTTAAGTAGCTTATTTTAGACCATATATAATATATATTATTCATCCAAAATTATTCTGAGATCATAAATACAAAATATTTATCTACTCAAAATAGAGAATCAAATTTTGCTAACTTATTTATTTTGTTAAAAATAAAATATATAGAAAATGGTCAACGAGAAATTAAATAAACCCGTTTCTACACTATATAGACAATCACCATCACCACACATCCAAAATGGAGCATCAACAATCACTAGTCACTACATAGTGCGACTTCTCAGGTCCATAACATTTCTCTTTGTGAAATTTAAATTGCTTCAGTGCCTACATAAGATGCCATATTTTTATCTTCCTTGTAATATATTATTTAAATATTAATTTGCTTAATTTATAAAATTTAATAGATAAAGTTTCTTTAATTATAAATTAATTTGCTTAATTTTAGTCTTCTCATTTAATTATGAATTAATTTACTTAATTTAAAAAATAAAATTCCACTAATTATGAATTAAAGTAGGGATTAGGGTCATTTAATTAGAATTAGTTAAATTAGTCAGCCCAAGTAAATTTGTTTAATTATCTTCCATATGAATCCGTTAGCTTTTTTAACAGGAGGGCTTAGATGTTCTCTAAATAATAGTTCGAGGGCCTATTTGAACCAAAAAATAGTTTAGGGTCCTGGTTGTACCGAGAGCAATAGTTTAGGGTCATGGATGTACCTTTTCCCAAAATAAAATATATACAAAATGGTCAACGAGAAATTAAATAAACCCATTTCTAGTGAAAATTAAATAAATAAATTTACACTCATCCATGCATATCATACATCCCACATATCATTTTGTTTAAAAAATCTTATGGTAAACACAAACCAACTCAATAAAAGAACCACGTAATAAATAAAAAAATTCAAATTATTGAAATTTAATTCATATTCATTTCAATAAAAATATATTAAAATTGAATTTATATGGTATAGTTTATAAAATTAATCCAATAAATTAAAAAATAGGATGTTCAACTAGTTAAAATCACTTATTTCATAAAAAAAAATCCAATCATATTCACGTGAAAGGTAACATTCCACCAATTTCAATTGAAAAAGGCCAATCAATGGGTTATGGTAGATGTATTACTACAACTCTTTGTGCACTTCGCCCTCCCACTTGATTTGAAGAAAAGAAAACCCTCGAAACCAGGTATGTTTGGTTCCTAACAAGTAATGACACGTGTCCGGGAGGTGGGGAGGAGTTATACTCTCCTTTCATTCATAAAAACAAGCAACCCTCTCTTTAATCATGACTAGTTGTAGACTCCTTCAAGCTTTTATTAAATATATTAATTATATTTTAAAATAATAGAAAAATAATTTATTTTTATAGTTATATACATATAATACATTAACAGCACTATCATATGACGTGAGTTCCCCTCGGGTCAACTTCATCTTAGGTTGAGTTGGAAACTTGGAATTCATTCTAAAAAAACTTTATTTTTCATCTTTTTTTTTCTTAAATTCAATCAACATTGACCGACAACCTAGGAGAAATATTTGTTGCTGTGCAAATATTTATATTTACAAACATTCATTATAAAGAGAATTAAGTACGAGAGTTATCTCAAAAATTAAAAAAACAAAGAATATCGAACAATTGATTTTAAATAATTGCATTGCCCTTTCTTAATTGAAATGTTTCTAGCTCTTTTTTTTTGTATTTATTATTTATTATTATTAGAGACACATGACAGCTAATGAAGAAAAATAAAATGTGATGTGGCAAGTCTTGAGAGTATGAACTCTATTTTTAAATATATAAATGTAAACTTTTTTTAATGTATCCATACAAATGTCTACATCCCAAAATAAATATACCCATAAAATTGTATTTTAAAAAAATACTTTAGAATATATTTTATGTGGAAACTTTATTACTAATACACTTTAAAATATTTCTAAACTAATATAAAGGAAATTATTTGTTATTGAACTATTTATGTTAGGTTTTAGGATAACAGTACAAAACATTCTTTTTTTAATTCAAGAAATTAGTTTATGTATGAAAAATTAATGTGTATAAAATATGATTTTTTATTTAATTTTTATCTTGATTTTATTGGGTGGAAATTTCATGTGCATGGTTTAGAGTATTTATAGAGGGTTGATTTAATTTTTTATATATTATAAATATTTTTTTTAGATAATCTCATATTTTTTTGAAACATCAGAGTTATTTTGTTTATTTTATTTCACAATTATATTATCATTTTTTTGTGGTTGGAGCATTTGTATTAGATTTGAGTATTTATAGAATTACATATATAAAAAAATTTAAACTTTTAATATATTAGATTACGAAAAAATTAATATGTTTTTTTTTCTAAAAGATAAATTAGTTATTTTATTATTTCATAATTTTAATATTTTTAATTTCAATAAATTTATTTTTAATTGGGTTGTAATGTTTTTAACTCTTTTTTTGTTTACTTATTATTTAATATCATTAGGGTACAAGATAGCTTATAAAGAATGTATGCATATAATGTGTCACATCTTGAGAGTAGATTCTTTTTCAACTAAATCTAACTATTATATATTCATTTACGTGCATGCGAAATTGATCACCACACCACCGCTGGAATTGGTTTATAATAAAGTAGTGGATAATCCAATTTTGATAAATTTTAAAGTAATTAAATATTTATTTTTAAAGAAGATATTGGATTAATATGTGTTTCATATAAATGATTGCAGCGTGTTTAAGATTTTGGTGAGTAAGAAATTAATTTAGGAAGTTTGCCATTTTCAAAAGGGCATTATGTATTGAAATGTGGGGGATGTGAAGAATCTTTTATGAGAATCACATATCAAATTGGTTAGAAGTGTGTTTGTGTGTATTAGAATCAAGGTGTATCAATTTATATAAACATGCAGGTGACCAATCGAGCACCACAATACGCATGCACGCTCAACTAAGCCTGCACCCAAACAAATTTGTGGTCTGTGGGCCCTAGTTTGACTCGATCCGAACTAAAGATATTGAGTTCAATTTCAATTTCAATACGACTATTGAAGAACCTGTAGGGATGTTGTCTTACATAAATTCCTCTGTTTTTTTTTTTTTTTTGTACAAGTTTTTTTTGTACAAAGCAATACTTAGAAAAACTTAAAGTTAGGTAATCCCCAAGCATTCAAAGATAACAAATTCATAAATTTATTATAACTATTTATGTCATCGAATTGTAAATTTGACCGTGTCACAATAGCTTTATTAGCAAGACAATCTGATACGATGTTTCATTTTCGAAAAATATGTAAAACATGTATATTCATCTTTTTTTAAACCGACTGAATGCTGCTAACAGTCCTTGAAGTTTTCAATTACCAACATTTTGAGAACCTAAGATACTAATTACATACAAAGCATCAATTTATAACCATACATTTGAAATATCCATATGTGAGCACAAATTCAATTCCTCAATAACCATACTTAACTCTGCATACACATTATTCTGATTATCCAAAAATATATAAAATCCATATACAAATCTATACTTTTTATCACGTAAAACACCACCAACGCCAGATGGTCCATATTCCCTTTGGCAGCCCCATCAGTATTCAATTTAATGAAATCATCATTTGGGGGTTGCCACCTAACCAAAATAGGGTTAGGTGACCTATAACAAAAAAGGGGAAATCCCCATATTTGAGCCATATGCATATACCCTTTCCAAAATCCAATCGGTAAGAAAGAGGCATCCAAAATTTCACGAAGTCTTCTCATTACCAGAGACTAGATTTTGCAAGGAGTACTTCTAACATTATCAAACTTGCTATCGTTTCTGCCCTCCACAAGAACCAAAGAATTAGAAGAGGCAGAAGAGTGCGAATGTTGTCATTGTTTCGGACCTTAATAAACTACAAAGAAAGCAGCCGAGTCAATCAACAACTAGTCGGTATTTTAAACTGAAAAATAGAAGAGAAATAATCTCAAATCTGTTTGGACACTTGGCAATGAATAAAATCATGTTCTCTATTTTCAAAATTATTGAAACAAAGTGGACATATGGTCAAATCCTTTACGGGTGAAATTGCAATCAAGAGGAAGAAATTGTTATGCAATCTCCAAAAAAAAGTGGCATGATTTTCAAGGACGGGTTTATGCCACATCATAGATTTCCAAGCCATTACTGGCTTACGACATCTCAATGCGTCACATGCAGAAGAAAACGAAAACATGCCATTAGTGTTCAATTTCCAAACAGGTATGTACAACGGTCAGAACAAATAAAAAGTTTAAGGATGCCGTAACCACATGGGGAGGGAGTAAAACTGAGGATAAATTCCATGCATCATGACACCAAAATTCAGCCACGGTTTGATCACAATTAAAAGAGTCTGCATATTGACATAAAAGCCCAAATTCACACCAGTTATCAAACCAAAGGACACTTTTCCATTCCCCAACCTCCAATTTAAATTTTGTTCAACCAATTCCTACCTCTTTGACATTCTTCTCCAAAATTGTAATTGTTTAGCTCCCAATTTCACCACTGAGGTATGTTTTCCTTTACAATATTTCTCCTTAAAATACTTACACCAACTATTATTCAAGGTTATGAATTTCCACCATGCTTGGACCTTAAAAGCCCTAGAGACATCATCCAACCCTCTAAACCCCAACCCCCTCCTCCTTTGGTAGACACACCTTATCCCATTTACACCAATGAATTTTCCTAATCACCCTATTAGAACCCCATAGTAATATATTGAATAAGCCATGAAATATCCTAAATGACAGGTATTGTAGGCCTCAGAATTCTCACCAAGTATAACGACATAGAATTGAAAACACTTTTCAGCAACACCATCCTACTACCCATATTCAAAAACTGTTTCTCCCACCCACTTAGCCTACCCCATAATGTTTTCAAAAATACCTTGGAAGTAAACATTCTTAACCCTCCCTTTGAACAATGGTATTCCCAAATACATAAAGGGTAAATTTTCTTCCACAAAATTGGAGAGCTCCAAGATTATGTTTTTTTTTTTTCTATATAAAGAAGTGGATTTACCAAAAATAACAGAACTCTTGGACTTTTTGATTATCTGGACTGTGGACTTTTCAAAATTATCAAGGAATTCCAACAGCTTTTTGAAAGAGTTTAGGTTAGTGGATGAGAAGATAACAGCATCATCAGCAAAAGAAAGGGAAGGAATGACATTCTCTTTTTCTGAAATCTAATTTTGGGATTAGATGAAAACAGGTTTGATAAGCCCACAGTTAGAATATTAGAAAAAATAGCAAATAAACTAGGAGATAGATAATCCCCTTGTCTAATACCTCGAGTAGAAGGAAAGAAACCAGATAAATTCCCATTAATGATGATGGAAAATCAGCTGTGCTCAATGTTGTTGGAGATATATTTAATGAACAATTCAGAAAAATCAAACAAATTATATAGAACTTTCCGTTCTATACAATCATAAGCTTTCTGGAAATTAAGTTTAAGAGATATAAATCCCTCTTGCAGTGGGTAAGTACCTATATAAATATGTCACTTGGTTATAGGAGAATGTAAATGAAATTCCTACATACTTAGCATTCTCAGAAAACCTCTATGCACTCAAAATTGTTTATTATTATTATTATTATTATTATTATTATTATTATTATTATTATTAGAGATTTTTTTATTTTTTTTAATGATAGGGTTGTTTGATGTCTTCACATATTAATTGTTAAGCTTCTAAGCTAGCGGTGCTACTCCTAAAAGATAATGTTTTTTTTCATCTTTACGAATATATGCTACATCAATTGTAAGCATCAATCCGAACATATTGTATCATCTAAAGAGAAGTCCAACTTCTACTCAACTTTGGCACCTCCAGCTCCATTTGAGTGTAATTCTAGTAGTTGCTCCATAAGGCACTCTAGAACCATATCATGAAGCTTGTGTGTTGCACCAGAAGTTCTTGAAGTCTGCTATTGGAATAGATAGATTCTTTTATTTGTTTCTATTAAACAATTATAGGTCATTGTTGAGGTCAATAACAAAAAAATATCTCTTGAATCATTATTACATGGCTGCCCATTCTTTTTCCTTTTCTTTGATTTTACATAAGATAATAAAAACAAAGTTATACTAAAGTAAGTAAAGGAAAACGTAAAGCACATAACTCAAAATCCTAAATCGCAATCTATATGCAATTCCAGTCTTACCACTCTACATTATGAAGCCCTCTTCCCCACCCAAACTTACATCAAAGTATTTTTGACAAATAAAATAAACGTAAATCTTCCATGAAACTAAAAGCATGGTGGTTTAGAAATGGTTGGGTCAATTATGAGGGGAAGGCTATAAGTGCCCAGAGCAACTGAAGAATTTCATGGACCTTCACAGTCAACTCCCATTAATTTTACTGAAGTTGCTCCATTTAGCGTAGGGTCTGAGCTCCATCAATCAGGCTGTTGTCTTATGGGAACCTTTAATCCATCTTTTTACATTTAATTTACTCCACGGGGATGTGATGTCAAGATTGAGCAGCACAATGGATTCAGTGTTAACTATAGCTTCATCAAGTGTATCAAACAGAAGCCCTGAAAAGCTTCAATAAACCATAAACCTATCAATTTCTGTATCGTGGGTTCAACGAGTTATAAGGAGAATTAATATTAGATTTTGTAAATTCAACTTTCCCACTGGGAACAATAGTCACATGTTGCTCCCCTATTCAGGACAAAAGTCATCAAAGGTTATTTGGGAGAGAACATTCAACCTGTGGAGGAAGCCCGGCCGTGTAATTGCTAGCAAGTTGATTGGAGGTATGGAATTATTTTTCAATGTATTGTTGCAGAAAACTCTTAGAGATACATAGAAGATCACTTTGAAGGTACACCCAACGTCAAATATCTGAACTTCAAAACCTAAAAGCTCAACATGATAAACTTCAAATGATGTATGATGAATCTGTCAAGACTACAATAGATGGTTTATCGACATTCTTAATCATATTTTTTCCGAAGAAGAAATAGTTAACAAATTCTGTAGATCTCTTCTTGTTAAATTCTCTAAGAAGGTCATTTCTGTTAAGACAACAACGAATAACACAAAAATCAAACTTTATAATCTTATTTGGGATCTTGAGAAGAATAAAGGTTTTCTCAAGAATGAAAAATATAGAGGGATTGATTTCAAAGCTGCTTATGGTCATCAATTAACTTTTAAACTAACCAATATCAACACTGATATTGTCCAATAGTTTTCTAAACTAGAAAGGATTGCCTCCCTCATAGTGCGTCAGAAATTAATAGGCGAAAATATTGATTTTCACCCTTCATCAATATCGGCTAGAAAAAATAAAATTTTGGAGAAATATTATTGTATATGGAGGATATTTAGAACCCTGGTCCTCGTTCTCTTGTTCTTTGTAACCCACAACGTAGATAATCGCTTCTTAGTGTCTTAACTGATTTGGAGATTTCGAACAGATTAGGAACTAATTTTAACTTCCATCGTTTGGGGTATTTCTTAAGATTTGGAATGTTAAAGAGGGATGTTGTGTAATTTTCCTTTTCTGCTCTTCTTGGATCGAAATATACAACACACATTCACCCCTTCTTCATCATTTTCTTGACATCTCCAGCGACGGTGTGGACTTTGAACAGGAAAGGGAATAGAGGGGAACAAAATTGTGGGCATAATGTGGCAGCCAGCGCTAGAGGTGGAGATTAGCCGAATCAGTCATGGCTTAGAATACAGTAGTGAAACTTTTCCAAGGTTTACTTATTTACATAATTTGTTTGCTACAAAATTGCACCGTCTTGATGGCTGAAAAACGTAACTACGCATCCTCCTCGACCATTGACATCCCACTTTGGAATAAAGTCTGGAACATCGGGGCAGCATCTAAGCTTAAGGAAGTGTATCTATAGAACCGCTATTGTCAACACAGACATTCTCAAGAAAGAGGATTAACATTGACCCAACATGCAACCTGGTGTGGAGGCCAAGTACACCCTCAACGTTTACCTTGGAGTGCACATTTGCCCCTATTCTTTATTTTGGTGCAAAAAAACATACATTGCTCATCTTAATTCGGGCATATTCTTTATTGTTTGTGACAGTACTTCTTAAAATCCAACCAAAAATTTATAAAAATATTCAATTGTACGTATACTAAACTCAAACCAAATTTTACTGATTGATAACAATAAATGAATACAAATAGTTGGATTAAACAAACACTTTATACATGTTATTACTACCTCAACATATATATATATATATATATATATATATATCACAATAAACAATACTTTGCTTAAGTTTCTTTTTCTTTTGGCTAATGTGATGGAAAGTTGCCTATTACATTATTGTAATGATATTATTATGCCTACAATGTATTATGCACAAAATTGTGAGAGTTACAATGCATATTAGATAAAAAATAAAAATAAAAGAAAAAAATATTAAATTTACTTACGCATAAAATGATTCACAAAATATTTGTTTGATGCTTACATTCTATAGAAGTAGAGTGCTAAATATTAACTTCAATAAGTCTTTCAATTTCTAATTTAAATTTTATTGAAATATTTTAAAATAAATTAGCAAATACTCAGTTGTTTTATTTTTTTTTTCATATAGGGATAAAATCATTTTTTTTAAAAAAAAAAAATTGTTCTTGTTAAACCTTTTACCGTGGATTTCCTACATTATTATAGTTATATTCTCGCGCTTACAACATATTTTGCACAATGTTGTAAGACTTAGGATGCATGTTTCATAAATAATGTGAAATTTTTAACGTTAAATTTTTTTACGCGAAAAGTGATTCAGACAATATTTTGGTATGCTTACATTCTATAGAACTAGAATATTAAATAATAACTTTTTTTGAACTTATAAGATGAAATTCTTTAATATAGCTATAAAAATATCAAACTATCGAAGGTTGACTTGTATTCGATTCAATCAAAAAAATTAAATATGCTCAAACATAATACTAAAATTTGGACAACAAAGGAATTTATGATAAAACTTTTTGTTAAAATATAATAAACTATTTTTAAACTAAAATAATATGAATAAAAATCAGTTCAAATAAATATACTAATACAGTAAAAAATTATAACTTAACTTATAAGAGTCTACTGTGGAGCCACTAAAATGACTCGATTAAATATCCATTAAACTAAACTCCAAAAAATTAATTACAACTCAATCAATCACAATAATTTATTAATTACCTCATTCTAAAACTTTCACTTTAAATTTAATCAAAATTAGTCAAATTAATACATCAACAATTATTCATTTGGCCATAGTCAAACATACATACAAGCGATGTCTGTATGAGAACATTTTTATTAAACCTCGAGGTTGTTTGTGTTTGGGATATAGATGTCTTTGGTACATTCGAATGAGTATATTTAAAAAATTTACATTTATATAAATAGTAAAAATTAATATTTATATTGAAATGAAGCAGAGTAGAGTAGGAGCTAGATATCAATCACATCAATAAGAGAAAGAAACATTATCTCAAATGAATGATGAGATCTCATATAAGTCTAATAGGATTTGAATGAAAAAATATCCGATCCCCATGCACAATCCAAACATTTGAATTGCACTCATCCCCTTCCGGATGACCCAACCCAATTAAAACAACCTTCAAAACTTTCCAATTTAATTCATTTTATCTATTCATCTATAAAAATAAAACAATTCAATCCATTTTATATTCGCATCATTGAATCGGGCACTGCCGGTCCTGCAGAAAGAAATTTTGGACCGTTGGTTTAGAATATAATAATTAAATAATAAAAGGAATCTACCCGGCAGGCAGCAGAAGGCAAAATTGTTATAAATGAAGTGGGCTTAATATATTAATTAGTTAAATAAATTTTAAATTAAAGAAAGGAACTTTTTCTTGTTTTCCATCATACCTTCCAAAGCTCAAAGTCGTCACCTTTTTTATTCACAACAGAATTTTGTTGACTCCTTTTCTTTTCACAGTCCACGACAGCTTTCAAGTTTCAATGTCCGGACTCGGACCACATTATTTTTTCAATATGGTTTTCTAGTTTCCTTTTTGAAACTATGCATCAAACTATCATGGCGGAGAATGTTGGCGTTGGAACATTGCATCAAACTGCCCAAGAAGATGAGGTTAATACTCATGCTCATTATTATGATCACGTCATTTTCTATGTGTGAAAATCGGATGAGTTATTTCTGTTTTTCCAGCTTCAATTTTTTTTTGGGGGGGTTCTGTAAGCTGCTTGGAGTTGATAGAAATTTTCTTATGGATTTCTGCGTTGGCCAAAAAATCTGTGAAATACTTGGACCCTTCTGCTAGACTTTTGGGTTTAAAAACGCGAATCCATGGATCCAGAACTGATTCTAGATTTTTTAAATTTTCTCTTTCCCCAATCGCTGATAGTAGGTTTGCAGAATTTTGGGATTGGTGGGTGCCTGGAAGCTTTTAATAATCTCTTGAGTTAGACAAAGAAGGAATGGAAGACACCTTATTGCTAGATATAAACAATGAGTTATTAATCTAACCAAGGAAGGATCTTATGCTATAAGCGGGTGGAGAGGTGCGAGATTGATTTGGTTTCATTTTGCCTTTCACTTAGCTTAAGATCAAAATAAGAAAATGGGGTAAAAGGGTTCATTTCCCAGAAACACAAGGGAAAAGTAGTAGGAACTAAACCACGTTTTGGATGAGATTATATATTTTAAATTTGCTCAAATCAAACTTGTCATTTTCCGGCGTTCATATTGTTGATGACAGAAATGCAAAAATGGGATCTGGTGACAGTGTAACCGAAGCTTCCCTTGCGCTACACATATAACCCTTACTATCTCTATTTTTGGAATGGTACGACGTGTACCTAAGCTATATCTGTCTTTTTTCTTTTCCTTTTTTGAGCATTTTTCTTTAATAGTAGGATCTTATTTATTTACTGTGTAGATACTGTGTTTGAACTTTTTGTTCAGTTTTGTCAAATGGTATGACTTGTAGACTGTGTACCACTTAATTCAGTAACAACAAGAAGCTTGTGATTATACTTGAACATGAGTGAGGGTGTGTAGAGTTGGTGTGCTATAGAAACCAACAAACTAATTCCCGTGTTGCTGTTCCATTAGGAAATCACCTTAATTGTGGTTGGTTACTTATGAGTTATGATTAAAAGTCCCTTATATTAGCTTGGAGTTTGATCCGTTTTACTGTTAAGATTATTAAGCAAGTATAGAGATAAAAGGAATTAATTTTGGACATGAATGCTATCAGAAATACGAAAGAGAAGAAGCCACCTTGATGCCGCCTAGAAAGCCAAATCTCTCATCTTTGGAAATACCTGCTCGGTCTTTGGAGACTGCGTTGTCCGATTTCACAAGGATAGATATTCCAAGTCCCTCTTCTACTAGAGCAGGATTACCTCCCAGACCAAATTCGGCAAAATTGAAATCATCAGTTAAAAACATGCTTTCACAAAAGAGCTTCAGGGGTAAAAACCCATCTCAGGAAGCCGAAAAGACAGTTCTTATTATCCCAGACACACCTCTTTCAGACAAGCCTTCTACTTCAAGATCATTTTCCTTAAACAAAATTTTGTTCTCCCCATCGACAAAATCAGTACATTCATTACCTGTGACACCAATGGCAAATTCTGGTCCAAAGCCCTCACAGGAAAATCATGTGGATCACCAATCTCAAACACTTGTAAGTTTGTTTCATAATTTATGCATACAAATTAAAAACAAAAAGTTCTATCCCTTTTTTTTTTTTTTTTTTGCTTGCCCTTTCTAACTGAATTTTTTTTTTCTGTTACAGCAAAATGAAGTTAAACATTTCATGACTCGCTCATTTTCAGTCCCAGTTAATGTTAAAACCAGAAGTTTGAGGCGAGCAGATTCAACTGGAGGTTTGATACGTGTGATATCAACAAACCAACGCCCAATAGCAGAGGAAAATGCCTCTTCAGATATATCTCCCGAGACAGAAGCTGGTATAACATTTAAATATGTCCGTATTATGGTTGTAGGAAGGCAGATGATATTTGTGATGAGTGGTCTTAACTTGAACATGTTGGATATACCAGTAATGCAAAGGGCTGACGGCTTGTATGGATGAACTTTAGATCCTTGACCCTTTTTATAGAGGATTTGTCTATTTCATTTTGACCTCCCATAAGATAATGAACGAGATGAATAGAAGAGGCCACTCAGAAGGGGTTGGGGGGCCAAAGTAAACCTGTCTGCCTGTTACTTTTGTTTATTTATGTTTTTTTGTTTAAATAATTTTACTTAGCTATTTCATTGACTCATTTGAGCTATTTACAGCCACAAATGATGCCGGGGAAGATATTCCAGAAGAAGAAGCTGTTTGCAGAATCTGTTTAGTTGAGCTTGGAGAAGGGGGTGAAACGCTGAAGATGGAGTGCAGCTGCAAAGGAGAGCTTGCACTTGCCCACAAAGAGTGTGCTGTTAAGTGGTTTACCATCAAAGGTAATAGGACTTGCGATGTTTGTAAGCAGGATGTCCGTAACCTTCCAGTAACATTGCTGAAATTGCAAAATCCTTCCAATGTGATACGAAGACCATCTGCTGTACCACAACAAAGGGAAGCACCTCGTTACAGGCAAGCTAATCCTTAAGATTACTAAAATATATTATTAACATTCTAAGCCAATCGAAAACAAGTCCAAGCTACCAATCTCAGAGTTTTTTTCAGATTCAAAAGTTTACATTTCTGGAGTTGTTATCATATTTATTTGACGCCAGGCAATGCTTGTTCATATGCAAATACTTTCTTTCATTTTTTTATTTCCATACTGTTATCATGATGGTGCTTTACTAATAGCTGGAAGAATAATATAGTAAAGCATGACTACCATATTGGTACTTCAATTAGCGGAACACTATTTTTGGCTTTCTTCCGCTTGTTCTTGGGTGCCACCACACTTGGGAAAAGATTCAAAGTCACAAATAATTGTTAAAGTTACAAATTTTAGTTTTCTCAATCTCTAAGTTTTCTTCTGTAATTTACGACAGAGTCTGGCAGGATGTGCCTGTTCTCGTCATGGTCAGCATGCTTGCATATTTCTGCTTCCTGGAGCAGCTTCTGGTAGTCCTTCCTTGTCTTCTATGTTTCAAATTTTTACTGTGTGTATTGTCAAATGACAACTGTTGCCAAGCTTCTTTAATTCTGCTTCATTACATTATTAAAACCTTTTCCCCAGGCTAACCTTCATTTACTGCCTGCTTTGTGTCTTTGTGTGATCTCTCATCAAAAGCAGTGTACTGGATCTTCATAAGATTCATGAGATTTTGTGAAAACTAAATTTGAACTAAGTATGCACAATTATAGACGATCTTAGGGCAGTAAAATCTTCCATTGGTTCTTAATCAATAGAATCTTCAAGGCCATTGAGCATTATCTTCAGAATATCCTTGGGCAAACCAGTACAGTAAATTATGATTATGAGAGGTTCCCTGTAGTGCCCTCTCGAATAAAGACCAGTAACATATGATGGGACTCTGCAGAATAACTAAAGGGGTATATTAGTACATGTCCCCACCCCCACCCCCGTTCAAGTTATGCTGATCAGCTAACCATAGATGCCCTATGACTCCTGTCATTTAGTGATGAAAATGGATCCAAAAAGAAAAATAAACAAATAAATTATTGCATAAACTGGAGCATAACTTTATGTTTGCATCTTTTTCCCCCCAGAGATTTATTTAAAAAAGATCATTCTCTCTCTATATCTGAAAATGAATGATTTGCTTACTAGAGTTCAACTCTGATCTTTTTGGTCACACTACAATATGGCGTAACTTTTCCAATATAATATATTTCAACACAATGATATTCATTTTGTTTCATATACTTATTTTCTTTATCACTGAATTATTATTAGATGATAGTTCTTAATTATATATTTTCTTTGTCACAAAATTGGCTAATTTTTCATTAAAAAAGAAGTTGTATAGTAGGCAATAGCATGGGAGCTTTCAATTTGGGGTGGAGAATGGATAGTCTTTTCTTAGATATGTATGTGGCTAGGACTTAAACTTCCAGTCTTTGATGTAGGGATTGCACTAGCTTTCATCTTTAGTCTCATTTGTTATCTTCTTGCATATAATTCTTAATGACTTCTTCAATATCAGGTGTCTGACATGGGACCCCGAGCTCTTGCCATCTCCTTGCCTTTCTCTTGTGTTTTAGGTCTTCTTTCGTCCATGATAGCATCTACTATGGGTAAGCTCAAGAAGCATCTTTTCATTCAGTAAAATTACCATTGACTCTCTGGTACCTGACAGATTACCATTTAATATCTTATCTTTGATGCTAATGGCTCTATATTCGATTACATAAATTGAAAATTTTGCACCAACAAAAGACAGATAATTTATATTAGGAAATTACCTAATCTCGTCAGAAAACATAAAAGTTGAAAAAAATAAATTATATCCTTGATAATCTAGACTCTTAACAGCTAATCCCAGAATAAGAACAGCTTTGAACAATGACAGCTGAAATGTAGTAAATTTACCTAGCAAATTGAGCTCATATGAGCTTTGGTATTCATAACCATCCATATTTACATGGTTTGAATTAGTTTTAAGTTTTTATTTATGGATAGTTCTAATAAGTTTGGGATAGCATCTCCTGGTTGCCTGAAGCTTTATATATTAAGGTAACTTGTTACAATAAGCAAGAATGTCAACTCCATGAGAGTTTCTGTTAGCTAACCTTCAGAACATATAAAAGTAATATGATTAGATTTGGTGGCTAGTTAATTTAAATTCTGACATTTTATGGTTCTGGTGATTTTCCTATTAAATTGGGACATACTCTTGGTTATAGTGGTTTGCTACTAATGTCTCTACACTATTTGAAAACTAGATCCTCCTAAAATAATCCAGACTCTCGAACATTGTCCTGCAACATTTATCTTTATTCGGTCACATAAGCATTTCTTGTTATTTGCGTCTCTGTGTTGTTTTGTAGTTACTCTTTGAAAGATAATGTTCAAAGAACTAAAATGCTTATCTGATGATTGGCAGTGAGCAAGAGTTACATATGGGCCTATGCTTCCTTCCAGTTTGCAATTGTGATCCTATTTGCTCATATATTTTATACTGTGGTAGGAGTTGTCCCTCTTTCTCTCTCTATAATTGTTTTTTTCCCTTCATCATAATTTTGGACTTTAGATAACATTTTGTTGCTAACCAAACGTGCAGCTCAACGTAAATGCTATACTCTCCGTGTTGCTTTCCTCTTTCACTGGCTTCGGTATTGCAATCAGCACTAATTCGCTTCTCGTGGAGTACCTAAGATGGAGAGCAAGCCGTTATCCGCAGCCCTCACAACGGCAAATAAGCAGCGGTGTACACGAGCAAAGACACCACCAAAATAGTGATCATAATAATCCATCATCTGGAAACACTTGACAGCAGAATGGGCGGGTATAAAAAATTGAATTAAAGATTGAAGATGGCTATTTGGAGTACAGAATTTGCAGATATCCATCAATCAATTAGTTAGCTCTATCAATTTATGAGACTGGAGGATTTGTATACTTGATTAAGACGGTCGGGTACAGGAATTCAGGTCTCAAAAGAGGGGTATCAAGTAACTCTGTTACGTAGAAATATCGATAAGTGGTAAGCTGTAACTGCTGCTGTTTATTCAATCGACCTATTAAGCGGGCCTTTAGCTGTCTTGTATTGTGCTTTTAGCTAGCTCTTAACATTCTTCACTTGATGTAGCATTTAGGATAACACTGTCTCACTTATTTTCGAGAGCATAAAAATACTTTTCTTCAAATATATTTGAAGGGGCTTGTAAGTTCTCAAACATTTTCTCTTTTTAAGTGTTCGCACAAAGCACGAAATTGAGTTAGTATCTGAAATAATTGTTCGACATAGTTTTTCATCAAGGCTACTCATAAGGTAAAATAAATTTGTTTCATTTGAAATTCATTTGAACTGTAATAACTGGAAACGAATGTATTCAAGAAGTTAATTCAAGTCCACCAATAGTACTTGGAAATTTAGTTTTTAATGAATGATTGATTTGGAATCAATATTGATCCACACAACAAAGGATTTACCATTAAAAATTTTAATATGCATTCTCAAATCCCTCAATCCAAATGAAACCGGAACCTTATGAACAATGCTACCAGAGGAAGGCGATAACAAGGGCTTCAAATCACCCAATGTTAAGTCCAATCAAATGCTCAATTTTGAAATAGCATGAAGGTTAACAGAGTTCTTTTTTCAATTTCAACTTCAAATGAGTTCCAACCAAGTTTGATCGATAGTAATTTAATGTTGTCTGATTCAGGGACTTGAGAGAAACAATTATATTACGCAATTTCTCTAGGAATTTCATTACCCTGCTGCGATCAAGTTAAAAGACCTCACAAAACGTAAATTCATGATTGATTTGACCCCAAACAAAAGTGATTTAAAATAAAACCAAAAAAAAAAAAAAAAAAGTAAAATAATATAGCCGTTCTCTGAGATCACTAATACTTATAATATAACATAAAACATAGTTATTTCCAAGGCATACAACAACCATACCAAAACTCGGAACTCAAGAGGAAGAGAGGATACAGATGGCACACCAATTTGTGTGTAAATTAGTGAATTAAGAGCTCTATTATATGTGCTGATTACTGCAAAGAATAGTATCTGCTTCAGAAAATTCCTTGAGCACATTCAGTTTCAAACCCTAATTCACCGTATTATGCTTCTAGCATTTGGTTTTGTTGATGCTTCAATAAGCCTGTACATCCATCTGTCTAGCATTCCTGTCACTCACAAGTCAATATTAAATATAAGATAAAAATTGTCGACTCCACTAGGTGTAGAGATGTAATTTATATATATATATATATATATATATATATATATAAGGTAGGACAAATAATGCAAGTAGTTCAGAGAGATTTAGTATCAAGGATACTTCAATTGCAGGATTGGCTTCTTTTATGGGATTTAAATTAGCAAGCAACCTCAGCAATCAAAAAATTTAAGAGTATGAGAAAATATGTAATGTCGCTGGGTATTTCCATTGCGACCAAAGTCACATGTTTTCAGTTTTCATGCAGATCAAGAAAAATGTATTCTTTTGCCCCTTTACTAACAAAGCAGTGAAACTCAGAAATTGGGAGGGAAGGGGGGGGTGTCAGAAAAATGAAAGTATTGGGGGCAGAGGAAAATATATAAAACAAAAGTTAATAGAAAAAAGTGCATGGAAAGAATGTCAAAATTAAAGCTCAAGGGGTAAAAGAGAAGAAAATAAAGTGCAAGGAGAAGTTAAAATAAATAACAATATAATTAAGTGCAGGGGGCAAAATATGCATTTTTCCTGCAGATTACTAATTTATGTGTATGCACTATGCACGTGCAATTATACACAATAAAGGGGCAGTTTGTCTGCCTCATCATACTAAATTTCACTAACGAAGATAGATTCCATGAGCTATGCAAGCAATAGAGGTGCATTAGAATGAATCACCACCCTATTAATTACACAAATGTAATAGATGGAAATGCCCAATACACTTCCAAAGAAAATCAGAGGAAATAAGTACGGACCTGTCAAGGCAAATGTGCCACCCAATACTGCACAAAGACGTGTAATGAAGTGGAGAAAGCTACGACGCTCTTCACTAATGGTCACAGTAATTGGTGACAAGTCATACAAAAAGTACACAGCTGCATCAAAAGCGTAATGTTAATGTCAGCACAACATTGGAGGAGTCAAGAACAGGTTCAAAAACATACATTGGAGTAAAAAAATGGGTTCGCAAACACAAAATACCTTAATCTCTGAATAAAGGAAGACTTACCAGGCCAGGCCCTATCAAACTCATTAATTGGAGAAAAGTACTCAGTCACAGAGAATTGATTTGTAGGCAACACTTCCTTTGAAATATACTTGTATTCAGTAGGAACAATCTACATCACAACAAATGCAAGAATTTCAATTGGACCGCAAAATAATGGCACGATGAAGGTAACCACTATATAAACCTCTAGCAAATCAGAGGAGAGAGAAAGAGAGATGGTAAGCTTGAAAATCCAATCCGAGCTAAACAAGTCAATGCATTATGCTTTAAGCCGGTCACATATTTAGTTGAGTGTCATCCTTTTCAGTTACACAATTCAGACCACCAAAGATCATTTTATCACTAACTCAGTGGCAAGCTGATTCAGATATGACTACCTTGCCTAAAAAAACTCATGTCAATTATTTGCTTGGTTTAAAGAGGTAAGTGTATGGGCTAAGTATCATAATAAGACTCAGAACAACATATTGATCTGAGAAAGGTTGTCCATTGTCATATACAATATGATATATGTCTGGTCATAATTCAGATGACTTTTCATTTTAAGGATTCTGGGATGTAATAATCCATCAAAAAAGGGTGAAAGAAAAAGAAAAAATAATAACATTGCAAATAGACAATACATGTATAGCACACCATATTTTGTAGTATCATGAAAAAAAAGCAAGAACTCAAACCTTTATATAATACTTGAATGTTCCACTTGCTCCGCGCAAAATTCGCGATGTGTCATCAAGTGGATTATGTATTCCAGGATATTTGAGCCCAAATGACAAGTCATGAATTATATGACTCACGTTGACACGAGAAGAACTTTCAAATATCTGCATAAATAAGATGGTGCCATATCATATATATATATATATGTGTGTGTGTGTGTGTGTGTGTGTGTGTGTGTGTGTGTGTGTGTGTGTGTTGTGAGTGGGTGTGTGTAAATATATATGCCAAAAGAAATTTCATATTTAACATTACATTCCAACAAACAAAATCCTGATCAGGAACACAGCCATGATTTCGAAAAGGCCCACTGCACCAGTTTTGACATTTCAATCAAGTAAATTAGTGCTTGGCTCTGGAGAAACCATAAGTTATCCAAGGCAATATTCCTTTTGTTCTAAAAAAACCAGATACTAAAGATAGTTCTGGTAAATACCATACCAGCTATTTTCTCTTTATAAATAATTCCTACTCTAAGAAAGATCAAAGAAGCCTAACAGTAGCCTGGATAAGCTGGATACTTAGTTAGATTATTTTAAACAACTTCAGAAAGTCAGTAGGGAGGGTCTACGAACAACAATAACAATGACAGATTATTCACTTTTCTAGCAATAAGAAGATTTACAAACATAACTAGTGAGAATAATAAAGAAATAATTCACACTACAGGTTTGTTCATCTATCGGCTTGTGATGAGGGGAGGGAGGGGGAGAGAGAGAGAGAGAGGCACATGATTACAGAACCCCAAATATCTTCCACCAACAATAACTCGAGCAATGGTAATCAAGTACCCAAAGAGGGGGGGGGGACATGATTAGAGAACCCAAATATCTTGTGCCAATCATAACTAGAGCAATAGTAATGAAGTACCCAAATCCATATAATACACTTAATACACATGCACCCTAATTTTATTATGTAAATTAATTCTTCGCAATCAATGATATGTTCTCAGCTTCCATCTCTTCTCCAAAAATGAGTTCAGGTTATCCAACTCAAACATTGTAATCATTGTGTAACGTTATTTCTCAATGCCATCATTTTTTTCTGATGTTTCCAAGTGTCTTTCTCAAATATATGGCATCACTAATTGCCATATTCTTTTGGAATAGCAAATGTCCATTATTTCTAATGCTACAATAAGTGCATTTTCACATTATCATGTGTAGAAAGCAACAAAAACCAATAAATTTTACAAACCATGCCGAATTCTAAACAAATTCAGTTCACATAAAATAAAGGTGAACTTTCAATTTTCAACCGAGAAATGAAAAGAAAATAAAATTATAGTGGGCCTTAATAACTCAACAAAGAACATATTATCCAAACTCATGGCATCCTTGCAGGGTTTATTTAGCCTCTTAAACTGTAAAATCAACATGCTAAATCAACAGCTCAATTAAGAAGAATAAGGGTGCCACAGGCATTCCTTGGTAGCAGTACAGCGATAAAGACGAGAAAAAAAATGACAACTTTGACATAACATGTAAAAGAGTTTTACCTTTTTTGAAAAGAATCATTTCTGTACCGCATACAGTACAAAGACATGAGAAACGAAAAATGAGAACTTTAACATTGAAGTACAAGACTTTATGTTCTTGAAAGCCATAACCTTCTGTCCACAATTCTCCACAAAATTACTACCATATCTAACATAAAAAATAAAAATAAAAAAGACTTTTTAAACTTGTCTGTCATGTTTATTGCTCAGGAATTCTTACCTGCCTTTTGAGCTCATAAACACCATAAAATTTAAAAACATCATAAAAATCTGTTCATGTAGGCAAATATTTCAATACTTCAACTTTGAAGAAAAATATTTGAAATATTTATGTAAGTTTTTATTCATGAACCAAACATAACAAAGCACATATTAAAATAATATACAAGTAAATGCAAGAGCTCACCATCTGTGCAACAAAAATGTTCAATCCATGAACTGAAATGTGGAAGTTCCCAGCAACCCTTTGCACATCCAAAACACCATACACCTGCAACAAACATGAACTAAATGAGGGTTGAAATGCTTAAAAGCACACACTGTTTGCTTGTTGTCTTCCTTCCGTTACTACACTTAATTGTGAAATTAATACCAAGATAAGGGCTTCACCTCTGTTACTGTGCTCACATACAACAAAAACCAATATAACAAATCCATAAGGTTCGAAGCAGACAAAAGCATACCCGGCAACCTTCACCATTGGCCAATGCATGCTTCACCTTCTTAATCATATTTTCAGCGTCTTCATCGAGACTGTGGTGTTTAACTTTATGTTCGGACTCCTCTTGATGATCTTTGTGTTCATCTGATCACCGCATTCATAAGAATTATGTTACAAACTATCATCATAAAAATAAATAAAAAATCTATATAATAAATACATGTAGGTCTACATTGGAAAACCATCCTGCCCACAAGCAAATTCCTAGCAACAGAGATAAGGTCGGGTGAAACACATAGCTTTTGAAACACATAGCTTTTAAGTCAAGATTCACTGCACATAGGATAACAGGTTACAACAACTAAAACTCAAGCACAAACTAAGTCCTAGCTACAACAATTACGCTAGGCTTACTGCTACAATGTTTTAAGGCAAGGGCTCAATGGATAGAAAGGGATAATGGGTTACTAGGTCGCAGCTATTGAAATAAATTCAAAACAAGAGCGGAAGTGAGCATCATATTTTTCTCCATTGCCTATAATAATTACTATGTTGAATTGCTTATTATCAGAGTAAGATATACAAGAGAAAAGAACAAATTCAATTAGAACACTTAACCATCAAACATCAATAAGACTCTTCTACCTAGAATACTTGTCCACCAATACCTTTTCAGCAACCTACCAGTTGACGTTCTAGCAACCAAACATGAATCATAACTAATGTGCACAAGAACAAATTATCAATTGCCGCTAAAATTTAATTCAGATACCATACAATGTAATGGAAACAATGCAAAACAGAAAGAATCAAGAATTTATCACCTTATGCAATCTTACTTTAAATGACCATATGACCAACTAGCAATGCAAAGCAATTTTACAATTATCTGACTACATAATTTAAGAGTAAAGCACATAGTATTAAATATGACTGAGGTCCCCACAAGAAAAGGATGAGGCAATGTTAAGTTTCGTTTCCCACTCTTGGAGGATGTAAGTTGGGCAGTGGGATTGGCAAGGATGATGTAAAAAAAAAATGTGAGTGTATAGTTGAGAAAAAAATTATATGATGCAATTTCTTAACCATTTACTCTGTGGATGTCAGTGTTGTTCTGTTTTTGTTAGTGAGTGTAACTCACTAGATTACTTCAATATAATAATGAATCATAGGTGTTTTCACAGAACTTTTTGGAAGAATTAAGACTGAAGGAAAACAAAACTATCTATTTTGCAAGCAATGGTATAAGAAAAGCACAGAGGAAGGAAAGAAATTAACTATATCAGGAATCATCAACAAGCAAAACATTAATAGATGAACTAACCATGCCCATGAGCAGCATGTTCTTTCTCAACAAGGTCGCTCAAATACTCTGTGCCAATAATATGTCCATCACTATTCAAGCGAAGCTGCATAAACAATTCTTGGTAAGAATAATGGAAAAGAATTCAAATAAAACATACAAGCCCCCACACCCCACTCCCTAACCCCCGGCAGGTGGAGGCAGGGAGCAATTTGATTTTGTTAACATATCATGGCCACATGTATGTTTTCAACATATGTGCTTGCATTTACAAGAATTTCAATGACGTCTGCCAAAATGAAATAAAAAAGTTGCAAGTGCATATACAAAAAATGTTTCAACAAAGTCCACTAAAATGAAATAGAAAAGCTGAAAGATATATATCAATTGATAAGAAAATGACACATGCCTTCCATATGTTTGTGTCAAGATCAACTTCATGCTTCCCTGACATATCAATTGCATCTACACTAAGAACTGCCCAAAAAATAGGAGTTAAAAACATGTGAGAAATATGCATGCAACTGCAAAATAAGAGTATCAGAAACACATCGAGTTAAAGATTTTTTTGAACTGAAGGAGGGGTAACAAGAGAATATTGAAAACAGAATCTCAAAAGGCTAACCATCACAAGGCAAAGATGGAAATGTCATATTTATATGGATTGGAAGTGTTTCTCCACGTTTTAAATCAACTGCCATCTGCCAAGATGCAAATATGTCACATAACAACCAACAAAGATTAACTATTCAGGTCAAGCAAAACCCCTGTTCAGGAAAGTTTGTATGTACGTGTGTATGTGTGTAATACATATAAAATGATATACAAAGAAGAAACTGACCTGGTGTACAGTATATGTTGAAAGATAATAAGTCAATTCATGCACGAACAAAGTTGCCATGATTACCAGTCCAACAATTGAAACTAATACAGAACATGAAAAGTTTTAAGGTTAGCACCAAGTCACCAACTTCTCTTCTCAAGAAGATCATTTAACAATCACAGCATAAACATCAAATTTTGTCTCCATTGCCCAGTTGAAATGTGATTTAAGCTGAATGACCTTAACTGAAAACTATTTGAGATCATGAATGATGAATGGACATATTTACGTTTCTCAACATATGAGATGAAAGAAGAAATTCCAAGTATTCTCTTGCCAATCAATCACCCACCTCTAATTGAAATTACAAGCTAATAGGAAAGTAGTGTGTGATGACAAACTTTTACAACCAGCTACAAAATCTGGGTTTCTAAAATCCTCCCACCCACCCCACCCCAAAAAAAAAAAAAAAAAAAAAAAAAAAAAAGAGAAAATGAAAGGCACAGGAAAACCAAAGCACAACAAACAGTGAGACAGAAAATCGAGCACAAAATATTGTTAACACACTAAGCTTCCCAAAAGCATGCCCATATATGAATCGATCACAATGCATGGCTTTTTAGACCAACCTGCGGCAAAAGAAGATTCCCATAATGAGATTGGCCCATTGCTCCAGCCAATAGTCTTACTTTTTCCCATAGGTGTTACCACTCAGTGTCAAAATACCTTAAAATTTTAATAATTGCAAAACATAATCAAGCTTGAATTTGTTCTAATAATTCTCCAACTAAAAAGCCTCAATCTTGCGGTACACACAGTTTACAGTTATCTTTCGATAGGAATTATAGACTCCTCCGCAACACAGTTTCCATTTGCTTCATGAATTTGTTACACAGTAGGCAAACATAAAGCAATCACACCTAATGAAAGCTGATAAAAAGAATAATAGATCACGAAATAGCTAACCAAAATCCTGATTTTCTAAAAGGAGAAACAAAACAGGTCAAAAATACCGAGGGCGCCAGATTTTGTCTTCTGAAGCAAATGCTCTTCAGCTCTAGGAAATGCATCCAGGCTTTTAAGTGCTTGCCTCAAATTACCCATCTTGTTCTCCCTTCCTCCTATATTATTGCAACCCTAATATCCCTCCCAAATCAAACAATCATGGAATCACCTCTCTGCATAAAAAGGAAAGAGGAAAAAGAGGAACTCAACACAAAAATGCATAATTCTGATGCAGGATCGAAATTTTAAGAAATTGACTCTGCGTCTTCATATTATGTACGTGGACAAGAGAAAAGGAGATATGACCTTCTGTGCGAGAGAGAGGGAGGCGGTGTAGCTTGGGAAATTAGAGCAATTCGAGAGAAATCGCCTGCAGTGACGATGAGGGAGGGAGAGGAATTGGGAAACTAGAGGAGTCTGAGAAATCTCCGCCTGAAGTACACCGAGCCATTTGAAACGGAGATAAAACTTATGGGCCGAAGATAACAGGGCCGATAAACAAAGCAAGTCCCTGGGCTGTCTTTCGACAAAGTTAATGGTCTTAGTACATTCCGGTGTGAAAAGACTTCCAAAACCGCATAGAGTAATTGATTATATTATAAATTATGATAAAATATTATTTTAGTACATAATTCATTATTTTCATTGTTATATTATTTTGTTATGTACTACATGATGTTGAGATAAAAAGTTAAAATTTAAAGCAATATTGCCAAAACACTCATTTGTTCCTACACAAGAAATCACAACATCTACACAACATAATATCGTTCGTTGTTAGATTTTTCTGCATGACTTAAAAAAAAATAGTATTTAAGCCGTGCGTTGCACGGTTATTAAATGTTATAAAAATATATTATAATAATAATAACATAATATATATATATATATATATATTGTAAAAGTAATAGAATATTTATATATGGTGATAAATTAATTATATTTCTCACAACACTTTAAATTTCAATTAAACAATTTTATAATTTAAATATAATAAATATAGTTAATATATGTATTTTTTTAACTCAAAAAGAACTAATACTATTAATTTAAATGTTGTGAAATAAAAATATTTTTCAAATCTTACATTTTGTTATATTCACTTTTATAATGTAATTGATAAATTGCACATAAATGTTAATGTATTCTAAAGAACAAACAATTAATCAAATAGAGTCAACCATAAAATATTCCACAAAATTATTGAATAATAATATTCATTATAACAAAAAAAAAAATATTAGCGAATACTTTTGAGAATACAACATTTTTTGTCGTATTCCTCTTACATCCCCAACCAACTACAAGTGCCACATAACTTCACATCATAGTAGGCATCCGTCAGAAAGACGTGCTGAATAGATTCATCCCCAAGCATTGTCCGAACAAGGTCAGGCATGGTCCATTCCGGGGGTAATACCCTCCCGGTTTCATGCACACACCTGCTGTATTCAGCACAAATTTGACCAAATAATTGGTCTAAATCAGGGGGAGCACTTTGCGCGTCAGATGCTGTTGAAAACTCAGAGGTAACTGAAGAAGGGAAGGAAGTCCAATCTGTATCCATCATAAAGTGGATATCGCTAAGCGTTGGATTGTCATCAAGACAAATTAAAATTTTCAATCATTTCTATTAGTTATTTTAGATACAATAACATAAAGTTGTCTTAAAATTTTACTCCTGCGTTGCACATTCATTAAATGTATGTGGTATATAGTAATTTGTTTTATTTACTTATAAGTTAAGCCATGATTTTGATTGTCATAATTGTTGAAAACAAAAAAAAAAAAAAAAAACTATATGGCATCTATAAAAAAATAGATTTTAAATAAAATCTTAACATAAATATATACATTACTAAAGTTAAAACACATGAAAAGATAAATTATGTCAAAACAAATATATATAGTATTTTGTCTTACAATTTATTCATCATTATTGTATCTGTAAATAATTGATAAATCTGCCATCTTGAATAAATATATTTTTGTAAGAAAGATTTTTTAATATTGAATAAAACACAATATCTAAACAAAATACAAATAAATAATAAAATTTGCACCCATTAAATAATAAAACTATACAATCAAAATTATATAAAAAAAATATAAACAAATATTGCAAATGGGTTGTAATAAACTTAAAAAATTAACATAATTATAAATCATATTGATCCAACAAATTATTATTCAATGAATCTAAACATCATAATCATTCAAACATAAACCATAATTTCTCCCAGCAAAACATACCAAAGCAAACTTGTACCCAAATGAAGAAACAATCATCTGTTAAAAAAATACATATTGAAAATTTATAACCAACATTGTATGAGAGGAATGACGATCAATTTATAATCCATCTCAATCTTCACAAGGGACAACAATAAATAAAAATAAATTAAATGTAGAAATAATTAATCGGTGGTTGAGATATAATATATGAAGACATCTACATTAAATATAGAAAATGCATGAAATCTAGTCAATGAATATTCCAAAATATGAAAATGATAATATATATAAAGTTTATTAAAACGAAAAATTAAGCGAGCAATTAAATCTTAATATAATAAATTTAAATTTATGTAATAAATTGAACGACATATTACTTAGAAGAACACTAAACTTGATATATAATATTTCATATGTATATATATATATATATATATATATTAATATAAAGTACTACACAATTGCTAATAATTAAAAAATCAAACATAACATTAATAAATAAATAACTGTTTATCAAGTTAAGGAATGGTTTAATATAATTTTTGTAAGAAATTTAACACATATTTTTAATCAATCAATAAATTATGAAATATACAAAATTACAAAATATATTATTTCATATATAATAAAATTTAAATAAGGCATTATTTATTAAAGTAAGGCAATAGTTAAATTGATTTCGTTCTAAATTTTACCAAATATTTTAATTAATCAATTTATTATTTTATATATAAAATTAATAAATATGAAATGTATATTTCAAGAAATGTAAACTTACTCTATTATATAATTGTAATTAAGTACTAATATTAATATTAAAAGAATTAATATTATAATTGGGGATCCACCAATATGTTGTGCACTCATATATATATAATTAGGGAAATTATTAATCAACTAAAGACCAAATCACATATTTGATTATATATGTTGTACACATTGTTTTATTCTTCAGGCATCTTTATTAAAGTAAATCCATCAAATAAAGTCTAAATTTGTGAAATGTATTACAATATAGAAATTACATGAAATCATAAATTATTAATTAAAAGAATGGATTATGTAAATTTATTCCTTACATTCCCAAATAAGAAAATGATGACCCATTAAAGTTTTTTAAAATGGAAAACTGAGCAAACATTTGAATCCCGTTAAGTTTTTAAAATAGAAAATTGAGCAACATTTAAATCGTTAATTATAGAGGGATTATTTGAATGAAACATAAAAAATAATATACCTTTGAATGAAATAGATTTAAAAAAAAAAAAAAAGGATTATTAAGAATAAAAAAAGTACATACATGATATTAAAACATCAAAAACTGATTATCTAAATTTCTTCTTATTTTAGTAAAAAAATTATATTAGGAGATGATAAATACTAATTAGACATACAAATGCATGCTACTTGCATTAATAGTAATTCAAAAATATTAGAAGTTGTTCTTAAGGCATCACTATTAAGTTGTTCCAGTTCTGAAAATTATATATATAGTTGTTCTCGTAAGCCAAACAAAAATTAATATACTTATAAATAACTGAAATATTATCTACAGTTGTTCTGAAATACAATATATAATTTTTTAATCGGTGATGACAAAATAAATAAATAACATAATATAAATTTGAAATTAATGGTTTTTGAGAATGTTAGCATTACACAGAGGGAAAAAAAAAAAGAGGGGGGTGGGGGGGATTAGTTGTTTTCAAAAAATACAAAATTTTAATACACAAAAAAAATTAACAACATCGAAAAACACAATTGATAGTGATATTTATTACAATTTAAATTTTTATTAAAAAAATAAAAAATTTAAAACTGCTTTCTTACCTTCCCAATGATGAACCTCTCAATTATCATAATATACTGGTAATTAACCCGTGTGTTGCACGGTTATTTAGTGTTATAAATTTTAAATAACATATTACATATTTTTTTAAAATATATTTGTTTATATAACTATTATATTATAATTTAATATTTTATATAAAAATAATACACTATATATTAAAAAATTAATTCCGAACAATAAAATAATTTTTATTAACAATATTTTTTGCCTATTTAACCATTCTTATTGAAATCTAAATCCACAGCTAATTATATATAGATATTTTTATTTTAATTATTTTCACAACAACTCATCCTTTTAATATAGAAGAAATAAAAAATAAATTTGTTTTGTTCATACAACAACAGATTAATACCAAACATAACAAATTAAATAAAAAAAATTAAACATTACGGAATACTTCTTGGAATACAACACTCTTAGTGGTATTTCTAACAATATTATCATCCGAACATACTAATATTTTCAGCCCTTTTCGATTTGTAACTCTTGACACAGCAACATAAAGTTGTCCATAACTAAATATAGGTTTCTTCAAGAATAATCCAACATGAGATAAAAAGTGCCCCTGACTTTTATTTATTGACATTGCATATGAGACAATTATTGGATATTGTCTTTTTTGAAATTTAAAAGGCAATCTTAGATCGGAAGGAGTCAATGTCAATCTGGGAATTAAAACCAGCTCACCGGCATTACTTCATGTAGTTACTTTGCCTCCAAGAGCATGTTGACCAAGTCTTGTTATTACCAATCTTGTTCTGTTATATAAGCCTTTTGAATGGTCTATGTTCCTCAACAACATAACTAGTGTACCGACCTTTAGAATAAGTTCATGATTTGGGATGCCAGAACACTTCAATGTATTTAAAAACTCAGGTGTATGCACATCTACCAACATATCAATATTTGCATCTGATTTGCATGCAGTATCGGCACTCAAATATGTCTTAGACTTGTTAGCATTCATATTGATCATGTTCTCATTAATGGAATCAACAATATCTAATGTAGGTGCCAGTATTGCTCTGCTTTGTAGGTACAGTGGGTGATGCAAAATATTCTGAAATTCTGGATAAGTACTCTGTACAATTTTTTCAATTGGATCGTCTCCAGAAGTCAATAAAATGCCTTCTGGTATCTCAATTTCAGCACCACCACTGTCATTAATTTCACCAATTCTCCCATCTCCTAAAGGAACCAACCATTCTGAGAAATCTCTCAAATTATTAGAATTTTGAATCAAACTCATGTTTTCAAGCCTAATGTTTTTTTTTAGTCTCAAGACTGTACATTCATCCCAAAGGTACGATGAGTTAATTGTCGCATGAACAATGTCTTGTCAACTGGAAGAATTTGTCTGAAATCTCCATTTAGAACAACCGTTTTTCCACCAAATGGCAGTTTACAACGTGACGGAGAACTCAACTGCATTATGTCTTGCATAGTTTTGTCCAGGGCTTCAATGCAGTTTCGATGTACCATTGGAGCTTCATCCCAAATTATCAACTTGCATTTAATCATAAGTTCTGATAGCTGACTGCCTTGTTTGATATTACATGTTGAGCCATCAAGTATATCTATTGGAATAGCAAAACGTGAATGTGCAGTTCTTCCACCAGGTAAAAGAAGTGAAGTAATGCCGCTTGAAGCAACATTAAGAACAATATCTCCCTTCGATCGTAATGATGCAAACAATGTTCTCCACGAAAATGTTTTGCCAGTTCCTCCATAGCCATAAACAAAAAAAAAAAACTCCACCTTTATTGGAATTGATAGAATTGTGTATTGCATCATAAACACTACATTGCTCATTAGTTAACTTCTTAATGAGATCATCATGCTCTTTTTTTAATTCAGTTCTATTATAATTCAATTCCGTAAAAAACATCCTATTTTGAGTAGTTGCAGAAGATTGAAAATCAGGTATTGACATGCCTTCGTAATCTTGTAATCCTTTTCCAAGAGTGCGCAACATCTTGTCAATCTCAATAAGAACAAAATTTTTTATTTCTTCCTCAGTCATAATCAATTCTGAAAATAAATTATTAAAAATAAGAAAGAATTTTTTATTCAAATAAAAATATAAAATCATGAATAATTAATAATTAAAAAGAACACAAAGTATTTGAATAATTAACTAACCTGGAAAATTTATTACTCGACGTTGAATGTATTGAATATCATCAGTCAAATATGGCCAACATTTATCCCATACCATTTTAGGACTGCTTATGCTTCCAGAAAACAACAATGTCACAAACAAATTTCTTAATGAATATGCAGATGCCCAGTCGCTTGCTTTAATAATCCCATCAATGTATTATTTGTCATCATCCAGTAAACCTCTTGCAAAACAAGCATCACGAAATGTATGATATGTAATATTTCCATATTTCTTAAAACCATCATAACATTTGTCTCATTTAACCACATTAAGGAGTAATCTCAAGTAATAAGCTTCACCTGATTCAGGAGGAATATAACAAATCCGACCAATTGAAAACCCTTTTGTCATACGAACCCAAACTCTTTTGTCTGCTTTCCAAACATACTTTTGAGAAAATTCAACATAAGTTAGATTCCACGCCTTCGAATCCTCCTTATTTTTTTCCATCCAAGCTAAAAACATACTTTTTCTGACTGATGGTTTGTTGATAATCGATACTAATAAGTCAGAATCATAAAATATGACATTTTGTTCATTTGGAAGGTGGAAACTTAGACATTCAACAGATGGAATTCATAATTGAATGGGAAATCCAAATATTCTCCATGCAAGCTCACACGATGAAACATATCTGCAATCATAGTACAATTTGACCTCATCTATAAGGCTGTGTTGTAGCATCTTGTTCAGAACTTTGATAAAATGATGCAGTCACACGATCATGCCCCTTGTTGACATATTTGAACAAATATTTAATGGACCTTGATTAATTGCACCATTCCACATTTATGTGAGCACCATACTTCTATAAAAGATAGCGGTTATGTGGAACAACATATCCATTATCAAGCTCGATACCATTTTTTAAAATTGTCCTGCCGAGATTTCTGCGTTTGTAAACAGGATACCCATCTTCATCAATGGTAGTTTCTTCTATAAATTTTTTTGGAAAATGTTTAGTACAAGTTCCTTCATCTGACATGCAAGGTGACTTTTTTCTTGCTGCTCCACAAGGACCATGCATCATGAAGTCACGTACATGAGCAAAATATTCTGGATCATTTTCCTCATCGGGCAATTCTGCAGATATTATTCAGTCAATATCACTACCAGAAGGATCTCTATGCTCCTTATCAAGCCACAACAAAATGTGAGCATGAGGGAGACCACGTTTCTGAAATTCAACAATATACACCACTACAAAAAATAAAAATGAACAAATAAATACAACTTTATAAGAATAAATCACAATGCTTGACATAATTTGATATGTAGTTTGATAGTGATTAATTTTACCTGCCCTCACATTACCAAAAATCTTTTTTTTTTACGGAGATCATCAATCATGCCATCCAATTTAACTTTGAATATGCGTGAAATGATGTCGGGTCAATCCTCAGGTTTAAGACCTCTTTTACTTAGAAAACCATCAATCTCAGGCCATTTGGGATTGCATGTGAATGTGATAAATAAATCAGGATAACCGGTCCACTTACAAATAGCCATTGCATCTTAATAGTTTTGTACCATGTATCAGGCACCTCCAGTGAAAGATGGTGGTCGTATAACTCTTACCTTGGGTACGTGAATCAGTCTCCCCACTTAATATAGCATCTTCAAGTTCTTTATACATCTCACTCCTCAATTCTTTTTTATGTGTTCGAATATATTTCAACCTCCCGGCCTCTACCATTGTGTAAGCATCTACAGTGAATTGTTGCATCAATCTTCGAGATCTAAGAATGGTAGAATCTTCATTGTCCCTTTCTTGCAAACGATATGCAAAATATTCTCGAACACTTACGCTTTTCCTTCCACATTCTCTGTCCATTATATACTGAGCATAAGGTATATCTTCTCGATAACCATCTTCACCATACAGAAAAAGTAAAGGATACTGCAATCCAAGATATGATGCATTGAGCTCATTTATACGTTGAAGATAACCGGATTTAGTTTCAACAACAATATCTCTATCACCCATGGTTTCTTCAAAATCTCCTACCACTAATGCAGCAACTTCAGAAGCAGTAGGAAGATTGTACATCCGTGCATCAGTACCTCTTCTTCCAATAAGCTTTAATTTTACATTTGAAATCCCTTCCTGAAATTTTTGGCCAACCATTCTAAAGCTCTTAACCAAGACATTATTATAATCAAACATGTTCTTCAAATCAGCTACAATTTCAGAATGAAGAGTGTTGATATCATCTCTTCTCCTGAAAGATTGATGATCTTGAAATTAATTATTATTTACTTAATAACATTGAATGAAAAATATACTTGACAAAAAATAAACACAATAAATAAAATTAATGAAAAAGAAATTGATATGCACCTGACTGAGCTTATTCGATTGGCAATTTCATTATATGTATTATAAATATATAGCCGTACAAATTTCGGTGTTGCACCATCTGCTGGTAAAAGACTTCCCAATAAATGATAGTTCTATCCATGTAATTTAAAAATCGGAGGTGAGTTCCCTGTGTTTTGAGTTTTGTCAATGTTTCCACCCAGTGATTTGAATGAAAACATACTATTGTAAGAACGAATATTTTCTTGAAAGTGTTTGCTTCGTTCACAATCACCAAGAAGAAGGTCGTGAGAAACTTGAGGATGATCTTTCATTGTAGGAAGTTTCACTTTTCCTAGCATGCAACACAATGAAAACTTAGGTTTGTTGGTCTTGCGATACTTGGCTAATCTTTCTTCATACCAAAATAAGGCGCCACAATATTGACACTTGTATGTCGGGTCGCCAATATCCCAATACTGGGTAGCTAAATATTAAAAAATAAAATTCGTTAACATATATAAATACTTTTATTGGATAAATTATATATATATATATATATAATGCAAATGTAAAAACTATATATAACATTACATATTTTTTCTAAAAACAAAATCATAAATAAGTATATGTTCTTATTAATTATACTTAAAATAATTAAAATAATCACACATTTAGAAAATGTGTCGGGAAAGCATGATTCATCCACATCAAGCTCAATAATTTCTGGAGACTGTTCATTTAAATTCATAAACTCGAAAAACACAGGGTCATCTGAAATCAATTCTTCCAGAATAGAATCTTGATGAGTTAAATCAATTTCCGAAGGATTTGTGTTGATTGTCTCTGTGGGTGCTGAATGAGTTATTTCAAACTGGTTTTCATGTAGACTAAATGTTCCATCTGCTTCCATAAATGAGCATACTGCATTAAAAATTGTTAATAACATTAGTGTCACACACATTAAAAAACAATTATTATAAATATGAAAAAAAAATACCGTTTGTGATATTGCCCAAAGATTGTCTTTGAGAATTTTGAGGTACATAGTTCTGAAATCTCTCACCAAAAACATGATGAATATTTGGAGAATACGTGGATCTTGTTTTTTGATTTGAACTTGTAACATTGTTTTCTGAATACAACAAATAAGTAATTATCATATGAAATAAAATCATATATTGCTAATTAATTATGACATGATAAAATAATACAAGTAAATATTTGAATTAATACAAATCAATTGACCCTAAATATTATTTTATCATAGAAACCATGATATACATTAAATGATAATAATAATAATAAATGAACATATATTATATCTATGCGATAAATTATATTTATGAAAATATAAATTGATCCCATAAATTAAAGTTTTACATTACAATAATAGAATTCATCATTTTTCTTTACTTTTCGTTATTCATCAAACATGTGTTCCCCCTGCATAATTGAATTCAATTGCGTAACCTTTTGTCTTCTATGGAAAGCCAACTGCAAAGTATAATTAATTGAAACCTACCTGAATTCAATCCCAAACCAACTCACGACAATTAGATGCATAAGTCTGATTAAAACTCATTAAATTGGTGAGAATTTTGCATCTGAACCCATCTTTAGATCATTTTGTTTAGAATTTAGTGCATCTCATACCAAAATTTTCCTGGTGAATTTATGTTTGATTTATGTTTGAACTCTTGAAACTGGTGGTGAGCATGCATACTACGCATTTTTATTGTTTGATATATGTTTTATTTTTTACAATTGAAGTCGAATCATAATATTGAGTCCTCTTAAGTCACATTCTAAAACTGCACCAGAAAGAAGCGCAATGATAGTGTGAAGACTATCTCAGAGAAACTAACTAAAGATCTTCTTAACATCCGTGAGAAGGAAGACTTAATTAATCAACACACTAAAGATGCATATGAAGCTGTCTCAAGTCTCTCTCTCTCTCTCTCTCTCTCTCTGGGCATGCATGATCTTTCATACCTTTTTGGGTATCTTGCTATATGAGTCTTCCTTCAATGACTTCTTTCATTGAGACCCACTTATCTTGATCTTTTCATTAAGAACTATGAACATTAAATCTACACAATTTTCAATTTGGTTCATGGAAAAAATTGATGACATATCATAACCTTCATTATCTTTGACCATGAACTAAATCTCTCACCTTCCCATTTGGAACATAATAGTTTTATTGCACAATGTTTTTTTTTGTTGTGTTTTCCCCCTATTTGGCGTGAACTTTCGAATACTGTGATTGGAAGATTTTGTTATTCTAATATGGTCTCTGTTAGCCAATTTTCTGATCCTGTAAATTTCTTCTCATTCAAGTTTCATGAACGGATAAATCCCTTGATCATTTAGGTGTTCTAATAATTCAAGTTTTTTTTTTCATAGTTGTAGTTTGAATTTGTTCTCTTGGCTTCTTGTAGGCTATTAGTTTTTTCTTCCCTACAATTTCTACAATAGACTAGTTCACTTGTCAAAAGCTTTCAGTAAAATCACTATTCGATGTCTTAATATAAATATGAAATTTTAAAACATCAAAATTAAAATAGCAATTGCTCGAAACATACCTTTTTCGACGTTTAAATCTCTTGTACGCTTCTTATTAATTGATGTAAACCCCGAAAGTTTCTTCATTCTTGAACAATTATTTTGACAACATAAACTTCAACAATAAAACCTGTCATTGATGAAATTATAGTATAAATTAATCTATACACATCATAATGTTATATGAATGGAGATATTTTTAAAATAAAAAAGTAAAACAACAAAAATATACTCATATAGTGTAACCTGTAGATGAGATGTATCGAAAATTATATTCAACAAATTGACATTGCTGATTTGAGACACAAAAAATATACAAACATTCAAACACCAAATATCTGAATTTTTTATCTTTTTAAAGGATGGGGTGGAATACTGTGGAGTATAGTGATACAACAATATGATGTGCAGGCTTATATATAATTAGGAAATTTAATAATAAATTAATGTCCAAAAATAGATTTAATAGGTTTGCACGTTTATGCATAAATTGGGGGGTCATTATTCTTATTATTAAAGTAAATTAATCATAATATCTGATTTATGTAATAAATGTTTATAATATACATATTTCATATTTCATAATAAACTTATATATATTACTATTAATTAATATGTTCAAATAAAAGCACATCTATGAATACAATAAATGATTAATATATAAAAATAATATATAAACACATCTACATCTAAATCTGTGTAATATATTAGAAATTAAAAAATGCATAAAATCATAAATCATTTAATCAATGAAGAAATTTTGTTGTTTGGTCTTACCTTCAAAAATATGAATAAATCATTTAATCATTGAAAAAATTATGTTTATTTGGTCTTACCTTCCAAAATATGAATATGTATATAAAATTTATTAAAACAGAAAATTGAGTGAGCAATACAATCTTTACCTTAATTAAATTTATTCTTACATAATTGGCTAATTCTAGTAGCATAAAGTACTTATATAAAGAAATGATTGTGGTTGAAATTTGAATTATGTGGAATATTATAAAGATATTGAATGATATTAATTTATTAGTATGGATACAATACTAATTAAATTTATTTATTAGGGGCTATCAAATATAATTAATTAAATTTTATATGTATTAATATTTATTAAATAGATTTCCGTAAATGGTATGAAGTTTTGAGCGGGAAAATTCAACAATTTTTAAAAACGGAATGCGTTCTGTTATTATACATATATAGATGTGAGATTTAAGACTATTAAATTATAAATAAATGGCAAGTTTGACTAAAAGCAATTCCTGCCCCTTTATTAATCAGGTAAATGGCAATGTAGAATAAAAATAATAAAGTCCAATGTATTAACCTGGTACTTCATTTCTATAATATTACAAAATTTCAAGAAATATATATATATATATATATGTGCGTGCGCACGTGGACGCGAGTTACTGAATATATATATATATATATATATATATATATGAAAAACAAATCATTATACAAAAATTCTTAAAATATACCTTAATCTCATAAATCAAAGTTATAAATTAAAATAAGGGAGAACCTCATACAATTTTATCCATGATGATCATGTAAGGTAATAAAAAAGTTAATTTTCATACTTTATTTATTAGCTAATAAATAAATATTTGAATGCATAATAAATTCCAATATATTCGATAAATTCCAATTAGTTGAGTAAAAATTATTATTGTATTAGAATGCATAGTAAATTCGGACAAAAATTAAATAATACTTACTAAATCTCTAGATATTATTATTTAAGTATTATTGAAACCAAATTTATCAAAATATTAATAATTATATATATATATATATATATGTGTGTGTGTGAAAAACAAATCATAGTACAAAATTTCTAAACTATAAAGTAATCCCTTAACCAATTTATACATTAAAATAAGAGAGAATTTCTTGCAACTCCATCCATGGTGTGATGTAAGGTAAAAGAATTAAATTAAAATTCATATTTTATTTATTAGTAAAATGAAATCAAGGCACTTAATGGTCACAAGCAGGATATATTATAACATAAATTTCAATTAGTTGAGTAAAAATTATTATTAATATTATTTAGTATTAATTCGAAATATATTGTGTAATATCTAGTATTCATTAAAAAGAAAATTGTGTAATATCTAGTATTCATTAAAAAGAAAATTGTGTAATATTTCTTTTCACAAATTTTCACGCGAAAGCTTTATTTTATAATTATTATTGAAACCATGATACATGGAAAGTATGACTAAAGTAATTATTAATTCGATAATAAAAGTTGTACATTGAAATAAAACAAAATCTTTTAAAAATAATATGATGAAATGTAAAAGAAAAAATATCAATTTTCAGATTTTATTTATTAGTTAAATAAATAAATATTCTAAATATTTTATTATAATATAAACTTTATAATTCAAATTAGTTTAGAAAAACTTGTTAGTGTATTATGAATGCATGATAATTTTTGAACAAACATTAATAATACATAGTAAATCTTTAAATATTATTGAAACCGAGAACATCAAAATATTAATATATATATATATATATCTGTGTGTGTGTGAGTGTCAATATATATAAGAAACAAATCATAATACAATTTTTTTGAAAAATATAAGTCATTCCCATTAATCAAATTTGGTTATTAAAATAAGAGAGAATTTTTTACAACTTTATCCATGATGTGATCAAAAATTACTTTTCAGGTTTGATTAATTAAATATTTTAAATATTATTATGATAATATAAATTTCATTAATTCCAATTAGTTGAGTAAAAAATATTACTAATATTATTTAGTATTAATTGGAAATATATTGTAAAATATCAAGTATTTTAGTAAAAAAAAAATGTGGGATACTTTTTTCACAGATTTTCATATTAAAAAGGAAAAACAATTATTTAAAGAAACATTAAAAAGTAAACGGCTCACTTAAAAGTAATAACAAATGAATGTTAAAAAAAATTCTTTAATGGAAATTTATTTTGGACGGGAAAATAGAATAATTTTTGAAATTAAAAGGCGTTATGTTATTTTATATATATATATATATATATATATTTGTTCTTTGTTAGGCTTTTCTACACAACTCTGAATTTACCATTGAGAATGATGTATTTATGCCAAAAATACAAGAAAACCACAATATCCAACATGCAAGAAACTAATTCCATACTCAAGAGAGCAACAATATTCATTTTTCTAAATATACATTTTTTCACAGTAAGAATCTTTTTTAATTAATTTTGAGTCTGAACAAGAACAACGCAGTCAATCATTATTGAGAGGGAAACAAAGTTACTCTTTCTTTATATTAATGTAAAATAAATATTGTAGCATCCATGTAATGTTCAAGATATCAAGACGTCATAAAGTAGATTGAAACAATTATCAAAATGAAAATAATTAACTTATCTTATATGTATGTATATATATCTATATATACATATTCGATCTTCTTTCAATCTGATATCTTCAATCGACAATCTACAATAAAAATGCTAACAACATTCTATGCAATATTAGAAAACACACAAAAAATAAATAAATCTGAAACAAACACAAAAGTGATAATTAGGAAAAACTGAAACAAGCATCATAACCAAGCAAGCTCATATAAATTGTAAACCAAGATTAAAAAAAAAAAAAAAAAAAAAAACTATATTCTCATTTCAAAAGACAAACAAAGGAGATGAGTAGAGACATGGGTTCGTTCTGTTTAGTCGAGGGAACCGGTGGGGTCGTACGTCGGTTAGTGTGAATAGTCAAGGGAGTGGGTAGGAGGGAATAGTCCGAATCCTCTAGTCTATAATTTTTATCCCAATTTTGTCTCACTTTTAAAACTACGTTGTTTTGGCATTAAGTAAAAATTAAGAATTTTATTCGGCTCAAACAAGCCGCTCCAAGTCGTCCTCTTATTTCTCTCTCTCTCTCTCTCTCTCTCTCTCTCTCTCTCTCTCTCTCTCTCTATTCGCTCTCCCTCCCTCCCCGCCTCTCTCCCTCTAACTTCTCCTTTCTTGAAGAAATAGAATCCCTATTTCTTTTTTATTGTCACTGCTCCTACTAGTTTACTCCAACAATTGAAGTGGCTTCCTCTATAATGAAGCATTGAGAGGAGAAGGATGAGGAGAGATCGAAGAGGGCTCTGCCAAAGGCTACTAGGTCGGTGATATTGGGGTTTTCGTAGAGAGAGTCGTCCTATTATTACTGTGGGCCCATTAAATTTGAAGGTCATATTGAATATGACATAAGTTTTTTTTCCTCGGCTGACTCGCTGCCTCTTATACTTCTCTCTCTCCCTCTCTCTCTCTCTCTCTCTCTCTCTCTCTCTCTCTCTCTCCCCCTTTTTTTTTTTTTGTTTTTGTTTTGTTCATTCTCCTTGCTTGGGACATTCAATTTTCAGTCCCCTTTTCTGTACTGATGCTGCCACGTACCTTCTCAACTCCAAAAACTGCAACAATTTAATTCCTATCAAGGTAATTCTCTTTCCAAAACAAATACACTAGCAACCCGTCTACTTGTTGAACAACACTTTCATTGGGTTTAAAGAACCAATTTTTGTATGCATTATTTTGTCCCTCTTCTTTCTCGGTCTCTCCACCATCTGTCAATATTAAATATAAATACATAAAAAGAAATTGCAGCATTCATAATGTCAAAGAACAACTATATTCATTCTTTTTAGAATTATTAATTAGTTGTTTTTGCCCTTCTTTATTTTCATTTTGCCCTTAATTTTCTTAGGTTTTTCCATTATGTAGTAAAATGCTTGTCTAAAAAACATGGACATTTTAATAATTTTCTTTTAAGAGAATTTTTAAACATGGATATTTTTATTTTATGTCATCAAATGTATTCGGATTTTTAATGTTGTGTCTTTTTTAGTTTTGGACTCGTACAAATTGGACGTATTATTGAATGTGAATCTTCATCTTGTCATCACTTGAATTTTGAAGATGCTAATGAAGAACAAGATAAGTATGATGCGATACTTGTCAATGAACCTAGCGAGAAAATGAATATGTTGTCGATGCATTTACTTGTCGATGAAAAATTCATTCCAAAGATTGGTGTAGAGTTTGACACAGAAGAAGATGCTTATCAATTTTATTTGGCATATTCGAAACGAATTGGGTTTGGTGTAAGAAAGACCAAAAGTCATAGCGATAAATTGGGTAATTTAATTGATAACATCTTTTGTTGTACTGCTCAAGGGAAAAATGTACATGATAAACGGGATATTTATGTGAAATCACCTCATCCAGAAACAAGGTTTGGTTGTGAGGCCAAAATGAAAGTTAGTAGTTGATGGACTGGTAAATTTTGTTTAGTTCAACTCGTGGAAAATTATAATCATTATCTTTCAAGTCCGAGCAAAACACACTTACATAGCAGCCACAGGAGCATAACTGCATCAGCAACAATACAAATACAAATGACTAATGAAGTGGGTATCTGACCAAAAGCATCTCATGATCTGATGCAAAAATGATAGCAGATTACTCAAATTTCGGAGATGTTATTTGCCTTGATACAACTTACAGGAAGAACAATGAAGGTTGTCCAATTGCATTATTTGTAGGTGTAAATCATCATAAACAGACCATGATTTTTGGTGCAACGTTGTTATATGGTGAAACTTCTTTAATGTTTGAGTGGCTATTTGACACATTTACCCGAGCTATGTCTAATAAGAAACCATAACCATTCTTACAGACTAAGATGCAGTGATGGCTAAAGCTATAGTTTGCAAATGGCCGGAAACAAATCATCGTTTGTGTATTTGACACATTTACCAAAATGTCAATATCCATTTGAGTTGTATTTTTTCTCAGTTCAAAAGTTTTGCTAAAGACTTTAACTCATGTATATATGATTTTGAAGAAGAAAAATATTTTGTTGAAGCATGGAACCAGATGTTGACCAAGTATGCACTTGAAGACAATGATTGGTTAAGATGCATGTTTGATTTAAAAGAAAAGTGGGCATTAGTTTATGGACGGAATTTTTTTTGTGTTGATATGACTACGACCTAAAGAAGTGAGAGCATGAATAGTATTGTAAAAAAAGTATGTTACTTATCAACACAAGTTTTTAGAGTTTTATTGCCACTTCCTGAGGCTTCTTGAAGATCGTCGATATGAGAAGCTTAAAGTTGATTTTAAATGAAACACAAGCATCCAATCTTTGAAGTATTTGGTTGAGCTTTTGAAGCACGCATCTGTGGTTTATACTCTTGAAGTTTTCAAATGGTTTCAAGACGAGTGGTACAAATATCATGATTCTAGTATAGATAGTTGTGAGGATGTTCGGACCGCTTGCAAAATATAAAATTAATCCGCACAAAAGAAGTTATCGTTATATAGTTACATTTGATATGACTAGTGGAAAAATTGATTGCAGTTATAGAAAATTTACATTTGCTAGAATTTTATGTTCACATACTTTGAAGGTATTTATGATGAAATGTAATACGAGGATCCCAAGCGAGTACATTTGGAAGAGGTGGACACAAAAAGACAAATTTGGATATATTAAAGATTCAAATGCTAAAGACAAGCAATTTGGACACGAAGATACTTCGAAATATGCGATATAAAGAAATGTGTAGTATGTGTGTTCAATTGGTTACAAAAGCAACAAACAATGAAGTTTCCTATAAAATTGTGAAGGAACTTCTATATAAGGGGTTTGATATGCTAGATGAAAGCTTGCAAAGTAAAGAGTGTGTTCAACTATCAAATGTGAGACCACATGATCAAGAGTTGAATCAACCGACATGACAAGTCTCTTGAATCAAACTGAGTTGCGAATGGGTGAAAGTAACAATCTTGGAGTCTAAGGAATTAAAATCAAGAAAAAACTAACGTCAAGTAATATATTAAAAATTAGTTTGAAGAAGGCTCAAGAAAAAACAAAAACAAAAATGGGGAGAAAACACAATCAAGTTTCAGAGGTTACTATCTGCCCTCCATTACTACCATCTAATATTGAGGTATTTTGTATCTAGATTACTTTAGTTTATGAAATGTGATTTAACATATATGATGAAATTATATATATATATATATATATATTTTTTTTTAACGGGGAATACAGGAAAACTTTGGGATTATTTTCAGTGTGCCCACCATGCCATATCAAAGGCTTAGTCAATTTGAGGATCAATCAAGTATTTATAAATTTTAATTATTGTGGAATAATGAAGTATATTAACACACATATAAATCTAAATCTAAATATATATATATGTATATGTATATGTATATATTATTTTCAGAATGGAAATCAAACACAACTAGATGGTAATTTTGTCGATAATTTGAGTATGGGTGGAACTCAAGTTTCAAATCATTTTCCATCACAACTTACTCAGGTATATGATAAGTTTCGAGTAAAACTTTAGTTTTAATTAATTAACTAAAGCCACATTTTATGTTATTTTATCTTTTTAATGGCAGGTGGTATCTTTAAATTCACGTCAGCAAAATTTTGTTGCAACTTCATCATTTGCAATGGGCACGACTAACTTACTATTGGTATTATCTTCAATAACACATTTAATAATGTTGTTTAATTATAAATCTCATTTCAATGATTATTATTTTTTTAAAATTAATCATATAGGCGCAAGAACCACTTTATCAAAGGCCGTTTGATGAACAATAATACAACTCATGAAGAATAACACAAGTCATGAAACAGATTTTGGTGATGCTACTAGTTGCAATGATATATGTGGTTGTTTATTTCCATGTCTGGGTGATATATTTTGTAAATACAAAATAAACAATAAATAAGAAGGATTTTTATGTTTATGCCTCAATTAGTATAATCTTTCTTTCTTTCATTCCTTTTTTTTTTTTTTGAAATTCAAAATTTTAATTGTGTTAGTTTTAATCTACGGTTTGTTTTTAGTATATATTTTTTTATTGTGTGTGTGATTGTTTTGTTGAATTTTTTTTTTCTAATCATCTGTAGCCATTTTACAAAGGGCACAAATTCTCTAACAAGTGATTGCAAGGTTTAAAAAAAAATTAAGATCAATTGAAAATTGAAAGCAAGAAACTAGAGTAAAATAGAAAGTCCATAACAATTTTCCACTTAAATACAAATGATCACACATACCTTAGAATTAATGCAAGAAAATTAGAAGCATATCAAAACAAAGGGAATTGCATTACAATTTACTTAGACTTCTTATATGACATGAATTTTTAGCAACATTTATTCACTAGAATGATGAACATATTAGTTTCTTGATTTTGTGCTAGTAATCAAGAATCCATGTCCACAATATTTATTGTTCTGTAGGGTGACTTTTCTAATGATAGTGAAGAATCAGAATGAGCAAGAATGCAGAGTATGTTGCAGGCCCTGTTTTGAAAGATGTTAACTCAAGAGGGTTAGAAAGCAAGAGGACAAAAATTCATTCCAAAATAAACATCAATGGTCAAAATGATATTAGCATTGTAACAAATGAAAATCTTAACTGACGGGAAGACTAGAAAAACATGTACCAATGTCCAAGTCTTTCCATGGATGAGCAACGACAAATCCACATGACATAGAAGATGAATCCTTTCATTAAGGGCTGTCGTTTACACTTTTTTCACTCCACTGACCATTCTTTCAGTCATTTTCAACTAATTGCTAGTGTAATATTAAAAAGAAAATACAAGATTCACAAAGTTCTCCTCTCAAATATCTTGAACCAACTGGATAAAATTGTGAGATCTGTGAAATAATGATGATGGATGTTATCAGTCAAGCCTCCACCTTTTCAGAAATAGAATCCCTTGTTCCTTTTTCTTGTCACCACCGGCTGCCCACTAGCCGCCACCCTCTGCAAAAAAGCCTTTGTCCTCCTCCTCGAATGTGGTGGCTCTCCCTACGAAATCCTCAACATACCGACCTAGCCACCTTTGGTAGAGCCTTCTTCGATCTCTTCCCATCCTTCGCCTCTCAGTGCCTCATCGTAGAGGAAGACACTTCAATTGTTGGAGTAAACTAGTAGGAGCAGTGACAAGAAAAAAGAATGAGAGATTCTATTTCTTCAAGAAAAGAGAAGTTAGAGAGAAATATTAAGAGAGAGAGAGAGAGAGAGAGAGAGAGAGAGAGAGAGAGAGAAGAGGACGGCTTGGAGCGGCTTGTTTGAGCCGAATAAAATTCTTAATTTTTTCCTTAATGTCAAAATGATGTAGCTTCAAAACTGGGATAGATAGGAACAAGAAGCAAATGTCATTATTGTTACGCCGCCCACCAGGTCGAATTATGGACTAGAGGATCCGGACTGGGGTATGTGGGGGTAAGGTATGTACATTTGATAACAGTGTATTGTTTTATTAACTTAAATAAAAGGTATTATAACAAATAACAAATAATTAAATTGCCATTTCAATTTTATAATAATGTAATATATTTATCATAATCTTATATTAAATAGCTGATATGCTAATATACATGCTTTGAACAATATGGATCATATATTTATTTATATATTGTTATTTTTTGGTGGTTTTCAAGATTTTTTTCCTTTTTTTATTATAGTCAATATTATTGTAAGGTATTGATTTAATTAAGTTCTCCCATAAGAAATAAGTATCTTGATAGTTTTTATTTTTCTTCTAAAAAATAAATGTATGTACTTATATATAAAATAATGCATAATTTTATTTTTTGTGTAATAATTTAATTTATGAATGCTAGGGCTTATGTTACATAGATTGATTAAGGTTCGGTCTTTTATCAAACTAGTAGTTCTCTCATGCGTTGCATGATTTATAATATAATAATATAATAAACTAATTTTAAAATAGTAATATATATTTGAAAATAAAATAAAAAATTATATAAAATATATTTTTAATAAAAATTGTCTAAAATAAAAATATCTCATAATATTAAAATATATTAAGTATTAAAATATATTACAATTAATGTACGAAAAAAATATTTTATATGCAATATGGATATTAAATTGAAGATCACAAAAAGATGATTAATTTGATATATTTATCATAAAAGAAGTTGAGATGAAAATATTATAAGCCTTTGAAAATTAGAATAAAAAAAAAGCAAAGAAAAACAAAAATCTGATTGGATATTATAATTTTTAAAAATAGAAAGATGATTTTAGAGGGAAAATGACATTTTTATAATATCTTCCAACTGTCTTGCCTTTATAGGTATATATTTTGTAATGAGCTTATTTGTATACGTTTAGTAATTTTGAGATAAAACTAGTAAGCCAATATTATTAATTTTAATTTATAAGAATTAATTAAAAATATTTAATATTGTTTCGTCCTACACAAATAAATAATTATATTAATATTAATAACTTAATCATTACTATATTATCGTAAGTATTATGATATGAGAAGAATTTAAAAAAGAAATGGAAGGAGTAATGCGCATGATTTAAGAAAGAAAAGAAAGAAGAATAAGATGAATTATTTTCTCATAAAAACTTCGAGATAATTGAGACTATAAATAGTCTTGTATAATAACCAATAATGCTAAAACTTAGGGAATACTCTCCCACTAATTAGGGACAAACTAATCAACTCAATTTAAACGTATAATGAGGAAATAAACAACTGACCAATGGGGACTTATTCAACAACTAATAACTAAGAAAAACAATTGACTCATTCTAGAGATATTCTAAATAATCCTTCCGGCAATACATGTAAACCCCATGAATAAATCACATATCCTTCTCCCCCCACTTAAGGATCCTTGTCCTCAACGAGAAATCTTGGATAAGGATTCCCAAAAACATCATTAATTTTCCTAGGTGGCATTCTTTACTCGAGGTCCTTTCCATTTAACTAAAATTTCAGATTTAGGACGATACTTTCCCTTGCGGATAACACGTCAACGCAAGATAACTTCTGGTTGAAGAAGAATTGTAGAATCATGTGTAATGGGAGGAAGTTCAACTAACGCCAAAGGAACTGATCCCACATGTTTCCTCAACAAACTAACAGTGAAATACGTCATGGATCTGAGAACCTAAAGGAAGAGCAAGTTGGTAAGCTATGCCTCATATCCGCTCAATTATTTGATAAGGACCAAAAGATCGAGGGGCCAGTTTCATAGAATGTTGAAAAGCTACTGAAGTCTTTCGATAAGGTTGAAGCTTTAAATTCACATAATCCTCAACTAAGAAGGAAACATCTTGCTGGTTCCGATCAACTTGGCTCTTCATTCAATTTTGGCTACTGAAAGATTATGCCGCAACTCCCGTAAGATGGTATCTCGATCACACAAATATGCATCAACTGCTTGAACATAAGATGTGCCTGGAACATAAGCAAGCGAACTTGGAGGTGGAATCCCATAAACAACCTAAAGGGGTTATTCGGGTAGACGAATGAACTGATGTGTTGTAAGTAAACTTAGACCATGGAATCCATTAAGCCCATTTTCGTGGTTGATCACCTGCAAAACATCGTAAATATTGCCCCAAAGAGCGATTAATCACCTTGGTATGTCCATCGGTATGTGGGTGATAAATATTACTCATACATAGCTTAGTCCCTTACAATCGAAAAGGTGATTGCCAAAATGAGCTAATGAACACCTTGTCCACATTGTCCACAAATGATATGGCAATAGAGAATGTGGTGAATGGATGTTTCAAAGCCACTAAGTGAGCATATTTTGTTAGCCAATCAACAACAACCATAATGAGAGTATGCCCATTAGATGGGGTAGCCCTTCAATAAAGTCCATCGAAACATCTGTCTCAGGACAATTAGGAATCGACCAATAGTTGAAGCAAGCTAGCCGACTTCATGCAATCCATTTTTTATTGTTGACAAACATCACATTGTTACAAGAATTCTTTAATCGTGCGATGCATGGCAGAACAAAGAAAACTTTGCTTAACTTTAGAGAGAGTTTTAGGGAACCCAAAATGCTCACCAATTGGCGAAGAGTGGCAATCAGAAAATATCTGTGGCATCAAATTGGAAATTGGGCTTAGTAGAACTCTGTCTTTTTTAAACCATATGCCATCCCGTTGAACCAACTGACTCTTTGAGTGAGAGGAATTTTTCTTGAACAAATCTTCGTGGAATGGGTTAACTACATTTTGTAGTAACGACCACCAATCAGCATGGGGGCTAGAAACGGATAAAAATTGAAATTCTACGACACGTGACAAGGAATCAGGCCCTTGATTTTCATCTCCTTTCTTGTACTTGATTTTATAGTCGTACCCAAGAACTTTTTGGAGCCATCTATTTTGTGTCGGATATTAATTCGTTGCTCCAACAAGCACTTGAGGCTTTCTGTTGGTACGTACCGTAAATGGTTTCCCCAACAAGTATGGATGCCACTTTTTAATTAGCCTTTACAATAGCCAACATCTTCTTCTCATAAATGGATAATTTTAACGCTGATCTTTCAGTGCTTTTTACTAAAATACACCATCGGCCGATTGTTTTGTGTAAGGATTGCACCAAGTCCATTTCCATTGGCATCGCATTCAACTAATTTTTTTCAGTGAAGACAGGAAGACATAAAACAGATGGTGTGATTAATGCTTCCTTCAAGCTTTTGAAGGCAGCCTCTATTGCTTCGTTCCATGTGAAACCATCCTTGGACAAGAGTCTGGTTAGAGGGGCTGCTGTGCCCTCAAAATTGCGAATCAATTTCAATTGGTAGCCCGCTAAACCGAGGAACCCACAAATATCTTTTACCATTTTTTGGCGTAGGCCACTAATGTTAGCTTGTATTTTAGTTGGATCAACTGCCACACCTTTCACCCAAGAAGATATGACCTAAGTAATTAACCTGTGAAACACCAAACTAACATTTGGATTTTTTTGCAAAATATTGGTTGAAAGAATGCTGAAAACTATTTGCAAATGAATGAGATGGCCTTCCAATGATTTTGAGTATACCAAAATACCATTACAAAAAATCAAGATAAAGTTTTTCATAGAGGGACGAAAGAGATCATTCATGAGCCTTTGGAATGTAGCAAGTGCATCAATGAGCCCGAATGGCATCACAATGAATTCATAATGCCCTTCATGTGTTTAAAATGTTGTTTTATAAATGTCCTCCTCATGCACTCAGATCTGGGGATAAACAGCACGTAACTCTAATTTGCAGAAAAGTTTAGTGCCATGAAGTTCACTAGAAGGTCATTGATCACAGGATTGGATATTTATCTTTGAGAGTTATATTATTCAAGGACCAATAATCACGCAAAATTGCCATTCACCATCCGCCTCTTCACCAATAGAATTGGTGATTAAAACAGGCTATTACTCAACCTTATGATGTCTGAATTCAGCAGCTCCTTCACCATTCTCTCAATTTTAGTTTGTGGTAATGAGGGTATCGATAAAGCCACACACTGATAGGCTGTGAATTTGGTTGTAGCGGAATACAATGGTCGTGTGATCGCTTAGGTAGTATGCTGGTAGGTGGTTCAAAAACTTTGCAAAAATCTGCTAAGTGGCGGCAAATCTCAAGTAGATATGGGTTTTGTTGAAATTTATCAGAGTATGAAATTATGTGGAAAAGTAAACCAGAACCATGTAGGTAGTTGAATTCCTTGTCTAGTTAAAACTTCAAAATTGGCTTGATTCATTCCCTTAAATGTGTGAGAAATTCCATAAACTTTAAAGGTCATTATTAGCTCTTTGTAATGTGTCTCAAATGGCCTGAGGGTTGCGAGCCATTGTGATAAACAAAGGATTTACGTGTAATTTGAGGTTATTATGTATAGTTTTAAGACAATTGCACTATCTAAGTGACGAGTTTATTATGATTTTGTTATATTTTGTTATGTCACATGTTTGTTGAAGTTTTGATAGAAAAATAGACAATTAAGGATATATAGACCACGTCTGAAGTCACACGGACCGTGCTTATCCTCCCGATATGATCTTAACCATCACGATTTAGTGTTATTCGTGCATATCTTCTGATTCCAAAATAGAGATATGACGGCTATCTAAACCCTAGTGATTGTCTATAAAAGGGAGAGTTACATCAGATTATAAGGGAGAGACAATTTACAACATAGTTGAGGGTTAGAAACAAGCATACAAAAGAAAGATCAACCAACCAAGTCATCAGAGAGAGACAGAGAGACGAAGATCGTTTGGCTTCAAATCACATGCCTCTTGTTGGGTTACTCAATGGAAATGTGTCAGATTTTGATATGAGTTTGGTTCAGACGATGGTTTGGTGGGGGCCCTAGAAATCCTGCTGATGTTGAATATGGAATAACCTTTGGAGCCATTACACTTGGTGGAGGGTGAAATAGTGGTGTTTTTTTGTAATTGATTCCTTTCTTCTATGAGCTGAGCAACTCCGATATCTATCAAGGTCTGGGTAGCTTAATTTTCACGTCTAAGCGAATACCATCGCGTAGTCCTGCAATGAAACAACCAATGAGAAAAGTTTCAGGTAGGCCATCCATTCTATGTGAGAGTTTTTTGAAGGTCTCTTGGTAAGCAGCTACAAATGATGTATGTTTGAGGCGGCTTAGAGATTTCGAGGGGTCTTCATAATCATTTGGGAAAAAGCGAAGGAGAACTTTTGTGAACTCATCCCATGTAAGAGGGCCTCGAAATTTCGTCAACCAACGATGCCATTGTAGTGCGATTCCTTCTAAATAGAATGCTGCTAGTTGAACTTGTTGGTCAATTTCAATATTTTGGAAGTCTTCACCATCGAACCTCGGAAAGGACAACTTGAGATGTTGATGATGAAGGTTGTTGGGTATGTGAGTGAAATGTTTGAGCCTGTGAGGATTCTCCTTGGCCAAATGGGTTTGTTTCAACGTGGACAGATTTTGGGTTATGGGAGATTTGAAGAGATTGAAGCTCCGATAAAACAGATTGCAAGGTGGAGTAGACCTGATCAAAACTTGATTCATGTTGGGCTAAGATTTCGTGGTCGTCTTTGTAGAATTTGGCATTTGTTTTGGTGCAGGTCTCCATGGTTGGAACTGGATATGACCCGGTACCACCGATATGAAAAGAATTTAAGAAAGAAATGGAATGAGTAATGCATAGGATTTAAGGAAGAAAAGAAAGAAGATTAAGATGAATTATTTTCCCATAAAAACTTCCAAATAAGACTATAAATAGTCAGTACAATAACCCGCAATGCTAAAACTTAGGGAACACTCTCCCACTAATTAGCAGCAAACTAATCAACTCAATCTAAACTTATAATGCCGAAATAGAACACTAACCAATGGAGAGTTATTCAACAACTAATAATCCTTCTAGCAGCATATGCAGACTCCATGAAAAAGACATGTATCATATTACAACCTATACGTTGCACATACTCAAATACTAGTTCTTTGACATCTTGTGTGTTTGTCAAAATTTATAAATTATCTCACAAGTGTGTAGAGTAGTTATAGATAGTGGTGAGTAAGGTCGTATCTCACAAGGATTGGTGAAAACTATTAAATATTATGAATTCAATTATACTTTATCTAGAAGATTAAAAGTGGATATGTGATTAATTAACTAATAAGTGAACTAAAGCAAAAACAATTAAAATTAATGACTAAGCAAGTAGAAGCGTGCGAAAATACAATGAGAGAAACGAATCTTATGATTATGCTTTCAACCATCAACAATTATGTTATCAAATTCATATAATCCAAACTCATTCTTCTTCATTCTTATAAGATAGTTACAATATTAAATTACCCATCTTTCCAAAGTGCATGTAATTCGTAGATTAATTACTCATTTCAATATCTATTTCCACATGAGAAATTGACTCCCAAAGGCACAAAAGACTAATAATTCCTCATAAATATTACAAATCAACCAACCATTAAATATCTATGTCATATACACAAGATCTATATGAAATCTCATATCTCGAATCTTAACTCAATATACCAAACATATTTAATTATTATCCATATAATTAAACAAGGAACATAAACTATATATATGAAGAAGACAATTGAAAAAAAAAACTTGAATATAAATTAATTATCCCAACATAATCATTCAATACTCTAAAATATGCCCTAAGATTACAAGAATGTTTAGTTAGATATAATTGAATTAAATATGATAATATATATACATATATTCAACTATTTCTAGTATATAACAATAAATAAGAAAAAGAGAAAACATTGAATCCTCATAGAAGGATCTGCCGATGCGTCCTTTGAAACACGTGGAGTGGAGTGGTGGATCGTTTCTTCTTTGCTAGGCCAAGATGTTTCTTGTATTTCAATGTGTCTTAATATCCTTTTCTAGATCTAGAGACCAGATATACAGGAAGATGACCTAGGGTACTTCAAAATATCTAAACTTATCGAAATTGGAAGATATCTTCAAAACCACATTTTTGGCGCTTAGTTAAGTGAGAGACTGCTCAATCAAGCGTAGCGCTTCATCGCTCAACCTTGTCCAAAAGATGTATATCTTTGACTCTTACTCTCGCTCGGTCAAATGGAATGGCTTGGTCGAGCATCCCTGTTGCTCGACCCCATCTAGAATGTGTTTGTCTTTGGTTGTTACACTCACTCAATCAAGCAAGGGAGTCTTAGTCGAGCAGAAGGAATCAATCGAGTGCTCTACCACTCGACCTCATCTAAAATGCATACATTGAATTTACTCGACTGAGCAACATCTACTTGATCGAACACCAGCCCTCGGTTGCCATTTTCTGCATTTTTCAACTTCTAACACCCACGGTTTGAGCAATTTGCATTCCTTTTTTTATTTTGTTGGTGTAGTTCTTCCAATTTATCCCTGTCTTTGTTCGTTTTTCTTTTCATATTTTGATTCCAAGTTCTTTACTCTGAAATTATAGCAAAATGACTAAAAAATGAACAAACACGTGATATCCACTCAATATAATAAACTTGAGTTAAAACAAAACAATTATACTAATTTTGATCTATAATATATGTCTCAAATCAACCCAAATACATGTATAACCTACATTTATAATTATCTTCATGCTTATGTTTATCCACCTTTTCAATATTTTGTAGACAAAAGCTAGAGGATGGCCAAACTAACAAGAGAAAAATAGGTACTCATATATAACATGGTAGGTTTCCTAAGATTGATATAATATATATAATTATTATATATATATATATATATATTAAAAAAATGAGAGAGAAAAAGAGAGACAAGGAAAAATGGGAATGTCAACATATTTTCTCATAAATATCACAAATTTCCCTATCATGCAATTTCATGTCATGCATACATGAATATAAATTAAAAGAGAATTTGTATTTGAAGCAATAAATTCCAGCACAATTAAGATCATTGAAGTTTATTTAGACATAATCAAGTAGACTTTGTAAACAAATGTACAAACTCATATCAAGCAAAAAAAAAAAAAAAAAAAATGAAGAAAAAAAAAAGGAAAAGGGATGATCTCAAATTATGATTCTAAAGAATTATAGTTAAAGGCACAAAGCTCACAGACTTGTGGTACTGTCAAAGTGCATTTTTTTCATCAAGTACATTCTCATCAAATCGAGACATTTATTGATTCATGCTCATACTTCATGAATTTCAAGAATTCTACTAAACATTTTATAAGACCGCAACTCATGCATACAGATTGAAAAGATTAATTTAAATTATAACATATAATGATACACATGAATTGATATTGTTCTCAGGAATTGAAGATAGAATTGATATCGTTCTCAGGAATTGATATCATTTTCATAAATTAATTGTGATATATTTTAATATTGGATATATTTTTAAATTGTGAAATATTTTTATTTTAATAATTTTTATTAAAAATATATTTTATATAATTATGTATTTTATTTTTAAAAATTATATTACTATTTTTATAATAATTTAATATATAATTATCTTATGAATCATGTAACGCACGGAAAAAATACCAGTAAAGAAAATAACCACACAATCCAATTCAATACAACACAAAGTTTACTAGTGTGATTATATATTCAATATAAACTAATATCAAATCACACTACAACCATACTAATAATTTATCCAATTTCATCTCAATTATGAACCATTACTTTTACTTTATAAGGTACTGATAATATAATCTTTCGTGTGACACAACACACCATATTACCTACAGTTTGAAGCATTACACACATGCCTCCACACATGCCAATATATTATACAAGCATTTGGTCATATGATTTTGATTCAAAATATTTATGAAAACTAATTGCATTAACATCAATATAAAACAATATTTTTAGTATATAACTCATGTAACATTATCATCAGCCAACACCAATCTAACCACACAAAATCGCCATTTATCTTACATCATCTTACTTTAAATATTTCATATCTATCTTAGAGTTGAGGATAAACCTTCCAACTACAGGACAATAGTTGGGTCCAAAATAGCTAAGGTTATGGGAAACCTAGTTGATTTTGATATTGATTGTGCAATGATTAATAAAAACTCATAAATTCATTTTAGAAAATCAATTAATTGACTTGACCTTTTAGTTTCTTAATTAATTATGTAAGATAATTGTCTCTACTTATTTGATGGTCAAGATTTGCTAGCTAATTAGTAACATCAAATCAAGTCATTCAGTAGTTGTATGTAGTTAAAGAAGAGTAGATGTGTTAATATTGGTACTACTAATGCATCCGTGCAATGCACGATTTGTAAATATATTATGAATATATAAAAATTAAAAAAATATTTAAATTTTATGAAAAAGTATATGATAAAGAATGAAAATCTATATATAATGTGATATGTAAATTATTTACATAAACTATTTATTTATATTATTATGTACACATGCAATAAGATATGAAAAGTATCTGGTTCGTTGAAACATAAAAATAAATTAAAAAGTACCTAAAATAATTACAAAATCACAATTTTTTTACTGCCGTTGATATATAACCATTTTTAAACATAATCTCAAGTTAATTGGGTTAAAAATAATTAAATAAAATGAATAACCCATTCTTTTTTAAAAACACGTTGATTTTTTTAAAATAATCTACTATTTGTAATTTTATGAAAAAACATATACTTGATTAATTTTTATAATAGAGTAGCTCAATTCAACCATAAATTATTATATCCACTACAAATATTAAAGCCAACACAAATACCCAAATCTTACACGAATAATAAAAAAATATTAATATACAATCACTAAATAAAATAATCACAAGCTTTGAAGAAAAATATTTAATTATCATATTCATACTAACAAAATATGTAATTATTTAGTGTAGATTATTCTATTAATTTATATTTTTTTATTTTATTAATCCTTCGATATTTATTTGGTTTATTCTCAATATAAATAAGTCATATTATCTAGTCACATAACCCACACATTTTTATTATTATTTTTTTGTTAATGTAACTCAGTGATATCTCGTTATAACTAAAAAATAAATATGTTGATGTAATTGGAGAGAGAGTTGTTAATGAGTTAGTATGTTTATTAATCCGATTATTGTAGTTGTTAAAAAAAATCATTGTTATTACAATTTTTTTAACATCCATATTTCAATAGTTCAAGAATATCCCACCATTGTCATGAAAATTAAAAAATATTAAGAAAATTTGATTATCATCTCATTTCTTATGATTGTTCTTTGTGAAGTTCTCAACAAATTGCGTATCTCCTTGGACGATTTCATTGAGCGGTGAGCTTGTCTTTACTTTCTTCTTCTACTACTACCTTTTCACCCATGAGGATGGATAATTAAGGAAGGGTCTCCAATCTATATACAACTAGATAAAGATCATGCATACATTGGACCAAACCAAAACATACATTTATCATTCAAGATCGGAAAGTGTGGATGCAGACACACCACTTCATGCACAACTTAATTATTTTAGATGATACAAAAATAAATATAGTAGAATTTGGTACAACTGCTTGTTGAAACTACAATCAGCCATCGATCTTGCTCTTTAACACTATTTATTTGATATTCAATCACTACTTGTTTCTGTTAGCCTAAAATGAATTATATAAAATTAAAAATATTTAATTATTTTAACAAAATAAAGACTAAAATCTTAGCAAAGATAAAACAACTGTGCCATGTCTGTAGATTATTGATTGCATGAGATAAATCACAATGTGATGTACATGTTAGGATTTTTCCATACTCAAATCAAAATGTTTTATAAATCATGTGACTTTTTCCAAGAAAGAAACAAACATGGGGGTGCTAATGTTTTAAAGAAAGGGTCTCCAATCTATATACAACTAGATAAAGATCATGCATACATTGGACCAAACCAAAACACACATTTATCATTCAAGATCGGAAAGTGTGGATGCAGACACACCACTTCCTGCACAACTTAATTATTTTAGATGATACAAAAATAAATATAGTAGAATTTGGTACAACTGCTTGTTGAAACTACAATCAGCCATCGATCTTGCTCTTTAACACTATTTATTTGATATTCAACCACTACTTGTTTATGTTAGCCTAAAATGAATTATATAAAATTAAAAATATTTATTTATTTTAACAAAATAAAGATTAAAATCTTAGCAAAGATAAAACAACTGTGCCATGTCTGTAGATTATTGATTGCATGAGATAAATCACAATGTGATGTACATGTTAGGATTTTTTCATACTCAAATCAAAATGTTTTATAAATCATGTGACTTTTTCCAAGAAAGAAAAAACCATGGGGGTGCTAATGTTTTAAAGAAAGGGTCTCCAATCTTTATACAACTAGATAAAGATCATGCATACATTGGACCAAACCAAAACACACATTTATCATTCAAGATCGGAAAGTGTGGATGCAGACACACCACTTCCTGCACAACTTAATTATTTTAGATGATACAAAAATTAATATAGTAGAATTTGGTACAACTGCTTGTTGAAACTATAATCAGCCATCGATCTTGCTCTTTAACACTATTTATTTGATATTCAATCACTACTTGTTTCTGTTAGCCTAAAATGAATTATATAAAATTAAAAATATTTAATTATTTTAACAAAATAAAGACTAAAATCTTAGCAAAGATAAAACAACTGTGCCATGTCTGTAGATTATTGATTGCATGAGATAAATCACAATGTGATGTACATGTTAGGATTTTCCCATACTCAAATCAAAATGTTTTATAAATCATGTGACTTTTTTCAAGAAAGAAAAAACATGGGGGTGCTAATGTTTTAAAGAAAAACTATATAAAAAGGAGGATTTGGAGTTAGGTTTCAACGAGTCAATGTTTAATGTTTAGCAAACTTTTGTCATTGGCTGAAAAGTTATAGCTAATGTCCACACACAACTATATTTTTTTGACCTTTGGTAGCACAGAGCACCATACCTAGTGGAGGGTGGAGAAGAGGGGCCTCACAAGAGTTCTTGTATATTATGGGATCTCCCTGTGAACCTTTTCTAATTAGGCTTTCAGACCTAAATATTGCATATCAACAAATTTATAAAGGAGTTATTTGGGTCCTATAGTACCCCTATGGACACCTTGAGGATCCGAACGTGTAACTTTGATTTGATACCATTTATGAATATCAAATGCTTGCCACCAATTCAAAAAAGTTATAGTTGATAGTTGTGAGACAATTTTAATTCTGTAAATATAATGATTCTTAACACCTCTATCTCTATCTCATTTTCACAACTATAACCCGAAAAATGACTGCAACACTAAGATGATTACAAGAATTGCAACCTAACAATCATCAAGTGACACCAAGGAATCTAAAGCTATTGTTAGGATCAAACACTTACAATGGGCCACATCTATAGCCGATGCTTGTGACAACTTTATTTCCTTAACCCTTAATATGGCTATTCCTCACACTACGAGGGTGGACATGAGTGGCTCCATGGAAGTTATGTAAATCCTCAAGTTTCCATGTGAGTTTTGACTAGAGAGGTCGTCACGTTAGGACGTTCGAATTCAACAACGGATTCACAAAGAAGTTGTTGGGACCCATCTGAATAACCAATATAAAAAATTAAAGGTATACTTTTATGAATTCTAGCTTTTTTGAGGTGCTAAGATATATAAAATAAAAAATTGAAACATACCAATGAAACAGTCACTGTAATTGGAGGCACATGAGTTGTTATAAAACGGTTTCTTGTCATTACTAGAAATTTTTTCATGACCATCCAAAAATGTAATCAAATAAGTCATCTGAACATTGAAAAACCATGACTATCTAATAAACGACTTCAAATATTGAACGTAAGACACACCATTTTTGCCAACTTCCAACACAACTTATATGCCATTTTTTATAACTACATTGACACTTTTATTTATTTATTTAAAAAGTGGGCTAAGTCATATGAATTTAGGAACATAATTACAAGATCTCGAGTTTTAGAAAAAAAAAAATAATAACTATGGAATGAAGAGGTATTATAAATATTCTTTCTTTGTGCTATGTATGATAAATATATTCAAAATATATTGATTATGCCTATTCCATAAATTAGGCCAAGTAAACTCCATATATCAGCATTTTAACTTAGTAAACCATTAATGACACCTTAACACGGTTTAAGACAGCTGTGGACAACCAGACTTCACTCTGTAAACTTGTTAATTGCAATACATTCCTCTCCCGGTGCAAATTACCGCCGTAAAACTACGGCAGCGCAGCCTATCCGCCGCTGTGTCCAAACCATTGAGCCTCCAGATATCTGTGAAAATAGCTATAACCAATAATTAAGAAAGAATTTAAAAATTCGTCAAAAAGGTGGTAGTAAAATAAAGTACCATTTTCCAATCACCTGCGCACTGAGCTCCATTTTTTTCAACTTCTTTGATCTCATTGCTTTATTCTCTCTCCACTATTTCAAACCTAATCCTCTCCCACAAACCAAAATTCCCCATTTTTAATTGTTTCTTGAACCATTCTCCCGCAAGTTGGATAGTTGTCTTGTCCCTTCACGCCTTAAAGAATTCATTAACCTATAAAATTCAAAAAGCCGAAATATAAGCAGCTAGTATTCCGGTGGTCTGTCCGAGAACAGATAACTTCTGAGCAATTTAATGGTGGTAAAATAGTGATTGAAGAGAGAGAAAGGAAGAGCAAAAATGGTGGTGCGGAAGGTGGGGAGGTATGAGGTGGGGAGGACGATAGGGGAAGGGACATTTGCAAAAGTGAAGTTCGCTCAGAATACAGAAACTGGAGAAAGCGTCGCCATGAAAGTCCTCGATCGCTCCACCATAATCAAGCACAATATGGTCGATCAGGTTGCTTTCTCATTTCTTTACTTCGTTTTTCGATTCATGAGATTTGAATTTTCGTGAAATTGGTTTCTGAGAAAACAAGTGTGCGACTCTTAAAACATAATTCTTTCTCTGATCTTTTCTGGTTGAAATTGAGATTGATGGGAAAGAATTCGGTCCACCTAGTAATGAAAGGACTGGTTGAATTGAGCTACATGAAGAAGTTTACGCAGGAGTTGTTTCTTTCTTGATCATGTTCCCCTTTCTGGATTTTCAGTGAATTTATTTGTATCTTTGTGGATTTGAATATTATCATGCTCAAATTTGCCAAGGGGAATCATTAGAAGAAGCTTAAAGTTAAGATCACTTGTAAATTGGAGAGATTTATGTACCTATGGCCGGTTCAGAATTATTTATCCTGCAGTTGCATAGCTATATTAATGTTAGGTTTCTTGAAAATTTTGTTTTTCATTATTATCTTGCAGATAAAGAGGGAGATATCTATCATGAAGCGTGTTAGACATCCATATATTGTTCGATTACATGAGGTGCGGCTCAAAACCAAGAAAACTTATTATTGGAGCTTGTGATGTTTATTTTCTACTATTTTCTGCACAAATGTCAATTGACTGGAATTTTCTCTATTAGGTTATAGCAAGCCGCACAAAGATCTATATCATTTTGGAATTCATCACAGGTGGTGAATTGTTCGATAAAATAGTGAGTCCCTTTACCAATATATTTTTCAGTTTGAGAATGACTTATTCGGGAATATTTAGAAGGCTACATATCCTCTGACGAACAAATGTCTCCTGCAGGTTCACCATGGGCGGCTTAGTGAAAATGAATCTAGAAGATACTTCCAGCAGCTAATAGATGGTGTGGATTATTGCCACAGTAAGGGAGTCTATCACAGAGACTTAAAGGTGTCCAATGGACTCACTGAAAAAGGAGCCTTGCTTTTATATTCCTAACTGAGCATTTACTAGCTTTACTTGTTTGCAGCCTGAAAATCTGTTACTTGATTCCCAAGGAAATCTTAAGATATCTGACTTTGGGCTTAGTGCATTGCCTGCAGAAGTAAGATTTCGGTTTAAGTTTCTGTTACAATGATGTAAATGGTGCTAATGACAATTTTGTTTATAGGGAGTCAGCCTTCTCCGGACAACTTGTGGTACTCCTAATTATGTTGCACCAGAGGTAACTTATGTAGAACTTTTCCTCTGAAATTCAATATCTGTACATCAAGAAAAAATTATCAACTCTATTTATTTGGTGTAAATTCTAGGTTCTTAGTCACAAAGGCTATGATGGTGCTTTGGCGGATACTTGGTCCTGTGGGGTCATCCTTTATGTATTGATGGCTGGGTACCTGCCATTTGATGAGCTTGATTTGACAACATTGTACGGGAAGGTATTAAACTGTAGCCTTGTAACATGGAAGTGCACGATACATGGAACATTGCACAACTATTGTATTGTCAATGTGTATATATGAGGGTAGCACACAAAATTATTTATTTAATGCTATTACTTTTCCAAATTCATTTTGCAGATTGAGAATGCAGAATTTTCTTGCCCGTCCTGGTTCCCTGTTGGAGCGAAATCCTTGATCCACAGGATTTTGGACCCAAATCCTGAAACTGTTAAGTATTTTTCTTTGATGAGGAGAGCACTGCTTCATCTTTTTACTCTCTTTTAAGTTGTATCCATAGCGCAGCATCAAATGTATTATTGGAAGCATCTCCATCTTTTTCTCATTAAAACAGTCGTTCTATAGGCTGCCTAGGTTTCAGCATTCATTCGTTGAGCATGATAAATGTGCATTTTGTTAGTGGTATGGTTGTTTATTTGGCTCTTGCGTCCACAATTTACAGAACTGTGCAACTTTATGAGTTAATTATTGCTTCGATTTGCATATTCTATTGTTTTGTGATATCAATGAATATGTGAAAAAAAGTATAGAAAACAAAACACAGATTGTCTAAGATCATAACTGGAACTCGCCATATTTTAAGAAGAATATGAAAGTAATGTTTTCTTTGTGTGTGTTTGTATGTGTGTTTTGAAGCCACAGGTTGAAGTTTTTATTGGCATTTAAGCGTTCATGACTAACCATGAAATTTTGCTTTTTTCTTTGTCAAAAAAGTGTTTGTTTTGTGCTAACTCTTCTGTTGTGGGCATAATTATGTGCAGCGCATTCGGATTGAAGAGATCCGAGATAATGAGTGGTTCAAAAAGAATTATAATCCTGTCAAACTTGCTGAAACTGAAGACTTCGATTTGGATGATGTTAATGCTGCATTTGATGATCCAGAGGTCAGTTGGATTGTAGTGCTATGTTGGACCTTGGACTTTATACAAGAATGCACTAAGAACAACATTTATTTATCATATTTTATCATAAATACATGAATGAATTGTTATAGGACCTTTTATTTTTATTTTTTCATTATAACCACTGCCTTAAAAGTTATCTAATATTCTGACCTATTTCCTGCAAAAGAGAAATTTTATGGTACTTGGTTGTGATGAATCAATTCCTCCTTTTCTTTCCTTCAGTAAACTTTATTTATTTGTTGTTATGCAAATGCCATACATGATTCAAGGTTTTATCACGATTACTTTGCAGTACTCGAAAACTCTACCAAATTGATAGCTTGTTATCACTTTACCATATCATAAAATCTTGCATAGAAGTTATGTGCTAGCCCTCTTTAGGGTATCATGGCTGATATTATTTCTCTGTTTTTCTTTGACTTAAGGTAGATTGTGCTAAGAAAACATGGAAGCAAATTTAAATATCATGGTCTAAAGTGTCACATGGATATTATGGTGTTTTCTTGTTGGACATGATCATGTCAGTGCGAGCTACATCCTTTTGAATTATTTGAATTGTCTTATTTTCTCTTAAATGCAAAACTTATTTAGTTATTAGAATGAGTACAAAAATAAATTGAGATTCTTGCACATGAAGTATGACAATAATCTCCTGAGTTCTCTATAGTTTTCTATGTGCGCTCTTGAGAGCTTTGCTTTGCTTAAAGCACAAATTATCGTTTTCTTTTGTAGGAAGAATTACCTAATCAGCAATGTGGGAATGATGATATGGGGCCTCTGGTTCTCAATGCATTTGATTTGATTATTCTTTCTCAAGGGTTAAATCTTTCAGCATTGTTTGATCGTAGGCAGGTAATATGATTATCTTCTTGCTCTAGTTCCTTATTTAACCCATACTGCTTCTCTTTCAGATTCATAAAGTGCCGCAATTACTTTTACATGTTATTAAGATTTTATTATTCATTTTCGTATATAGCATATTCCATTCAGCAAGTTAAACAAATGCAGTAATTGCTGAATATGACAATGAGGATTTAATGTCTGGCATGCTACAGGATACACTCAAACATCAAACACGGTTTGTATCACAAAAACCTGCTAAGGTCGTGTTATCAAGTATGGAAGTTGTTGCTCAATCAATGGGTTTCAAGACACACATTCGTAATTATAAGGTAAACCCTGGTTTCTATCCAATTAATTTCTGTATTCTAAGTAATGTTTGCTTTGATTGCTTTCTGTACCATCTATAAACATGTATTAAACCATTAGCTTATAACAAATTCAATGGACTGACTTTGTGGACCCTCGATTTATTACTGTATTTGTAGATGAGAGTTGAAGGTCTTGTGCCAAACAAAACTTCACATTTCTCTGTAATTATGGAGGTAAAAGTTACTTCCCATTTATTCTTTTGTACATCATTTCTTGACCACTCTGAGACCCCCCCCCCCCCCCCCCACAACCCCCAACTCAACAGATCTTTCAAGTTGCACCGACATTTATCATGGTTGACATTCAGAAAGCAGCTGGAGATGCTGATGAATATCTCAAGGTATTTCTGTTATGAACTCCATCGGTATTCACAGTTAAATTTCCCTTTATTGCTAAGGGTAAATGTTATTTGGGTTCCTCTACGTTCAACTTATTTTGGGTTACTTCCCTCTACTTTCATTTCCATTAGGTCCTTGTACTTTTATTTATTTTTTTATTTTGAATTCGGCCTTGTACATTCAATTAATGTGCTTTTATTTGATAAATTGAATCTTTGTATTCTCAGTAGCATTAAAATTCAGTCCTTATGTGAGCCACGATTACAGAGAGACCCATTTCAGAAAAAAAATCGGTTAGAACCATTCGAGTAAGCCTCCCCTTTCGAAATTATAGGGACCTAAATCAAACAAAATTGAAAGCACAAGAACTCATGTTTTGCAAATGAAATTAGAGATAACCCGTTCAAACAAATTTGAAAGTAGAACTTAATGTTTACAATTGAAAGTACAGGAGCCCAATATATAAATAAATTATTGGAAGTACAGAGATCCATATGTGTGTTCTCTCCTATTGCTGATAGAACAGAAGAGTGAGGATAGGTAGTTGTTACTATATTATATTATGAATCAAGACTCTGGAATTTGTTGCAGTTCTACAAGAACTTCTGCAACAATCTTGATGACATTATCTGGAAGCCAGCAGATGAAATTCCCAAATCAAGAATTACCAAGACCAAGAGCAGGAAAAGATGAGCTCGGGTTCAACCTATTCCATTCTTCTGTTTCTGTACAATATTGATCCTTTTGTTTTACAGACCAAATTCCATTTTGATTACTCGAGGTTGAGTAACAAGGATTAGGTCAACCTTAACTAAGTCTGCTTCTTTGTAGAGCTAATGTTACTTAGCTACTTGTGCGACAGTGAGAACAGTTACATGATGTACTCCCAAGAGTTGTTTTGGTAATGTAACAGGTTCCCACCCCTTCGTAAGCATGCTATATGCTGACTCGTTAACTAGCACCTGGTAACTGAATATAGTCGCTGTTTTGTATTTGGAACATCTGAAGCTATATGCACAATATACAAGAAATCTTTGATTTTTTTTGTGCACAACTGTTTTTTTTTTTTTTTGGTTTTGTTCTTGTTTTTTTGGCTTTGTATACACAGTAGATCTGTGGGTGTTTAACAGGCTTTCAGATGCGCAAGTTCAAGATGTCATCTGGGAATCTTGACCCTAAATGACATTTTAGTTGCTTCACAGTTGAGACAAAAGACTGATATTGATATTGTCGATCACCGTCCAGCCTCCACCCCTCAGTGTGCATGCGTGCGTGCGTAGTGGAATTATGTGTTTACATATTTCAATTATATTTGTTTATACTTATATTCTTTGTATTTGTATCGATATTATGGAATTATGAGTACCAACATTTTCCCAGAGAGCAGATAGATCGATTACTATTTCAAAGTTAAAATTAACTTATAAATTAGTACTGGGTCGTCCATCCTGATGTTTTTCTATTCCATTGTCGGATACACAAGAAATCTACCTCTGATCACCATTCAGGAGCTTTATGTTTGAAAGTGGAATTCACATATTGTGCTCTGTTTTTTTGCGGTGTTGTATGTAGCAGTGCTGAAACACTGTTTTTCTTAAGCAGATTCATTTTAGTGTCAAGGGATTGAGATGATGAGAGTTTGCATACCATTAATACTCCATAATCCTTACCCACCACCAAGTGTTTGATTCAGTCAACAACAAACTCTACTAGGATTCATAACCATAATCTGTATAAGTATAAGAACCCTTGATCAATACAAGGTTACACACTAATTACATGAATCATCTTGTAAGAATCTGCAACCTTCCTACTGATTTTCTAAAGCATGGCCATCGCCCAATTTGATTTTGGCAGGCCTTTGCTGCCGGCAATATTCACCACCACCACCACCCGACAAACTGCCGCCGTCCACTACTCTCACCACAAGGCTGGCAATTCACCCATTTCAAACAAATCAACATTTATCGCAGTCAAATAGAGTACAATCAGCAAACCAATCCCTATAATCAATCCACAACTTGGTCGTTGGTCGTTACGCACAAAATTCGGCGGTTGCTGCCAGGGGCACCACTCCTCCAATTCTCTTCAAGACACAACCACATTCACTCTAAATTCCGTCGTGTTGTATCTGAGCTGAGGGATTTAACTATAAATTTTGGGGATGACTACAAATTCACATCGAATCCACTCAACTTGTTTGGTAAAAAACACAAATCAATAAATTTTAGAAATATATGTCTTGACAGCCACGTATTCCAAGTACCGTTTTTATAAATATAAACAAATTTTTTTTTATAAATATAAAAAAAAATTTAACATATTTTTTCTTTATCATATTTATTTTTGTTCACATTTTTTATGATATTAAAAGATCATGATCTCGATAACCAGGAGGCTTGGTTAGACACGGGTTGGTGATCATGAAATAAGTCTTAGTGGTTGAGAGGAGAAATGATATTGTAGGATTTGGATAAACTTGCACTGAAAAGTATATTCTTTTGAGAGTGAATATTCCGTTTCATAGATATGGATACTGAGACACCACGTTGGCTACATAAATATCGGCACTCAGACACCATGTATGCTAGTAGATGTGATGTGATGAATCTAAGGGTCACACACATATGTCTTAAAACGAAGATAAATAGTTAATTAATCATGAATGAATTAAATTTTGGGCTGACAATTGTTGGACAAATTAATTATTTGAACCTAAATAAAGAAAATTAATTATTGAACTAATTTTATTTGATAGACAAATAATTAATTAGATCAAAATAATGCTAGAATTAAATAAATTAATTAAAGAGTAATCTTTTGAGTTTATAAATTAATTTAAGCAAAGAAGATAATTGAAGATAATTTAATGCACCAACTTGAAGATAGGCCTAGGAGATAAACCCAGAAGGAGAAATCAAATTGATCCCAAAAAGAGAATGAAGACTATCACGCCAAACACAGTTGTCCGCTTTTGCTTTCGTATTCTTTTTTCTCTCATATCATGTGTTGAGATTTTTTATTATATTTTAGTTTTAAATTATTAATATTATTCTAAACAAGATATACAAATGTTTTTGATCAAACATTCAATTTGATCATCGGAAGGATTCCCAATATGAACATGAATCACTTGGTATAATTATTAAACTTTCTTTTTGATTACGTATACATGATTGTGCAAGTATAAATATATATCCTAAAAATAAATTTAATTATTTACTTTAGCTACGTATTTCATATGTTCTATAACCTAGATAATTCAATATAATACACACACATATATATAACAACATATACACGCACACACACTACATAAACACTCCACAAACCACATGCACATGTTACATACACACTACACGCATATACTTATTATTATTATTGTTATAAAATTTTTTTTACTCATTTCAAATTCAAACATTCAAACAAAAATTTTAAAATGAGTGTTGTTTTTGGGTTGAAGGATTTAAAAATTAAAGTGATTTTTAATAAATTCATTTTAAATAATTTCTATTTGAATATACATTGTGAAATGAGCTACTTTAAATTGTTTTTTTCATCTTGTTTGGAGCGTGTAATATACATGGGTGTGTGTGCAATGGAAAGAATGTAGTGTATGTATTGTGACAGAATAGGATTATAGAGCATAAACAAGAAACAGGAAACGTAAAGAAGACACAAGATTTATGTGGTTCACCAATAAATTGGCTACGTCCACGGGCAGAGAGGAGAACGGATTTTATTATGCGGTATGTGTTACAGATTACAGATCTCAAAGACCATATATATAGTACTGAGGAAAACCTAAAACACCGAAATTGGGCTTAAGGCCCAATACTGCATACCGTCGGGCCGGGGGCGTCTCCGCCCCCCGAACCCCCAGGCAAGGGGGACGTCGCCCCCCTTGACCCCCCGACTCGCTGACCGAGCAGCGAGACTCCCGTGACAGCTCTGCGAAGTGTGTGATTCAAGACATATCAACAAATCTCCACCTTGACTTGAATCTTCCTTGCAGATGCACAATTACAATGCCAGATGAACAGACTCCTCCTTTCTGCCTCACATTTGCCCTCCTTGGGCATCTAACAGCTTGTGACATTTAGCAAGTCCAAACAATGTCAAAACTTGCTATGCGGGACCGGCTTGGTGAACATGTCAGCAGGATTATCAGCAGTACCTACTTTCATCACCTTGATTCTCTGCTCACTCCTCAGAAAATGATACCTCACATCAATATGTTTGGTCCTCTCATGATGGACCTGATCCTTGGTCAAACAGATTGCACTCAGACTGTCACAGAATACAATAACTTGATCATGATGTAGACCAAGATCACCTACAAGCCCTTTCAACCAAACTCCCTCTTTAGCAGCTTCTGTCAGTGCCATATACTCTGCTTCGATTGTAGACAAAGTAACTGTAGCCTGCAGAGTTGCCTTCCAACTAACAACAGAACCACCAAGAGTGAAAACATAACCAGTCATAGATCTTCTACTATCTACATCTCCAGCATAGTCAGAATCAGAATAACTAGTCACAGAAACGTGAGCATCACCTCCATAAATGAGACCAACATCAGAAGTACCTCTGAGATAACGGAAAATCCTCTTCACAGCTTGCCAATGCTCCTTTCCAGGTTGTCCCATGAACCTGCTGATAACACTAACAGCATGTGCAAGATCTGGTCTAGTGCAGACCATAGCATACATCAAACTCCCTACTGCATTAGAGTATGGGACTCGAGACATGTACTCCTGCTCAGCTACAGATTTCGGTGCATAATCAGTGGATAAATGAATATTTGTAGCACTTGGAGTATCAATAGGCTTGGCGGTAGACATGCCAAATCTAGACAAGATCTTCTGAATGTAACTCTTCTGTGACAAGAAAAACTTCTTCTTCTCTCTTTCCCTATATATCTCCATACCTAGAATTTTCTTGGCAGCACCCAAATCCTTCATATCGAACTCAGCACTGAGCAGATCCTTCAACTTCTGAATATCAGACTTGGACTTCGCAGCTACGAGCATATCATCCACATACAGGACGAGATAGATCATGGAACCATCATCAACTTTGTTGTGATACACACAACAATCATACGGACTCCTGTTGTATCCCAACTGGATCATGTAACTGTCAAACCTCTTATACCACTGCCTTGGAGACTGCTTTAGCCCATATAAAGACCTCATCAACTTGCAAACATAATCTTCCTTCCCCAGAACCTGGAACCCCTCTGGCTGAGTCATGTAGATATTGTCTTCGAGCTTTCCATGTAGAAAAGCTGTCTTCACATCTAGTTGCTCAAGTTCTAAATCTTGATGTGCAACCATTGCTAGTAACACTCTGATGGAAGTGTGTCTTACCACTGGTGAGAATATCTCATTATAGTCAACCCCCTCCTTCTGTGTGAACCCTCTTGCAACTAGCCGAGCTTTGTATCTCACACCCTCACCAGGTATGGTTTCTTCCTTCTTCTTGAATATCCATTTGCAAGTAACAATCTTTCTCTCCTTAGGCCGTTTGACCAGCTCCCAAGTCTCATTCTTAGCAAGTGATTCCATCTCTTCTCTCATTGCAGCGAGCCATTGGGCCGACTCACTACCTGAAACAGCCTCTCTGTATGTGAATGGTTCACCTGCAGATGGTTCTTCCTCTTCCACCTCGTCAGCGACTTGTAATGCGTAAGTCACCATATCCTCAAAATCATACCGCACAGGAGGCTTCACACCTGTTCTCCTAGCTCTATCAACCGCTATGCTTGTCTGGCGAGCTTCTGGATGAACATCTGAACTTGCACTTTCAGCTGTAGTATGTTGATCTTCTCCACCTTGGAGTTGTGATTTACACTCATCGAGAGTGACTTGCAGCTCCACCTGTTTATCAACACTACTACAATTTTCTGTACAAATGGACTTCACAGTGGGGTTAAGCATAGAATTCTCATCAAAAATCACATTCCTACTGAATATAACTCTATTTTCTGAAGGTGACCAGATTCTATATCCCTTAACTCCATCCCCAAAACCAACAAATATACCCTTCTTAGCTCTTGGCTCTAATTTACCCTCACTGACATGATAGTAAACATTACAACCAAAAACCTTTAACATTGAATAATCTGCAAGTTTATTAGACCATACCTCATAAGGTGTCTTGCAATCAATGCCAGTGTGAGGACCACGGTTGATCAGATAGCATGCCGTGTTTACTGCTTCTGCCCAGAACTTTCTAGCCAAACCAGCATTCGAGAGCATGCATCTCGCTCTCTCCAGCAATGTCTGATTCATGCGCTCTGCCACACCATTCTGCTGCGGTGTATGTCGAATAGTGTGGTGTCGAGCAATCCCTGCATCCTTGCAGAACTCGTTGAACTCAGACGAACAGAACTCCAGGCCATTATCAGTTCGCAGTCGCTTGATCTTCTTCCCAGTCTGATTTTCTACCAACGCTTTCCACTGCTTGAATTTCTTGAAAGCTTCACTTTTGTGTTTCATCATAATTACCCAAGTCATCCTAGAGTAGTCATCAATCATAGACACAAAATATCTGTGGCCTCCAATAGACTCAACACGTGACGGACCCCAACAATCCATATGAATGTAGTCAAGAGTCCCCTTGGTATGATGAACTGCCTTCTTTGGAAACTTGCTGCGATGAAGCTTCCCAAAAACACAATGTTCGCAGAATTCAAGACTCTGCACTTTATGCCCAGAAAGAAGATCCCGCTTTGACAAAATCTGCATCCCTCTTTCTCCCATATGACCGAGCCTCATATGCCACAGCCTGGTCATATCCATGGTCTGAACCTCAGATGATGCAACATCAGCAGAACCTGTCACAGTGGAACCTCGCAGATAATATAAGGTACCACGTTTCAAGCCTGTCAGAACCACCTTTGAACCTTGACAGACATACATAACTCCACCTTCACCTTTGAAACTGAAACCCTTGCTGTCAAGGAGACTCAATGATATCAGATTTTTCGTTATCTATGGAACATGCCTGACTTCATTCAAGGTGCAGAATACCCCATCATGTGTCCGTATCCTGACTGAGCCAATCCCAACCACCTTGCAGGCAGCACTGTTAGCCATGGTAACATTTCCTCCATCTATCTGCTCATAGGTCGAGAAGAACTCCCTGTTAGGACAAATATGATATGATGCCCCAGAATCAAGAACCCACACATCATTACGATGTGACTGTCCAGCTGCAACCAAGGCCAGATCATCTTCAGAATTTGTATCAGTTTCTGCAACAGCTGCAGAACCGCCGACACCCTCTTTCTTCTCCTGTTTCCTCTTCTTCCTAGGACAATCATTCTTCCAGTGCCCTGGTTCTTTACAGTAATTGCAGATGTCATCGGGTTTAGGACCTTTTGAACCTTTCTGATTTGGCTTCCCACTTTTCTTCCCAGATTTCTTTTGTCCCTTACCCGTGACAAACAGCCCCGATGCCTGATTTTCTGTGGCCGAGCCAGTTGCCTGTTGACGATCTTCTCTGCTGTGGAGGGCAGATCGAACATCTTTCAGAGACAGAGTATCTTTCCTAGTAATAAACGATTCAACAAAATTCTCATACGATTCAGGCAAAGATACTAACAGAATTAAAGCAGCGTCCTCATCTTCTACTTTAACATCAATATTACGCAAATCTAGTAAAATTTTGTTTAATTTATCTAGATGATCCCGAAGGGGTGTACCTTTCTGCATGCGTAAACGGAACAGACGTTGCTTCAGAAGCAATTTGTTGGTTAGAGACTTTGTCATGTAGAGACTCTCTAACTTCTTCCAGAGACCATCGGCAGTTTCCTGATCCGCAACCTCGATGATGACATCGTCAGACAGACATAGCATGATAGTCGAGTGGGCCTTTTCTTCTAGGGTATTCCACTCTTCTTCATCTACATCCTCAGATTTAGGTTTTCCTGATAGCGGCGCCCACAAACCCTGCTGCTTCAGCAGAGATCGCATCTTGATCTGTCATAAGCCAAAACTATTTCTCCCGGTGAATTTGTCAACCTTTACGTTGAAAGCAGACATTCTTGATCGGCTCCAAAAACCCTAACAGTACGGAAAATACCCTGATCGAAATGGCCAGGCTCTGATACCAGTTTGTTGTGACAGAATAGGATTATAGAGCATAAACAAGAAATAAGAAACGTAAAGAAGACACAAGATTTACGTGGTTCACCAATAAATTGGCTACGTCCACGGGCAGAGAGGAGAACAGATTTTATTATGCGGTATGAGTTACAGATTACAGATCTCAAAGACCATATATATAGTACTGAGGAAAACCTAAAACACCGAAATTGGGCTTAAGGCCCAATACTGCATACCGTCGGGCCGGGGGCGTCTCCGCCCCCCCAGCGAGACCCCCGTGACAGCTCTGCGAAGTGTGTGATTCAAGACATATCAACAGTATGTGTATGTGTGTGTGAGTAATGCATGCAAATACGTGTGTGTCTGTGTGTAGCGCATGAGTATAGTGTGTGTAGTGTGTGTCTTGAATATGTGTAATATGTTAGTGCATTGTGTGTAGCGTGTCCAATTATATGGTGACATATTTATACTGTTATAATAAATGGGCAGAATTGTCATATTATGGCAAAATAAATTTTTTTTTAATAAAATATAGTGGAATTTTTTTTTTTTAAAAAAAATGAGCAAAGTCACCCCTGCGAGAAGCGACTTTGCTTACTCGGTCGGGCACTCGGTCGAGTCACCACTCGGCCGGTCGAGTGGTACCTGACA